>JAOVVH010000043.1:22774313-22788233 GCA_028566435.1 Scorpiodoras heckelii
TTATTATTATTATTATTATTATTATTATTATTATTATTATTATTATTATTATTATTATTATTATTATTATTCTGCTGTTGCTATTGACAATTGTTTTGAGCTTCTGGTACCCCCAGGTGCCTTATTGGCAGCACCTGTGAGCATGAGCCCTGCTACAGTGGTCAGTAGGTGTCTCCTCCAAGAATCGGCATGCCATGTTTGACTGATCTGGATAGGGACTGTGCGATATGGCAACTTCAAGTTGTTGTTCTGCAAAACCAAGTTGCAGCATTATTTGGAGTGAGCCCTAGTACCATCTCCAAACTGAAGGCCAAGTGCCATATAAGGGGGTTTATCAGAGAATACCTCCAGAATTTGGGAGTGGAGAGGATGCCAGCAGTCCTGACCTCCACCCCATTGAACACTTGTGGGATCAGCTTGGGCGTGCTGTTCTTGCCAGAGTGACCGACACAATCAGGTTGGCTGACTTGCAACAAATGCTGGTTGAAGAATGGGATGCCATCCTACAGCAGTGTGTGACCAGGCTGGTGACCAGCATGAGGAGGAGGTGCCAGGCTGTTGTGGCTGTGTATGGTTCTTCCACTCGCTACTGAGGTTCCTGTTTGTTAAAAGAATAAATTGTTAAATTGCCAATATTGTCTTGTTTCTTCAAACTTCAATCATCCAGTCCACCAAACACCAAACGGGTCAATGGCAGAATAAGCTGTTTAGCATTGGCAGAGAGGATTTGGCAAATTTTTCATGGGCTCAACCCACATACTCAGCTCTGCTGCTCATACCACAAATGTATGTTCCTTACAAATGTGGCACCATTTTAAAGGGAAATTAATAGACTTTCCAACAATATAAGATTTATTGCCAAGAAGCATTGTTACAACAAAGAAATAATCTACCAAATACAAATTTCCTTACTTTTTGTGCTATGTTTAAAAAGCACCCTCAGTGGCCAATTCAAGTTGGACTACTAGCGATCAGTTACTAGTAGGTCACTACCCGAAACTACCATTTATTATGAAAAATCAGTGTCAATTTTGTCAAATGTCTGCTGTCAGGATCAAAAATACATTTAAAAGACTACTAAATAGATTAATAATGTCAAATTTCAGCTCAATCACACAACTCCTGAGAAAGAGTTATCTGACCTTAGCACCTTGGAGCATGTTATGTTTAAACTCGTACATCAAATGAAATACTTCCTTTAATTAACTCAGATTAACTCAAGAACAGTGCGTAGACAGGTTCATGGAATGGGTTTCCATGGCCAAGCAGCCTTACATCACCAAGCGCAATGCAAAATGTCAGATGCAGTGGTGTAATGCACGCCGCCACTGGACTCTAGAGCATTGGAGACGTGTTCTCTGGAGTGACGAATCATGATTCTCCTAGCAAGTCTCTAGCAATCTGATGGACGAGTCTGGGTTTGGTGGTTGCCAGGAGAACAGTACTTGTCTGACTGCATTGTGCCAAGTGTAAAGTTTGGTGGAGAGGAGATTATAGTCTGGCTCTACCTTTAAATTTTCCACAAATGAGGGAACTATCCTAGAACAGGTTAAAACTTATAAATATGTAGGTATATGGTTGGGCAGCTCTTTATCTTTTTCCACACACATTAATATGTTACAATCAAAGGTTAAGAACAAACTTGTTTTTTTTATACAGAAATCGCTCTTCTTTTACCTATGCTGCTAAACTCACTCTTATACAAATGACTGTTCTCCCTCTGTTTGATTATAGGGATGTGGTTTACAGACTGGCAGAGGTGCATTTCAGAAGTTAGATGTTCTTTATCATTCTGCCTTCCGCTTTGTTACAAATGCTGCTTTAAGAACACATCAGTGCTCTCTGTACACTATGGTTATTTGGCCATCATTACAGATCCATCATAATATACACTAGTTTACATTAATTTATAAAACACTTTTAGAACAGATACCTTCATTCTTACAATCATTGGTACAACCAGAATCTGTTAAGTTTAACACCATATCTTCTCTTTACATCAAGTTGAAAGTAACTAGAACACACACTGCCTACGACTCTTCTTCATTTCAGTCTGCAGCTGCTCTTAACTGGAATACACTTCAAAAATCTCTCAAGCTGGAATCTTTTATTTCAATTTCTAATTTTAAGAAAAGTATTAAGGAGATTTGTACTGATTCATGCACTTGTTTTAACACTAATTGAAAGTTTGTTTGTCTTTATATATTGTCTATGTATGTATATTTATGTGTGTGTGTATATATACATGTTTGTATGTGTAAGTATGTGTATTCGGGTAGCTTCAGCTGCTCGCTAGGGTGTCACTGTAAATAAGAACTTGTTCTTAATGATTTGCCTGGTTAAATTAAAGGTTAAAGTAAAAAAAATAAAAAATGGTGTGGGGTTGCTTTTCAGGCTTTCGGCTTGGCCCCTTAGTTCCAGTGAAAGGAGCTCTTAATGCTTCAGCATACCAAGAGATTTTCGACAATTTCATGCTCCCAACTTTGCGGGAACAGTTTGGGGATGGTCTCTTCCTGTTCCAACATGACTGTGCACCAGTCCACAAAGCAAGGTCCATAAAGACATGGATGTGTGAGTTTGGTGTGGAAGAACTTGACTGGCCTGCCCTGAGTCCTGAGTCCTGACCTCAACCCGATAGAACACCTTTGGGATGAATTAGAGCAGAGACTGTAAGCCAGGCCTTCTCATCCAACATCAGTGTCTGACCTCACAAATGTGCTTCTGGAAGAATGGTCAAAAATTCCCATAAACACACTCCTAAACCTTATGTGTCAATTTCATATGCGTGTGAATATAGATATATTGGCAATATATTGTATAATAACCCAGGTGTGGTGTTACTTTTCTACAAACCACAAGATGGCACTATTGTTGCATGAATCTTTGCATGGTTAATCTCAGACACCTATTCAGAGACTGCTTGTGAAAATGCTTCTTTTTTCATACATTTCTAATTTAATACAATTTTCATTACAAATTATTGACAAGAACTTGTGTGAAAAGTACAACTTTTGAAATATTTACAAGAATGTCACAATTTCTTAGAATTTGATACATTCCCTGTTGCTTTAATGACAGTGTGCACTCCAGCTGGCATGGACTTTAAATCATATCCATCTGATTGTCATCTGAATGTTTCAATAGAAAAGATTAAGCATGAGGAAAATCTCGCATTTTGTACAAAGCAGTTAACATGATCAATATCACATATTTGTTTACATTTAAATAGGGACCTAGAAATAGTACAGAGTCTTTAAAATGAAATATTCAATATATTGAACATTTACTTTCTAAGTTTTATTATTTCAAAATTCTGAAATAAAAATCTTTTTATTTCTAAATGTAAAAAATCTATATAGCATCATAAACACAACCAAAAATCAGATTTAAAAACAAAAATCAAAACGCAGGATGTGAATCTTCAATGCTATATAAGACTGATGAAGGAAATCTAATTTACATCTGAGACAAAATAACAAGGTGAGGAATATGCCACTGTCAGGGTGAGAAAACAGGGGAATAAAATAAAATGATTAATTAAAAATGAAGAAACAGTGACAGCACCTTGGAATCATTTTCAGTTGGAAAAATGTCTGTAAACAATCATTTAGCCTACTCCTGTGATTGCTGGGGAAATAATACAATTACTGTCACTACAAAATAAAAGGCAACATTTATGTTATTTGTAAACAGACTGTTGCCTTCCTCATTACAAACTGCTCTACAAACTCCATCATGCCATTTAATTCTCTAAAGCAGCTGTAGCAGAAATAGTATTGATGTAAGACTGAGTCTTGTCTTTTAAAAGCTTTTGGTCAACAGCAAATTTAGATGTACCATCGAGCCAAACATACTACTCTTTTTCAAGCACAACAACTTGTCATGGTACATGGAACATACTGAATACAATTACTACATAACATTATTACAACTATTGCATCACATAACCCAACTTTAGTTTAACTTTAGTAAGTTAGATTTATATGTCTGTTAGTTTATAGCCAGCGCATTGATGCAGATTTTTCGCTTTGGATGTAATAATTTATATAAAAAGTGGACTTCTCTGGGGAATGTGGTTTTAAAGATTGTCTCATGGTAACAAATTTCAATACATTTATGTTTCAATTTAATTGCTCTTACTACCATTACCTCTTTACTCTGACTATTCTGGTGATGCTGTCAACCTCGTTGAGTCTTCTACATCAGAGTGGAGACATGCCACCTTATCCGGGTGTGTGAAGCACACAGTTAAATTACACTGCAGCACATGAGTCTTCACTGGAAACAAATAATGGATGATGGATCAAAGTAGGTAATCAGTGACAAACAAACCATTAGAAGCGATACATGCTGCAATGGCTGTGGGGAATAGGGTACAAATAAATAAACCACAACAGATTGTAAATATCTACACCAGTGGTGTCCAATCTTATCCACAAAGGGCCGGCATGGGTGCAGGTTTTCTTACCAACCAAGTAGAAGCCACACACTACTGAAAGTCAAGATCCATTGATTATATCCACTGATAAAAAACAGGTGGAATGAGGTCTGGCTCCTGCTTGACTGGAAGGAAAACCTGCACCCACACTGGCCCTTTGTGGATAAGATTGGACACCCCGATCTATACTGTGCTCCAATGTAATAAAACTTTGTAGCAAATAAATAAGCAAGAATTTTAGTTTAACCTTCTGCATGTTCCATCCATGAAGTCATGAACCACCTTTATATAAAATATGCCCTCCCATTTCACTTTCTTCTTTTCTGCAGCTAAACTTCACAACTGATAGGCATCAGCAGATGTTAATCAGGGTGAGATCACTGCTGTAATGGGAGTTTCGTTCAAAAGCAGTTTGCCAACCTTTGACCTCTGCTGTATCATATCACCTAAAAATGTACTGCGCCTAACGTAAAACACTGTCATATTCTTACCAAGCCTTTATTTAAAAACTGAGGATGTGCCATCTGTTGCAATCTACCACACAGGTCCCTTACACTAGACTAAAGAAAGTGATCAACGTGCAATTGTAACTTTTTATTTTTTTTAAAACTAGGACAGTTTGAAGACCAGTTGTCAAATAACTGTGGTGTAAATCTGTATCACATACTTTGATGCATCATTACTAATTTTCAATAAACACAGGTGTTATTTTATAATATAAGGTGGCATTTACAGTATGTACATAAAGACAAAACTAAATCCCACATATTGAGTGCATCAAAATTAAATAAACACAAACAGACCAGATCTTCTTCTTCTTCTTCTTCTTCTTCTTCTTCTTCTTTTTTTTTTTACAAATATTAATCCATTAGATCAATTTATTAATTGACCAATTATGATCATTTGTAATACGTTTTAGATAAATATCAAATGTTATCACAGCTGGCTCCACATTTCAATAGTCAAAATAGTCTGGTGGTTATTCATGCTTTACAATTGCTCTTTTTGTAAATATGTTATAAAATTATTAATTAACTAGTTGTTCACACCTTCCAGCTGATCCAAAGTCTCAGAAATAGTATCCAGCTGCATCAGTATGTAATCCAGATCAGCAGTAGAAGCCGTGAGTGCAACATCTGTGGACATTTCCATCTTCTCCTTCTGGAACAGATCAAATAAAATTGATTTTAAACATTTAGTGAATAATACATTCAAAAAGAAAAACGTACAATAAAACTGCCTGGCCCAGTCTGAAATTTTTATTAAATACTTTCATGCTATTTGTAGGGTGTGATAAGATGCGTCCTGTGGAACAAAACCTGTACTGAAAGGCAAGAGATGAAAAATAAAAGTAAAAATAAACCAACTGAAACGGATTTCTGCCACAAAATCAACCACACTGAACTTATTTCTTGTATTATTATTTTTTTATTGATCTCAGTAACAGACAGCAGTCAAGCAAACCTGCGTGTGTTTTACAGGATATTACTAGCAGTTTAAACTGACATTTAAAGGCATTTTCAATAACTAAAAGATATATAATCCAGCGTCTACTCTTGGGTTGTCTTTTGGTCTGCAGCTGTATTTTGGTCAGTTAGATTTTCTCCGGAGCCGCAGATTACAGCTTTACACTGAATCAGTTCGTCCTCCAGCCTTTTGAGGGAGTTTGTGAGCTGAGGATCAGTCCTCAGTGCCACCATGTCGTACGCCATCCAAGTCAGATGCACTGGGAGCAGAGAATGGCAAAGAGTTACTCCGCTTTCTGCCACACAGTGAACTATAAACTACACATATGTAACTATATATATATCACCTGAAATATTCTCCATCTGCTCGGTCATCCTCTCTAAATCTTTACCGAGTTCTAGAGTTTCACGACCAAAATCCTCGCATTGTTCGCCTGCTGAAGCATTATCAACCATCTAAAAACCGAGATAAGCAAGCTAGCTAGTTATATCAGTTAGAAAGTGTTAGCCACAATAGACAATATTCAGCCATATATGCATTCATATTTTATACAACAAGCAAATTAAAGTTAATTAACTAGTGAGCAAATTCATTAGTGAGCCGCTACGAGTTACTTCTAGTCAACACGCAGTTTAAAACTGTCTGGTAAACTGACCAAATTGATCATTATTTTTTATGGATAACACTTTTTATGTTTTAGCTACAAACCTACGCTAGCTATCGGACAAGAATATCGCACACAGTTCCCTAGACAGCTTGTTTACCAGTTTAGCTGACCCGTTTAGTTATCTTTACATTGCTTAGTTAAAGGTTAACACTATATATAATTTACATAATAAATTACATCACCTTGATAAAGTACGTTAAACCTGGGTTTTGCTAGATCCTGCTAAGGTTTGTAGGAAAATTTTTGATAACGGTTTCTCTCCGTCTCCGGGGTAACGCAAAGCTCTCCTGGAGCACGCGCATAATTTTAACGACATAACACACACGTCCAGATGTGCTCCATGATGAATGTGTTCACGAAACACTGAAAAGTTCATATTGTCAGGTCTGTATATACTAGAGTGCACATAATTAATCAACCAATTACAATTTTAGGTGAGAATTTGAACAGAATTTAGTGATTGCTCCCTTAAGCCCTTAGCAACTATAATATCCAGTCCTGCTGAAAATCTAGTTTTGTCTCAACAGCTACCAGTTTCCAAAACACAATCAGAGCTGGTGCAACTGATAGACCTGGTATTCTTGTTCGACTCTGACAGAAACTATATCCCTTTCTTAGTCCTTGTCTTAGTCCATTCCATCGTAGTCCATTCTGTGTTTTGGAAGCTGGTAGTTGACTAAACCAAGCTGAACTTTTCAGCATGCAAATAACTAATATGTCCAGACTTAGAATATGCAAAGCCTACATTGCCTCATTGTCTGGCCTCCAAATTAGCTGTAGAAAGAGAAATTCTTTACAATTATAAAATTATCTATAATCAAATAATACTTCATGCAACACAGCTGCAGGGGGTTAGGGAATTGAGGAGTGAAAGCTGCCTTAATTAAAAGCTATACAAGTTCTCGTCCTTACTGCATTTATGGATTATTGTGGGTGTCTTTTGATGATAACACAAAGAAAATGCCTATATCTGTGTCAGTAATTTGGCATGGCACTATTTGACATGGTGGTCTTCAAATTAACTTGATACAGAGGTAAACGTACAACAGGTACACAAGGAACAAGTTTTCTCCAAACCACAACTGCACCCACTTCATTTCTTTATAAGCTGGTTGTGAAGAAAGCTATTTTTTTGCTAACCTAAGCTCTTTAAGACTTTTTGCATATTTTCCTTTTTGTTTATTTTGCAGTATGCAGTCACTGCAACTTCCGGTATTTAAGGATGTAAAGAAAATGCTATATAATTATTTATGCCCATTATACATTTTTTTTGGCATTTTTATTGTTTGGATCAATGTGATCTTTTCATTTGTATCACATGTGGGATAATACTAAAAACGTTTTTCCAGCAGGAAACTGGATATTTGGATCATTTTTTTTCTTTGACATTTTTAGTACATTGTTTTATTGAACATAACTTTCCCCCTTTAAAATTAAGTTTATATTTGCAGAACTGATATTCATGGTCAAAATCACTCTGCAACTCTTTAAATGAGTCTTTTAAATGACCAAAAAAGTGAACATATAACTAAGAAAGAGAAAGTAACCAATAAGAAGAAAGAAGGGAGGTGCCAGGTATGCATGAATAAAACAGGTGCGACAGGTGACAGCACTCACAAGAGTGCAAGGGCAAACAATGGCAGAGTGAAGAAAGATATTACACCTCTCGACTGGAGATCTGTTTTTAAAAGAAGAGAACAAGAAATTTTTCTGCACCATAGAAGAAAGATTGTATTACATCTGGAGCCAACTGAACTATTTGAATCCAGACAGGAGCATCTTATGAAGCAGTAATCATGACATCATATGAACAAGGTCAGTCTCCAACTCGATGTGGGCCACAGTTCCCCAGCTTGGGACAGGAGCCTCCAGAGCTGAGCCTTTACAGCGATAATTACTATCCTCCTCCATCATTGCCAAGTCCACAGAGGACAAACCCATCTTCATATGATCTTGGGGAATATGCAACTTCATCTGCTAACCCATACCTGTGGTTCAGTGGTACTGGGATCAACACTTCTGCATATCTGGGGGGTTCACCAGGTCCTGCTGTACCCCCCTTTGTGCCGCAGCACTATGGCATGCAGAGGCCATATCTTGGGCAAGGAGGTCCCGGAGGTGCTGGTGGAGAACTGAGTTGGTTCTCCATACCTTCACAGGAGGACCTAATGAAGCTGGTCAGGCCACCCTACTCATACTCAGCACTCATTGCAATGGCAATACATAGTGCCCCGGACCGGCGCCTAACTCTGAGCCAGATATACCAGTATGTAGCAGATAATTTTCCTTTCTACAATAAGAGCAAAGCTGGCTGGCAGAACTCCATTCGTCACAACCTATCACTGAACGACTGTTTCAAGAAAGTTCCTAGGGATGAAGATGACCCTGGTAAGAACTCTTGATGGTGTTTATCATTTTAATTGTCCTAACCAATTTTGAGTACTGGTGGGTAACATTTATTGAGAGGTTTTTGCTTGGTATCATATTCCAGTCAAATTTATGTCATCTTTTTCTCTCACTGTTAAGGTAAAGGTAATTACTGGACACTTGACCCAAACTGTGAAAAGATGTTTGACAATGGCAACTTCAGACGCAAGAGGAAGAGAAAATCTGATGGTCTTGCAGGGGAGGGCAGCACTGGAGGAACTCTTAGCTCAGAGGCAGCTGATGGGAGTGGGAGCCCCAAAAATGCAACGCTTGACACTTCAGCATCACCGGAGAAAGCTCCAGCCATGGGTCCCCCCCCTTGCCTGAGCAACTTCCTGACAGAAATGTCTGGGGTATCAGCTGGGTCTATGGAAGTTGGTGGAGAACCCATTAATCGCCCAATTCCTCTCAGCCTGCCAATGGATGGCACACAAAGAGCAACCCAAACATCAGGCTTCAGCTCCTACTCCCCTGGTTCCACAGTCCCTGAGTGGGCATCTCCCCTCCCACCACATCCTCCCCTATCCCCTTCAGGGTCTCATGCCACTTTAGGCTACAGCAGCCCTGCTCTCAACCAGTTCAATGGTCATTTCTACCCTGGCTTGCACTCAGCTGGCATTCTGTATCCCCGAGAAGGCACAGAGGTGTGATAGAACTTCAAAAAAGTCAACAGTCAATAAGAACTTGCACAAGCTACATAGTAGACTGCAGCCTGAGCCTGGTGAGAGGGGGGGGAGGAAGTGTCACACATACACACACTTACTACCAGTTGACTGGTTTTGGTTGAATGCCGAAATGGCCCCGTGAGTGTGAGATTACAGCAGATTCCCACAGGAACAGCTTAGTCAGCATCATGATGTGCGTGATACTAACAAAGGCCACCAGCAGCTTCAATGTGAGGTCTTCTGCTGACATCATGCCATTCCATCCAACTATCTTTGCTGATCATATCACTAAAACTGTGAGCACCTGTACTGGCTTAAAAAAAAGTCTTCAACCAGCAGAGTAACTTTAGAGAAAGTGCATGGGATGCAACATTCTTCATTATACACTTGTAATTTGATCCCTTCAGTTTTTTAAACTTTGTCTTATTTGTCTGCTTAATGGAAAGTTGTGATGTTTTTTTTACTTATAAGGGTGTGAGTAAATGTTGTACAGAGTTTTATGTGTGCCTTCTGTTATTTTTTTTAAATAAAGAAATGTAAATGGTATCCAATGTTTAATCAACTGAAAACAATAATGATTTACTAAATTATAACTTTGAGAGAGTAGTAAATTTTTAATGCAAAATCCCCAGCCAGCTAAAGACTAAACGCATTTCGGAAAAAGATAATTATTAAAAATATCTAATTAGTCTGGTCCCAGATTTTATTCAGAATTACTCATCCTTGTAAAATGTGTCCATATTAGAAAGTCTTCCTGCAAACCTTAACATTTGTCAGTCAAGAATAATAATTAAACTGATTTCCAAGACCCCTTAAAATCTTTTAGAACATTTTTAAACATTGTATTACATTATTCTAAGAGCTCATATTACATGGTTAGGTGGAAAGGTGATCCCTAGTGGAAAGTTTATGTAACTTGTCTAAATGTGAAATGTGCCCAATGCAATGATGTGTTTATTAGCTTAAATTTTGTACATAATATAACTTTGTTTAAAGTGAACTACAAGGAAAAAAAAAAACAACAACAGAAAATTATAAACTAACTGCCTGCACTGTTGTAAAAACTCTTTAAGGAAACAGGGTCAAATGACCAAAATATGTAGTTGACAAATTAAATTGAAGTATTCAGTCTTTGGAAATTTATTCATAGAAAAGAAAATTAGCTGACAGACATCATTTTACCAAAAACAAGACAAATATTATAAGGGAGTATGTCCTTTCCCAAGAAATATAAAGATGCTTTTGCATGTACATTCACAGAAATGTATAAATGATGCAAAGAAACTAATTGATATAGTATAATACATTAAATAAATAAATACAAATTTAACACACAATAACTTCTGATCATTCAATAATACAGTGGTTGGAAATAAATATCAAGAACATATTACTATAATTATGCCAGGTCACATTTCAAATTTATAATGTGACTTATCCATTTTGGACATATCCAAAATCCATAACTTAATATTTAACATGATTTAAAAGGTGATACACACTACATAGCCAAAACTATGTGAACATCATCACGCATGATGTGGGCTTTTCCCAATCTGTTGCCACTGAAGTTGGAAGCACAAAATTGCCAAGAACTTCTTTGTATGCTGTAAAATTATGAGTTCCCTTCACTGGAACTAAGGCACCCCAAACCTGTTCCAACATGGCAATGCACTTTTGCACAAAGCAAGGTCCATAGACACATGGATGGCTAAGGTTGGTGTAGAAGAACTCAAGTGGCCTGTGAAGAGCATTATTATTATTAACAGCAAAGGAGGGAAATCTAAATCTGAAATTCAATGTTCAACAAACACATACAGGTGTGACTGGTTGTGTGTCCACATACTTTTGGCCATATAATGCATCACGTACAGGCTGTGAACAAATCTGGGGTGTAAACTGTACTAAAAACTGTAAAAGATTCAAGTGCAGACTTGTGTGTGTTCATTAAAAGAAGGCAGCAAGCTATCTTATACATAAACAACATATCTTGGCACTTAACTGGGTGTTTGCCAGAATGTTTTAAATATTGCAGAGTGTAGGGTTTTGCAGGGCATTAAAAAATGCCTTATGGTTGGTTTCTTGAGGTTAGTTGAAGCAGGAAGGTGTGATTCTTTGTCTTCCTGAAACAAAGAAATGAAAGCAAGCAATGTTCCTGATATCTGTTTTTAACCAATTCATTAATAGGATTTTTTTTTATACTGCAACATGTTTTATCTGCCACAAGTATAAAGTACAGTCTTCTTTCTAATATCAGTCTACTTTCTGGTGAAGCTGACATTATGATTACATTTCCCATCAACATACTTGACTGGGCATAGACTAGTAGTCACACTTGTACATCTTCCCTGTGGGTAACGTAAAAAAAAAAAATCAATTGATAGAATCAGCAAATTTAAACCGCAGTGAAGATACCAGAAATAAGAGTATTTGGCAGATTACACAAATTTCACTTGTCCGCTGTGTTTACAACCTGCATCCGTCTATATACTGCCTTAAGGACATTATTTACCCCTAAACATAGGCAGTACTCTTGCAACTCAAGGGAAAAGTACAGATGTAGATCATAGTGAGCTTTCTTGTCCAGACTCCAGATGTAGTTTAAAAAAAGAAAAAGCCTGGAGCACATTTGGGAGCACTGATCTACTTAGTATAAATATTATTCTAAATTGTCTTCATGAAAAAGAGCTCAGATTATTCACTTTCACTGATTCGTTGAGGTCACCAACAGAAAATTTTCCACCAAATTACTTAACCCAACAGTAATCATTTGGGTGTCTGTGACAGTCAATCATTAGCTGTCAGCATATGCTAAAAGGTTTTCTTCAAGAAACTGAACGGTGCTAAGACTTCACATCAGATCATATAGCAACCGTTTTGCATAACAGCTCATAATATACCTGATACTCAGCAGCACAACAGCAGGAGAGTGATATTTTGACTGATTTGTGGCTCCTGTTTGGCTCTGAGCTGCAAATGTTAAGTGTGAGATGGTTATCATCAAGCACTGTTATGATGAAAAAACAAATGCTTTGAGGACATGGAAAGAGAGCAGTGGATATGGGCCATTTCAAATGGAAGGTTTATTTTTTTGTCTGAACATTTGTCAAGTTTCAACCTGTAGCCTATCACAAACTGTTTTACTTTTAATGCAAATGTCCAACCGTGTAACACAAATCTGGAACATGGTTTTATTATCATTTAATGTGTTTCTCCCTGTTTGTCAGAGTTTGAGGCCCCCACCTGCCCTTTGGGGGGCAATTAAATTTAAATGTATTTTTAAAGATTATAAAAAATAAATTGAATAGAACATGTATTAAGACCTATTTATTTATTATGTGTGATTATGAAGGGGGTCACATGTGGACGGTTGGTGAGGGCACCTCTTAACAGTTCACTGCGTCTCTTTAAATATTCTTCCAGTCCGTACAAATGAAAATATCAAAACCACTGGGGGTGCAATTTAGAAAGAAGAGGAAAGATGAGGATGAAAGGAGACAAAAGTATAGAGTTATGTGTTTATGGACATTTTTCAAAAGCCTCTGTCTGTCTTTGGTTTTAGCTACATAGAGTATAGCAGTATATAACAGCTAGGCTACCTAGCTGTGTACTGTAGTAGCTCATATCATTAATGCTATATTAATTTAGATGCAGCATCAATGCTGTCACTTATTCAGTATGTTCAGTAAGTTTTGGAAAGTAGGCTAATTTATAATAGTAGGCTAATAACAGGCCAGAATGTCCAGAAACACCAAAGATTCTGGTTATGTGCTCCTTGGCTAATATTATTTATAACAATCCCAATTATTAAACAATCTTTCTTTACACTGCTCAAAGATTTCTTTTTTTTTTTTCTTGCATGGAAAGATAAGTTCAGTGACACCAATGTTATATGATTCAATTACAATAAACGTAGGATTGTAGATTAATCTGTCAGATTGTATGGTCATGGTAAGTGGATTATATGTGCTTGACAAAAACATTAAGGGCCCCAGCATTCATTCTTTGATTCCTTAAGTTCTCCAGTGCCGTAGGGGTGGAGAATTATTGTTTAACAGCTTTACATGATTAAATCTATAAATCTCCAACTAGACCTGCTGCCTGTAATGTGTACACACACACACACACACACACACACACACACACACACACACACACAGACACACACACTCACACATGCACACACACACACATACTTTTCAGAAAATTAAGTTAATTTAAATGAGAAGTACAGTGAAAAAAAGTGAATTTTTTGT
>JAOVVH010000043.1:22811617-22821949 GCA_028566435.1 Scorpiodoras heckelii
TGGTCCAATTTAGCCATGAAACCTCCCACACTAAAATGACAGGTGTTTCAGTTTCATTGTCTAACCCCTGTATATAGTAATGTTAGCAAAGAGAAAACATTTAGGGATACTATACAGGAACTTTAATGTAAACAGAGCTCTTACTGAGCAAAACAAGACATACACACATCTGACACAACAACTCACACAGAAGAGGTCAAAGAGCTTTACAAGAAGCATCTTAATCAAATTATGTATATGTAGAATTTAAAATAGAAATGAGTTCTGTAAGAACAACTTGCCATTCTCCCGGCTGTCTCGGCTACTTTCTCCACTAGGTATGCTATCGGAGTCTGATGCATGTTTCTCACCAGACAATCTCTAGAAGACAAAAGCAGTCATTTTAAGACGCACTACTTAAACCTCACTTAACAGGAACAAACAATGTCAACTGTTTCATCTCAATGTGTATAGACAAATTGTCTTTACCTCCCTGAGCAAGAGACAAACATGGCTTAAACCTCCAGTAGTGAGTCAGTTGGAGAATTTGCTTATCCAGGATGCAAAATAATCAAGTTATATTCCATACTTTAGGACAGTTTAGCTCCCAGTGCTAAATCAGGTTAAATGTGCGCTGCTTCCTCATACACTTTCAACCGTGTGCATAGGGACACAAGCACATACAATTCTGCCACCTGCATTTGAAACGTTATTTTCAGCTGTTTGAGAACAATTTATTACTCTTAATGTGACACTTCTTAATCAAAGCATATGGTTAGAGTGTTCTTAGCAGTTAGCATTCCAGCCACTGCCACTCTGCACACGAGTGCAGAACAAGATTAGATCTTATAAAGTAAATAATGTTTATTAGCATGCTGGTTTCAATGGAATCATTATTTGACAAAGCAAGGCATTGCATAAGTAAGGTAAATAAATCTTATAGGACATCTTTGTTGTTCTTTGGTTGTGGATGTTAGCCAGGACTGTGAAAGAATTCATATATACATTGTATACACTAAAAGCCACATCAAAGCTTACTAAAGTCCAATAGATCCCTACTTTTTCCAAGTCCTTTTCTGGCTCTTTTTCTCTTTTTCTGGGGCTCATGGGAGATGCTGCGATGTCCAATGCATTCCCCAGACTGCTTACTTCACGCACCACCTACAACCCCACACAGAGGAGCAGCACATCAACATTCTCACCATATGAATATATCTGGCTACATAGGAGGCGTCTCCACCAAAGGAATCCTTTCTTGTGCAATATTATTTCTGGCCTGCACTCAGCATATTAACTTGTATGTGTATTCTTAACATAGAGCTAAGCACAGTTCTGGTTGTATGACCTGAAAAGTCCTCTTAATGACAAGGAGAAAAACATTTACCTGGAGCCATTTGTCTGCCTGTTCTTTGCTCTGTACAGCCAACACCAGAGCCTCTCCACCTGGCAGAGAGAACCGAAGCTCATGCTTCTTCTTCCGCCCATCCTTAGGCACATATATGACATTGCACAGATTAAGGGGCAGGTCCATGTAGGGAGACTGGTCTTTGGAGCTTTTGTAGCACTGGAAAGAGAAACCAACAACGTCGCAGTTCAATAAATAGCTGAATGCATAAAAAGCAGTATCCAAGACAAAGTCATGCCAAAAAAGCTAAGATACAGTGCCATGACAAAGTATTTTCCAATTTCTTCTATTTTTGCAAATCTGTCACATTTAAAAGTTTCAGATCATCAAACTAATGTAATATAAGATAAACACAACATGAGTAAACACAAAATACAGCTTTTAAATGATCATTCCATTTATTGAAGATAATTAAATATTTATTCAAAACCTGTATCACCCATGTGAAAAAGTAATTGCACCTTAGCTATCAAATCAACCAGTTAAATAAATTCACTTGACTATTGGGTCACATCTAGCCACATCCAGGCCTGATTACTGCCAGGGCTGTTGAATCCAAACATCACTGTAATAGATCTTTTGTGGCATTATGAAGCAGGCTAGAAGGTCTCAAAATGCAGCACATGATGCCATTCTACAGAGATTCACATAGTCATTGAAATTTATAAGTCTGGACAGGGTTACAAAGCAATTGGTAAGGCTCTGGGACTCCAGTGGACCACAGTGTGAGCCATTATACACAGATGAAGATAACAGGAAACAGTGTTGAACCAGCCTACCATAAGTTCACCAAGAGCACAACAACTCATCCAGGAGTTCACAAAAGTATCCAGACAAACATCTAAAGACCTGCAGACCTCACTTGCCTCAGTTAAGATCAATGTACAGGATTCCAGAATAAGATGGACATAGGGCAAAAATGGCCTCCATGGGAGATTTGCAAGGCACAAAACACTGCTGAGCAATAAGAACATAAACGCTTGTCTTGCATTTGCCAAAAAACATCTAGATGTCCCATAAGACTTTTGAGATGATATTCTCTGGACTAAAGAGTCAAACGTGGAACTTTTTGGAAGACATGAATCCTGTTGCACCTGGTGTAAATTAAAATCGGATTCCATCATAAGAACTCCATTCCAGTAGTCAAACATGGTGGTGGTAGTGTGATGGTCTGGGGCTACTTTTGCTTCTGTGGGACCTGGACAACTTGTCATAATTGATCGAACCATGAATTCTGCTCTCTATCAGAAAATCCTTAAGGATAATATCCGCCTGTCAGTTTGTGACCTAAAGCTCAAGTGCAGCTGGGTTTTGCAGCAGGACAAAGATCCAAAGCACGAAGTGGCTTAAAAGAAATAAAATGAAGGTTTTGGGGTGGCCAAGAAAAAGTCCTAACCTGAATCCAATTGAGATGCTGTAGCAAGACCTTAAACGGGCAGGTCATGAAATTGGGAAGGGGCAAATACTTTGTCACAGCACTGTAGCTAATAATAAAAGATCACAGTGTTGGTTTTCTTGACTGACTATGGCCTATAAGCTATCCTTAATTTTTAGTGCTGTCAATTTGGGTACATTATTATTATTATTATTATTATTATTATTATTATTATTATTATTATTATTATTATTATACTGGTGGAAAACAGCAAAGCTCAAAACTGGGCAAAGCTCAACATGTCCCACCTGAAGTCTGTTCTCACGGATGACTGTGAGTTGTTTGGCCCACTGACCAAACCGCTTCTTTTTCAAAAGGAAGGCACAGATACGGCAATCCCTCACTGGGGCCATGGAGTTCTCCTCTGAGGGCCACGTGTGGGTTAAACGCCGGCCTCTTTCCTCCTCTTCCTCATCATATGACTCATAGGAGCTGCTCAGAGCATCTGAATCATTATCTGGAGATCAAGTATTTATAATTAGTAAATAAGCTCCTATTGATAAAACATGTGCTAAACTCATGAATGTACATGTAGTCTTTTGGGAACACATGTCTGGAGTGACTAGTAAGATGGTTTGTCTTAAGGGTGGGTGGGAATATAGTGGACAAGAAAATTCAGTTTTATAATTCTAAGCCAATCCTGTACATTGTGAAAGCATATATCAAATTAGGGAAGGCATGCTCACAAAATGTCACATCTGGCTTTGTTAGCATAATGTGAATGAAACATCCAAAACCAACAACTGAATGTGCTGCACAAGGCAAAGTAAAATGAAACCCTGACATTCTGTGCCTTCTGTGTTCGCCTAGAGGATAAATATTTTTCACTGAGAGAGAGCTCCATCTACAGGTAATCCACAATTACATGAGTTTTTGCGCTGCCGGTTGATGCTGACATTGGAACAGTTGTTGTCAGTGTCTTCATAATATCCATCCTCAATGGAGTTAGGGGGACTGGAGCTACCTGGAGGTCAGAAGAGAGAGATAACAAAAGTTACACTCAGAAAAGACCATATAATGGTATAGTGTGCATATGGACAGGTTCAGAAATATAATCAGAAATGGCTACTTAGATTCACCATTTGCATGCATTCTTCAAGAAAACTACATGACAAACCATATGCCTGATAATGCTTGCTTCATATAAGCAATACTTCTGGGGAAGCAAAACTCACTGCGGCTGGTTATGTATTCTGGCAGAGTACCAGGGCTGAGTGGCACAGCCTCCTCATAGTAGTCCTCTGGAGGCGGGGTGGTGGGGAGTGGAGGTGCTGAATCTGATATAATCTAGTCAAAAAGCAAGGGGCGATACAACATTTCACTATAAGATGTGGCTCCACATTACTCAGTCAGCCTCTTTCATCCTTTTGTCTAAGGATGTGCTGCTAGATGAATATTAGTACCACTGTGCCTCTGATAATAAACAGAATAATGTGCAATTTGTGATATTTTTCACTTAAACATACATGAGCTGTATAGTTTAAAACTAGTATTCTGTGATTTCAATATAATATTATCTCAAACAAATGTAGTGCAATTTTCTGCTTTTGTGTGGTGTGTGAAGCCTGTCCTGGAAAGAAACACAGAACCTCTTTCTGTAATGTACAACATTACAGAACACTTGTAGACTGTGGACCAGTACTCCTTGCAGAACATTTCAAGATTTGTGTGTGTGTGTAATGCTATCATCAGTTTTGATCTGGAGAATGAGGTGGTCATTGTGAAACACGAATTTTGTATTTCTTCATTTCTGTATTGATTTAGATGCATGTTTGGGGTCATTATTCTGCTGAAACTTCAATGTCATTGAAGCTCACAAAAGGCCTAATAAGTGCTTTACCTGCTTTTCAGTTTCAGCTGATCATGTCCGTAGCACATGATATGAATAGTAGTAGTTTCAATGGCACTTTGGTGAAATGCTGCATTTTGAAGTTTGCTCTTAGGAAATTATGCTCATTTGTCCATTTATTGTACATTTTAAAACTCTTCCAATGTCAGAATTTTGAATCATTTTAATTGTTTATTTATATTATCTTGTTTTCTTTAATTGTATGCATTTTAATCTGACTTGTACATTTCTTTTAAATGTTTGTTACTCAAGGAGGCTCACGTGTTATTGGGATAAAAATTCTATTACTTTTATGAAAGCAGCTCTGAGAATCTTTTTGTTAGAGGAAAGGTGAGTAGTTACTCATTTTGTGAGTGGAAAATTTTAATTGAAATCATTTTGTGCCAGTTCTCTAGAAGAGCCCCAAATGCTGGAGAGGAATAAATAAGAAGGTGGATCCTTACAGGTTTAGATACAGACTGGATTGTTTGGCTTGGGTCTTTCTTCTGTTCTTCTACTTCAACTTTCAGCTCACTAAGGTTACAGTCTGTGGAAGCAATACATAAACACTGTTAGTGCATATTAATGGCATCAACAGGGATTGCAGTGTCACATACATCAGTGCTAGTCTTATTTACCAAAATTCTCAAAAAGGGATTCCACAAAGCTCGTGCCATTTCTGCAGACAGAGGTGTTCATGTACATGTACTGTGGTCCAGTGACTAAAAAAAAAAAAATTATAAACATGTTAAAATAAGACATAAAACTACCATTAAGATAACCATAGATGAAAAAATGAACCATTAACATTCTCAGATATTTAACAGATTTTATTGGTACATTGTACTGGGTCAATATTTACATTAAGTAAATCAATGTTACATTAAAGTAAATAAATTAGGAAATCAACATTATTTATTATAAACATATTTAGATGATTTTACATAGCTTTTTCTCTTCCCCATTTAATTATATGAAATTATTATAAAGAGTATCTTAGCAAGTAAACCATCTTGAATGTAGGCAACTCCAACTAATATTTCTCAACTTTCTCAATATTTCTCAACAAATATTCAACTAATATTTTGTTTAAAAAAAAATAATATTATTAAGCCTATTTCTGGATATTTTATTCATTTCAAGCTTAAAATTGGCTTATTCTAAGGAGAGATCATTTTGCGTATTTCAAGCATTTGTTTGTAGGAAGAAGCTAAATTAACACAAAAGTAATTATCATATGCTTGTCATCAATTACGTAATTCTGATTAACCCCAAATAAAGCTAAAATGCAGGATTTTCTTCACATTATCTAGGTTTCACCCAACTGCTGAAGCCATGGTCCACAAAGCACGTTTGTGACCTCATTGTGATAAGGTATGGATCAGGAGAGGGGTATGTACCCAAAGAAAACCCTGTGAAGGCCACGATCAACAAATTGAGAAAATGGGGAGCTACAGTAACATTACCAAGAGCAGGATGTTCCTCCAAAATTGGTGAAAGGACAAGATGAAAACTTACCAGGGAGGCTGCTAAGTGACATGTTAAAAGACCTGCAGGAATAGCTGGAAATTACTCATGTGCATGGTCACTCCCTGCATATGACAAGCTTTCTTATTCATCACATGTCTGAGGTATAATGTATGGAATAGCTAGACATAAATGGGGTATCTATGGGATGGCTATACCAAAGCACTTTTTCATGCTGAAAATATCAAACTATGTGGCAAAATGTGTTATGGTCTGATAAGACCAAGGTTGAAACTTTTAGGCATAATTCTAGGTGCAAAAACAAGACTGCTCATCACCCAAGGAGCACAATATCCATGGTGACACATGGTGTTTGTAGGATCATGCTGTATGGTTGCTTCTATTCTACATAAAGGGAATCATGGATAGCTCCAAATACCAACCTATTTTGGCACAAAACCTGCCGGTCACTGTTAGACAGCTGAAGAACCTTTTCACATTCTAGCACAAAATCAGTCTTTGGAATGGCCCAGTTAGATCCCAGATCTAAATCCTATCAAAAACCTATGCATATGAGATCCCCTCATAATGTTATAAATCTAGGGCATTTCTGCAATTAAGAGTGAAACTCAATTTGCAGATCAAGATTTGCTAAGTTGGTAGACTATTACCCTGTATTACAAGCATTACACTTTTTTCTTATTTTAACCTTTCCTAAAATATTTATATTTTGTTGGTTGTTATATCACATAAAAAATATATAACATGATTTATCTTGGTTTCATTTTTTTTAATCACAAGAATGTATCATTTTAACAGGCTTATGTAGACCTTTTACATCCACTGCATGTCTAGAAATAAGTTCAACTGTAATATTTGTTATGTAATAAGCTCATAATGAGGAAAAAATAGATAATTATTCTGCTCAAGATATCTTCACTTGCTAAGATATAATATTATTGTGTGAATTCTTTTTTCATCAAGAACTACCTGAGGGCTTCAGCTGTTTCAGGAGGTTCCTCACGGCACATTTCTTCTCCTCTGAAGCAGAGCTCAAGGTCTCCTGGTCTAGCAGCTTAAGCAACACATTCAGCTCAGTCACCAAGAGTTCCATAGCTAAGGGGGCAAAGTTCAAGGTAAGAGGTCAACAGACAACAAACTGTGAATCCACGTCATAAGTTAGTCTGCAAACATTTAATAACCACAGTAAGACAATGCAAGTAAAACAGTTGTCTGTGGAACGTCAGTGACCTTGAGTTAATATGGTCTTACAGTGCTTAAGGCTGAAAAGTTTGTAAGTACTTCCTGTGCTGGGGTAAGTGAGATCAGGAAGTACAATTCAGTGTCAACTCTTTATTCCAAAGAGGAACTTCAGTGCTATCAGTGGAAAGTTACACATAAGGTTATTTGGCTCCTAACTTGTAACATGCTTGGAACATCTCACCAGGTCTCCAGAGTGCTGGTAAAGATCTCAGTGAGATTTCAGTTTGTCCTGCTAGTAACGAAAATGCTTTCCCCACAGGGAAGCATGCCATCTAGTCCAAGACAATCAAACTCTCCTTGAAACCATCACACCCACGGCATTAGCGGACACTGAACTCTCCAGTTTATTCTACCTTTCACCATTTCATTTAGTGATGCATTATCTTGTTTGCAGAAAAGTCACACTTCATTCCTAGCTAGATTTTAGTTACCATTGTAGGAAACAGCTTGGCATGCAGATTCTGTTACCCCTGAAATGCTGCAACGTATGAAAAAAACCCTCCCCAAGAGGCAAAGCTTCTGGCAAGAAGCTGGTCATTATGTGTAGATTCGCAGAGCTTTGTTTGAGGAAATAAATACACACAGCAGACACCTCTGGACACAGTGAACATGAGCTCATAATTAAATGGGTGGCCATAACACTTGCATGCGATGGGGAAGAATCTTGGAAAGAGAGACCTTATCATGCAGCTGCACACTGACTAAGACATGCTCCCAAATCTTTTAACTCATTAAAAAGGTGAAAGGCCATACATGATGACAGGACTTAGCAGCATGCATTTTCCATTTTGTCACACTCCATTTGCCTAGCACAACTCTGCTGCTGACAATGTGGCCACCAACATTTTATAAAAAGAAAACTGATACTTAAAACATGCTTCCAATGAACTTGTGCTCAGAAATCCAGAGCACAAGTCCTCTCAAGACAAGTGAATTGACATCAGCTTTCTCCAAGGGGAAGGTGAAGAGTTTACAAACCACACAAACATATTCTGTTGCATCCACACCCACTGAACATATTTATTAGAAAGATGGCCACTAAAAGTGTAGCAAAAAAATGCACTGTTAGTTTCTCAGTAAGGAGACCACAGTAGTGAGCAGAAAGCCTTTGTTTTTGTTGATGCCCCACTTACTGCAAATGACCTCTCTTCCTGCCATTACCCCCTTCGGCTGCCTACAGTTTAGACATTCAGTAGTGTGTATGATATGTGAATGTGCATATTTCAACATTTAAACCTTCCCATTTAGACTTGTTGACACAAGATCCACATATTCACAAAAGGAGTGGTTTAGTTTGACAGCCCTGAAGATGACCTCTTTCAGGATATGCAGCTAGAAGAAGTTGGAAATTTAGGATTTTTTAAAAAAATTCCCCAAAAACTTGAATCTGATGCTATGCTTTTTGAGAATTGTTATATTCAGATTACAATGGTTAAAAAGCATGAAAAGCTGTGTTAGCCATGGATACCACAGTGTGAAATGGTCAGAAATGTAACTGAGAACCTAACCAAGGTATCAGTCTGCCACAGAGACCAAAGAAAGCTGCCAGGTGTCTGTGGAGACATTATTCATCATCACTCAAATGGCAACAGCCCTCATTTTCTAGTACCTAGAAGAAAGAGACATTCCAGTCACAAAGATATCATGACATGGATTACAGATAATGGATATAGATCACTTGAAGTGCACAGACATTTTAGGATCTTCATTTGAAAAAAAATTACTCCACTGGGGCTAGTTACAACCAGCTTAAGCAACACCAAAGCAATGGAGTATAAATGAATCCCACAGCTATACTTCTGAGTAGAGGAGATCAAACATACTGAGCTCCACTTTATCTTCAGCTGCACCTGTGGAGGGTCACTTCCCAAGCCAAGCAAAACACAGGTCTAGTTGCCCACTCTCCTCCCAAAAGCTACACATGTGGTCTTCTCTGATAATACCACATCAAAAACACTGTACTGTGAACACAGAAACTGACACCAGTGCTTCAAATCAAGTCCAGACAATCTGCAAGGTTTGCTGATCATCCAGGAGTTCGTTGCTTTCTTTCATACACTCCAGAATGTTCTCTGTCAGTGAGAGCTGAGAGACATATCACAGCTGATTATCTATTCGTCTTGCTCAATCATATTCAAAGAACTTTGCTAGCTGAACTGTACAAGCTGTACTGAGAAATCTGACTATATGACTGAAGCTATGTTTCAAGAAGAAAAAAAGGTGATTTCCCCACAACTCAACTAGTGCTTTGATACTCACAAACTTACAGGAAAACCTGGGCACATTCCTCATCTTGCCCAAATCTGTGTTCAACACCTTTTACCTGACAAATGCAGAGGCAGCAAATTCGAAACAGCAATTCACTTGCTACTGAGAACCACAGAGAACAACCCAAGAATGCAGTAAACACCTAGATAAGACATTTTTACTATTTGTTTACTATGCTCTAACCTGTATAAATAATGCCTCCTTAAATTGGGTTGCCTAAAGCTATACAAGTAGTTGAAACCACTTTATACGTTAGTTCAATGCAAGACCCTAACATGTAGTACATCAGTCTTAGTCCTGAAAACTAAAAAATTTATTAAGGAAACACATACCATTAACAAGTGCTGTAGAGGCAGTCAGATCCACCATCTTCTACCAAACTGAAGAAAGTCACACAATCATCCACAAACGCACTGTAAATGAACTATTACTTGTAGACAAAAGAACTGCAAACTGAACTGCAGTAGGGTCAGACAGTAAATGACTCAGATGTAGAAAGTAGGTGCATTGCCATCACCTTTCTTTCTTCCAGTTCCTCCCACTCCCTCGCTCACTCTAATGCAAAGATGACTGAGGAAAGCTAAGAGGGGAATTTACCCTCCCTTTCTGCTCTGATGCATCATCGGGGGAGGGTGTGTGTGTGTGTGTGTGTGTGTGTGTGTGTGTGTGTGTGTGTGTGTGTCGGGG
>JAOVVH010000043.1:22851971-22863142 GCA_028566435.1 Scorpiodoras heckelii
AGTATGTAGAGAAACAGATGGACTACAGTCTGTAATTGTAGAACTAGAAAGTGCAGCTATATGGTAAGTGGAACTGAGAAAATGGACAATGAGTGTAGAGAAAAAGAAGGTGGTCATAAGGTTATGCCTGGTTGGTGTATCCATGTTGGTGTGTGCATCCATATATAGTCAGCTAGCTAATGCCTGGTCCACAATACAATATTTATAAAATCCTAACCAATGTTGAAAATGTTCAAGAACCCTGATATAACTTTTTCTAATATTCTTTTTATTCTAGATCATCCTTCAGTCATACTGTAAGATTTGTCCAGAATGAAACACGACACACTTTCAGACTATGCTCACAAATCAGTCCCGACCAACAGGTTGATAACTCTTGGAACCTAAAATCTCAGACCACCGCAAACAAAATGGATGACGGATCAACTCAGATCTCATTGTTTATTGGTCTTTCATGCATGACTTCATGATTCTATTTTCACAAGAGAAAACAGAATTATGCAGGTTAATATTAATGTTTAATATTACAAACAAAATATTTACAGATTCTGTACTTTTTTTAAAAGACATTTTTGAGATTTATGATAAATAAAAATAATGAACTACAATGAAAGGAAATGTATGTTGTTGTATTCAACAACAAAAACAACATGAAATCTGTAAATATTTTATTTCTACTGATGACCTTTATTACTGACTGAAAATGGAAATAATGTACTGTACATTTTTCCAATATTACGGTTTGCCACAAGATAATAACAATAAGTAGTGAACGGACTTTTGATTGAAAACAAAAAGGTGGTCATCTGACCATAGGACCTGGTTCCAGTCAAAGGTCAAGTATAGATGAGCAAACTTACAATACCAGGCATTTACATTTAAAAAAAATGTTTTTTCTGGCACACCTTTTTTTTCTTGCATCTCCTTCCTGACAGGCTAATTAGCTCTGTTTTAAAACTGTTTTAAAAGTTGTTAATTATTGCCCTTAGAGTAGAAATGGACATTTTCTTTTTTTTTAATTTCTCCCTCAAGTTTCTCCCTAATTTATTCGTATCCAATTCCCACCCATCAGGATGTCTTCCATGTCATTTGATGGGCTACCAGTCAGGGAAGGCGAGGTCGGCGCCTCTTCTCGAACTGTTGCTCATGCAACGTCCGGGAGCGGTGTAACACTCTTGAAGGAAAGCGCTCCTGTCCACCTTCTGTATACATGAGCTCACAGATGCCAGTTTCGCTCTGATTGATATGGGAGAGCGCATATGCTTCCTCTCCCACACAGAGAGCACAGCCAATTTTGCTCTCTGAGTTTCCAACTATGGGCAGCTATAGCATCGAACTAGCGATCTCCAGATGATAGAGTGAACGCTTTGCTGTTGCGCCACTTGGAAGCTCGATATGGATGTTTTCACTCGTAGATTTTTTATAGCCACTGCCACGTCCTGAAGATCAACACCCTTTTGTCACATTTGTGTGTTCGCTAATGTTTCCCATGTGGATGAACTTGGCCTCTATGTCACTTCAGATTTACACCTCAGTGAAAAAGAAAGTCATGTGTGATTGCTTAAGAATTCCTAAACACTAAGGTGAACATAAAAAAGTAAACTAAAATCTCACTTTATACGGAACACCTGTACACGTGCACATTCACGCTGTTATCTAATCAGCCAATCACATGGCAGCAAAACAATGCATAAAATTGTGCAGATACAGGTCAAGAGTTTCAGTTAATGTTTACATCAAACATAAGAATGAAGAAAAACTATGAGCTCTGTGACTAAAGTTGATGGTGAGTGTAAATGCTTTAGTTAGTTTTTGTTCATAAGACTTTCGAGGTTTGCCAATAATTGGGTTTTGTTAAAAATATTTTTGGGGTTTTTAAAATTTCCTTAAAATAAATGTACTTTAATGAATGTTTAGGCTTATCATATTTTCAGTCTGAAAAAACAGTATGCTCTTTAACATCTAACACCAAGTCATTTTTTTCATAACCTTTTTACCCATCTTTACCAAGTGTGCCAACAATTTTAAATCTGACTATATCCGGAAGGGTGAATCAGCCTAAAAATCAGCAGGATTTTTTACACATCTAAGTGCATGTGTGTGTATGGGTACCAGTTATTGTGTTCTTAAAGACAAATATAGGCTTGAGTGTATCAGCAGAACATGTCTATGCAACAGGAGTCATATCACTACGACAAAAAGCTCTCAGCCCTATCTTCACTACAAAGACATGAAAGGGAGGACTGCAGGGAGGATATGAGCCTTTTGAGGATCTCCACATATAATCTGTTATATGAGATTGAATGATTCAATGAGATTTTAACCACGTGTTTATACTTGTAGTCAAATACAACCCCAGTTAGCCAGACTGAAGTCCAACAGTATTAAACTACTCAACATACAAATCCGCTAGGAACACCAGCTTTAGCATCATAAGGGACATTGTACATGATGATTTATACCATAGTGCTGTTGAATTCTCCAATGTGATTGGTCAGAAGGTGCTGATACATTTCTTTTTATAACTGTATGCCTACAAGATACTCTCAAATTACAGCAGTTTTTTTCCTATAATAGCTTGCTCTAAAGGCTCTCTGGCTACTTAACTTCAACTTCTGCCATGGTCTAATTCTTTGAAAGAAGTGACTGGTCTGTGAGACCAACATCCAGCTAAGATGTGCCTCTGACCCTGTGAAGTGGTTTGATTTTTCTACTGGATTTAAATCTGTTTTACATGTCTCTCGAATGCATATCTACCTGGATTTTTATATGGATAATCCCTATCCGAATATTATCTATGAAATGTCCAGGTATAAACAGGGATTTTAATGGTAATAAAATGCCACAAGCCTGTACTGATAATGCACAATTACACAAGCTCACACTTGGAAAATCTACTATAGTAACGCAACACCCACAAGGGTACATGCAGACAGGTAACTAATTAAGGGATTAATAAATGTCTTAGTAAAGTGTTGGGGCATCAAAACATGTGAGCGCATCTTCAGTGGCAAGATTATATAAGTCTCAGGAGCTGTACTGTACAGATGAACAGATTTGTTAGAAACATATTCTCTCAGCTGGCATTTTGATAGTCGTGAAAAGCGATGTCTAACACATCGTTATAGCCAAATTTTATATTATTTTTATAAGACATAATAACTTTGTATCAATTTGCAGTGAACCTTCCCTCTAAGGGAATAAGTGGACTAAAAAGGTGGACCACAGCATTACAGAAGCATGATTTTTACCTTTAATTAGTCACCCATCTGTACACACTCTGAGAATGTCATGCAGTTACGAAGGAACAATACACAGTTACTGCTATTCAAAGAAAATGGGTTCACATTTATGAAACTTTAAGAGGACCCTAATAAATGCCAATGGGCATGAACTTCATCAGGCAAAATATTTACATAGCTTACATTAAATATTTATAGAAATATTCCACTTTAAACTGTTCATTGTTGAGAAAAAAAACAGCTTGTGCACAAAACTTCTCAACAAAGAGCAGGCCAAACTGCACAAGTGCCACTTTCACCTAACTATGTGTCTATGGCAATTATGTATATTTTAGTAGCGTTATGCCAGTGTCTTAATTCTTTTTATTTCCAAGTGCATACAGATGGTTTGGTTAATTCAACAATAACGCGGTATGCCAGCCATATTCTTTATAATACAACAGAATCTCTATCATAACCCAAATCATTTTAAAACTTACTCTCATTCTAAACTAATTTTCAGTGCATTCTAAAGGAGGAGAACTAAACTGTGCAGTGCTCTGGCCAACTCTGTTTCAGAGTCACAAAGTTAGATCTACAGCATTGCTTTACTACTTTGTTAAACTGCACATTGGTGTTAAACCTAAAGAATATCTAACACTAATCCAGCACACAATTCCCAGTAGCCAACAGCCAAGACAAAGAAATACGGTGGGCCGAGAACACTACCATGTCTCTTATAGATGGGAGGCTTCCGGTAGATGTTAGGCTCTCCTGTTGCTGAGAAGAAAAAGACAAGTGAGAGTTGAAACATGGTGGAGCGAGTAAAAAGAAAAGAGGAAAAGGAAAAAGATACAGGATTTAAGATCATGTACATTTCCTCTGCATATTCTGCATTTTCAGAAAGAAGCTGTGTGCCGAGGACAATATAAACATGAGCTAGAGATGAAAAAAGAGCCATCATCAGGGATGCCAATAGCATTCCAGCTCAGAATGATGAATAAAAAGGTAAAAAGCAGTGAATGATGTTAAAGCCACTGTCAACTTATTTTCATAGTGTGCTTGATAATGTACACATTAATAATGTACACATTATGTCATGTCTCAAGACTTGTGTGCAAACAAATGGCTTGTGAAAGCTCTGCTTTTTCATTACTAAATAGTTTTCTAACAATAGAACTTGGCAGAAGTAGGTTTTAATTACAATCAAATCACTGTATAGTTAGGGACATACAATGCATTTGTCTTCAAACCCTTTCACTTTTTTCACTTTTTCTTATGTTGCGGCCTTGTGCTAAAATAAAAAAATAAAAAAAATCAAGTGTTCCCCATCAATCTTCACTTAATACCCTATAATGAGAAAGTGAGAACAGAACTTTAGAAATTTTTGCAAATTTTTAAAAAGGAAGAGATAAAATTTTGCATGGACATAAGTATTCAGACCCTTGGAAATGACTATTGAAATTTAGCTCTGGGGGCCTCCCATTTCTCTTGATTATCTTTAAGATGTTTCTACACCTTGATTGAAGTCCACCTGCAAAAACCAAGCCATGAGGAGGAAAGAACTGCCTGTAGAGCTCAGAGACAGGATTCAGTTGAGGCACAGATCTGGAGAAGGCTACAAAAAAGTCTGCTACACTGACAGATCCCAAGAGAACAGTGGATTCAATAATTCTTAAATGGAAGAAGGTTGGAACATCCAGGACTCTTCCTAGAGCTGGCCGCCCCACCAAACTAAGTAACTGGGGGAGAAAGGCCTTGGTAAGAGTGGTGACCAAGAACCCAATGGTCACTCTGGCTGAGCTCCAAAGATCCTGTGTGCAGATGGGAGAAACTTGAAGGTCCACAATCACTGCAGCACTCCACCAATCTGGGCTTTATGGCAGAGTGGCCACATGAAAGTCCACCTGAAGTTTGCAAAAAAGCACCTAAAGGACTCTCAGACTGCAAGAAACAAGATTCTCTGGTCTGATGAAACCAAGATTGGATTCTCTGGTCTGATGAAACCAACACTTTGGCCACAATTCTAAGCATCATGTCTGGAGGAAGCCAGGCACTGCTCATCACCTGCCCAATACCACCCCTACAGTGAAGCATGGTGGTGGCAGCATCATGATGGGGGTGTTTTTCAGAGATTGGTCAGGGTTGAGGGAAAGCTGAATGGAGCAATGTACAGAGATATTCTTAATGAAAACCTGATCCTGAGTGCTCAGGACCTCAGACTGGGCCAGAGTTTCACCTTCCAATGAGGCAATGACCGTAAGCACACAACCAAGAAAACACAGGAGTGGCTTAGAGACAACTCTGTGAATGTCATTGAGTAGTCCAGCCAGAGCCCTGACTTGAACCCATTCGAACATCTCTGGAGAGACCTGAAAATGGCTGTCGACCAACAGTCCCCATCCAATCTGACAGAGCTTGAGAGGATCTGCAGAGAAGAACGGCAGAAAATTCCCAAATCCAGGTGTGGAAACCTTGCAGCATCATACCCAAGAACACTGGAGTCCGAATTGCTGCCAAAGGTGCTTCAACTGAACACTTATGTCAAGGCAAAATTTAAATTTTTCCTTTTCAATAAATTTGCAACAATTTCTAAAATTTTGTTTTCACTTTGTCATTATGGGGTATTGAGAACAGAATGATGGGGAATAAAAGTTTAGTACAAGGCTGCAACATAACAAAATGTGAAAAAAGTAGTGCTGTCAAATTAACCATGAATTAATCGCACTAAAAAAAATTTATGCAAATAAAAATTTTAACGCAGATTGTAAATTAGTTAAATTACGCAATCCAGCGGCGCTGTGAGTCAACACAAATATTCCGAAATTGACTGTTACGTTACTCATTTTAGGCTGCATTCCAATAGCAAGTGTCCCTTATCTATATCCCTGCTCCCTACACATGGCATAGGGTACAGAATCCCATGGGCACTTCATAAGGAACTTGGTCACTAAAACAGCTCTATTTGAAACGCCCTGCAACGTCATCAACAGCGGACAGCCTCCTTGATGACATTGGTTGTTTTCTACAAGACAGCACTCAGCTGTATTTAGCATGATAACAACGCTGTTCAGACTCATTGCTGTAGGCACTTTTGAAATAAATGTGATGAAACGTCTATGAACCGTGGGTGATGTATTTGAACCTTTTAATGTATGTTTTGGTTGGAACGTTTTCTTTCTGTTCGGTTGCAATGTGCCGTGTTACTTTAATTGGCGAATCGATGCCTTTAATTAAACTCCAACTCTAATCAGTATATCAGATGAACAAACAACAAAAACAATTTTTTTATTTAAAATAATGGAAAAATAAATCATTGTTAATATTTCACTTTTATCAAATAAAGTGGACAATGATCCAACATTCAGCAGTTGTTTCTCTTTTATTTTCAATGGCTCTATGATGCCGATCTGCATGTATAACGCAAATCAAAATGTGCATTAAAACCTTAAAAAAAATTAATCGTGTGACAGCACTAGAAAAAAGTGAAAGGGTCTGAAGACTTTCCAAATGCATTGCATATATTTTTCTTGAATCTACTACTGGAAATGCACATTAAATGACAGATCTTTCCTGTTTATCACAAAGATTTTTTTTTTTTTTTTTTACAAATAAACTATGTTGCCAGGGGCTTTAAAAGCAATGGTGTGGCCTTGTAGCATACCTGGCACATGGAAATGCTTCGGCGCTTGATTCGTAGTGGGTGTGCTGGACCTGGTCTCCAGCTGCGGGTAATAGGGTGAGCTCCTGCCACTTTCAGTGCCTGTGCCAAACCCCCAGCCAATGAGAGTGACAGAGGCAGAGCATGAATGAAAAATCACCCCTCCCTCTCAGTCATACACACTATCACAGTACAGAGCCAACAATCTCTCTGCTCACAAAATTAGCCTGGGATAGTATGATATGCATTTCAGTGAATACAGGAAACCTGTACTCTGCCAAGTACAGCAAAATAAAACAAAAATAAACAAAAAGGCAACAAGCAATGGAAAATAATGTTTATTATTTACTTTAAAATCATCCACTTACCCATTTATTGCTATATTTGATCACTCTTCTTAAATTTGAATAATTCCAGGAGAAATAATTAACATACTTTCCTGTTTGCTGCCAAGAACAGTTCATGCACATTTCCTTCAAGATGCAGCTTATATATGTATATATTTGGTATATGTACTGTATATGGCTAGTACACATGCACACATGCATATGATCGTTCTGCAGTAACTCACCATATCGGTAGTAGTGCTGTGGAGAGCGGGGAAGCACAGGAGACATGCTCTGCCTGCTGTACATAGGAGAATCAATATAGCCAGGGCTGGAGGACCTCCGCTGCCTCAGATCCACACTGTCATACATGTCCTGCCCAAATAAACACTGTTCTTAGAGAGAGCAATGCATGCTGATTAATCCCTTTCAATATGGAGCATATGTGAGTTTATTCTATTTTAGTGAACTGGCCAACATGAGACTATTTTAGGCAAGGTTTATTACCTGAGAATAAGGTGAGAGTGTACCCAGTGACTGTGGAGGTCAGAAGAAAGACAGAGAGACATACAGACAATAAGTTATAGTCATATATTTTAATGTGCTTGTGCTGGACTGCTATTCTTTACGTGAGTTTTTTTGTGTTTAAACACCTAGCCAATAATTAGACTTACATCCCACCATCATTAAGTAACATGGTTGTTTCCTGCAGTCTCAATTTCCCACTCACATCAGAAACTTTGGTGGTGAGAACAAAACAATCTCCAGTAGATAGAAGGAGCATGTCTGATTCATCACCAGCCTGAAAGTAGTAAAGGCTACTGAAAGGCATTTTCTTTAATGCACTGAATGAACAGCACATTACTGAAATGCTTCTGCTGCAGATGCATGGCTGTCAAGGACAAATGCAATGTGTCCACACTCACAACATCTTGGATATGAATTATTCTAAAATGAATTATTTGAAAAATGTGGACAAAAAAATTCTACACCAACAACACGAGTGAGAATAACACTAGGGATGCATTGATAATACTGTACTTCTATCAGCAAATACTGATAGCAGAATTAATATTAAAATTTTATTTTGTCTTGAGGTTTCTTTGCCTTTTCAGAGTGAGAATAATAGGATGCATGATCAAGCATTATCCATTCTAAATTTAAGAAATGTGGAATATCCAAAATTGGCAATGACAGAAGTTTCATATCGATGCATGCCTAAGATCACACATTTCTCTACAGACAGATATGGTGAACTGGTTTCTACAGATACAGTATGTGTGAAAAGAACACATGCATTTATCAATTTTGCCTACTCCGTAATCAGCAAGCACTGAACAGACACACAGACAAGACAGAGACCAAGGCATGTTGGGAACACAGGGCCAGGCTCTGTTAAGCTACACTAGTCTACACCTACGAGTGGCATGCTGGAGGGAGACACAGCACCGATCTAAAGTGCCAGTAGGGCAGTACCTCGCCGAAGCTGAGGCGCTCTAGCCTGTCGTCCGAGTAGAACCTGTAATATGGCTCATAGGATAAGAATTCAGGCCTCTGCAGATCGTAAATGGCCTTAACCTTAGGCAGTGCAGCCAGATCTTTGTACTCTAGGATCTCATTCTCCACTCTGGCCTGAGGAAAGGGACACAGGACAGACATACACACGCACATACACATACTCACACATGTCAAAATGCAATGGGAACACAAACGCCAATGTCAAAAACAACATTGCGCTTCATTGTAGTAGTGAGTAGTAGTTCTACAAGCTCTCACTCCTCATGAGGCTACCAATGTTTTTTTTTTCACCACATAGCAAAGAAAACACACCAAACTCAAACCTCGGTTGTGTTCAGCATGACACAATCCAAAAAGTTTGAATATATGCCAGATATACACCTGGCATAAGAGATAAGGCATAATTGATGCTTATCCATCACACAAAGGTGGGAACTGTTTGTCCATGTTACTTCTCAATCTGTTTCCAATCATGTATAGTAAGCTGAGCTGACAATTCTTCTAAATATTTTCAAGTTCTTTTATGGTAGATTTAACCTCCAGTTCTGTTCACCACTTCGCATACAAAAACACTGAAATGTGTTTTAGTATATCCAGTATGCCTTATTGTTATGTCATTTATTGTCATTATGAAACTATTTATAGCAATAGACAAATTTAAGGGGGTAATAAATCTCTCCAGATGTTGGGAATCCTCCTAGACTGTAAGTGTGGTTGTATGTCATTGGTATGAAGTGAATGTTACGCAGACTAAATGCAAATTTGCTTCACATTAATACTGACCAATCATTTTTAGAAAACATCTTTATTTTAACTTGATATAATAAAATAATAATTAAAAAAACAGTCAAGCAAGCTTTGTAAATTTTAAAACTGCTAAATATTGTTTGCACATCATGTTTCATTAGATGTAAATCTCTGTACTGTAATCCCTACACTGGTCAAACAGCAATTATATACTTACACAGATGACTCGACTGGGTGAACTAATGCTGGACCCTGGGGGCGAGATGGATGTCTCTGACATGCGCCGCACTCTGAGCTTCCTCTCTGCTCGAGCTGCCTGCTTACATGCAGGATGCCAAACCTCTGAACCTGAGAGAGACAGATCACATTCTGACTTACACACCCATATTTATGAACTAGATGCATGCATTCTTGCTCACTTCTTTAATATTAACACTTGATTACCGCTTTGTGCCATTGCTGTCACTCATTAATCTTTACGCAGAACATCACAACCAATTTTTTGCACAGTGTGCCTAAGCCACACCTTTTCTCTTTCTGCACATCAATCTGAAAATGTTTGCTGATTTCACTCCTAAACACTATCACTTCAGAGCATGCTGATTAAAGTGTTCCACATTAAAGCTTCTGCCTCATATTCTCAGGATGGATGAGTGAAACAGCAGTTTTAGTATGCAATACTCTAGTCAATATGCCACACACACACACACACGCACGCACACACACACTCACACACACACACACACACACACACACACACGCGCATACTCATGCAGTGTGGGCAATACTATGCAAGACATGCCCACAAGTAATTTTTTGCACATCTATGTCAACTCTCAAGTCTCTTCTGGTTGTGGCCGCACGCATGCGGAAAACCTAAGCATGATAATAAGGAAGGAAATTTTATTCAGCTCTTCAAACATTTCCTTAAAGAAGAAAAAAATAAAAAGTTGAATCGAGTCTCAAGTCACTGTCTATGCGACTTAAATGTGACTTGAGTCCAATTCACAAATCGAGTCACCAGCTTTGACTAATGCTTATACCACAGTGCAGTTGAATGCTCAAATCCTACTTTTCAGAAGCTGTGCATTATTTATGTATAACAGCACAGGCAGTTCTGGCTGTAACATGAAAAATAGGTTAATAAGCTCACCGTACAAAAAATTTGTCACCTCTGACTGAAACGTACCAAATGTCGTGTAATACCTCCACAAGCACGAATGACAGCTGCAATTCTATTTCGCATGGACTGGACAAATTTCTGGATGTAAGCGACATCGATGTTCAGCCAGTCTTGCATCAAAGAACCGGACAGTTGTTCCAGGTAGTCCCACAAATTTTCAGGATGTTCAGAATGTTCATCATGCCAATTAGTCACATTTGTAGCCCTGTCAACGCTAGAATTGTCATCTTGGAATACAGGGATATGAATGTAATGTTTCTCAGTAAGATGATGAGTAAAAGGCAAAATGTAGTTGTCGAACAGCTCAGTGTAGGTATTGTGGGTTAAATTTACTGTTACCTCAACCAAAGGACCTACAATATCTCACAAAATCGACTACACTCCTCACATTTTTGTAAATATTTTATTATATATTTTCATGGGACAACACTGAAGATGTGACACTTTGATACAATGTAAAGTAGTCAGTGTACAGCTTGTATAACAGTGTAAATTTGGTGTGCCCTCAAAATAAC
>JAOVVH010000043.1:23084673-23105054 GCA_028566435.1 Scorpiodoras heckelii
CACCTAGGGCATCCAGACTTTCCCCTACAGAAACCACACTACTCTCACTCTCTCTATCCCTCTCTAAAGTCTGGATGAGCACCTCTAACACTGAAATCTTCTCCGTCAAAGTGCTAACTAATATACACCTATCACAGATACAACCAGTGCTAACGACGGAGGAAGAATGACTAAACATCCTGCACTCCACACACTGAACAAGCTGAATGGAAGCCATGATAAAGTTACTGTACCTTATCGGAGCTTTGTGAAGGTTGTTTAGGTAGATCTGACGTGGATGGCGTCTGCTCGTGTCCTGTGGGTAATTAACAGCGAAAAGACTGAAAACCGGTGCTGCAAAACAAGAAAATACAATAAAGCTAGCGATATAGGCACTTAGTTACTGTTTAGCCACAAGAGAGAATGCAGAGGAGGGACAGACAGCCATAGACAATGGAGATGACTTGGAAAAGGATACAGGAAATGCACCGAGCCAGGTTCAATGCATAGAATATGCAGGGCCTCAGGCACAGGACACAGACAATGTAGGAGGTCAGGCACAGGGCACAGACAATGCAGGGGAGCAGACACAGGATATAGACAATACAAGTACAGAAATGCACAGGGAAAGAGGAAGAGCATGTCATCCTGATAGTGCTTGTGAGTGTTGAAGAGATCAGGAGTGAGAATGAGATCCAGTGAAGAGGAAGAAAAAGAAAGAGAGAACCTGATAACTGGAAGAAAAATGTACAAAAAGGCTGCATAACACAGGCCAAAGCTATGTCAATTCAAAAAGCATTCATGTTCTACCTCGAATGGTCAGGGGAAAAGACCATGCTTCCTGTCATTCCAAATGCAGTCACAATTTCCCTCAGTCAGAGAGCGAAAAAATTTTTGATCAGTTCTGGGCAATAAGAGATGTGCCGAGACAGAAGGACTTTATCATCAACTACACAGTGAAAAAACGAAAAAGAGATCGACAATTCATACTGATTCAAAGCAGCAGAACACCACTGAGTACCAACTTACCATATAGGAAAAGCAAAATCAAGTGTACAAAGATTTCTTTTTGAAAACAATTGATATCTCAGAGAAATTTGAAAGGTCTACAGGTGCTGGTCAGCCAAGTAAGAATTTCTCCACAAACCTGGAGGGAAAGTTTTTTCCTGGAAACAACCCACAAAAGATGCATGCAAGTACTGTGAGTGTACAAATGTTTAAATGTCAGTTACAAACAAATTTATGAAGGACAATACAGTGCCCACAAAAAGAGAAAGAAACAGGCCCGAAAGTATAAAAAATTATAAGAGATGAGCACAAGAACAGTCCTCATGCAAAGCAGTATCTTAAACAAGTGATGACCATTCTATGGAATAGTGAGGAGTCTCTATTACTCAAGGAAGTTAAGCACATACAACCTGACAGTCTATGAGTTAGGCAGCAGAAAGGCAATGAATGTGGCATGAATGTGAAGGGGGCGTGGCTCATCATACATCAGTACATGCAGGCAAACACTGAGGATGTGGGAGACACACACACGCACAGACACACAAACACACACACACTAAAACTAGGGAAGGTAGCTGACAAACATCATGCAAGAGTCCAGCTCACACCGCATTCTGGGATTTCCCGCGACAACACCCCCTGAAACCCAGTTGCTGCCCACTCCATATAATCCAGTGGTGGTCACCACATTGCTAATGTCATTCATTGCTTCAGTATCATGCAGTTACTGATATTTGCCATCATATTTTTTTATTATTAGAAAGACATCTGTAATGTGTTTTCACTTGCCCATTTGGCCACATGTTTAAGCGCCTAGGGTTACTATTTTAGACTAAGTTAGATTATTTTAGATAACATAAATAACATTCAATGAACATTTTATGTGATATTTTATTGCATCACAATGGATTGTTGATTCATTTAAACTCATTAACATAATGCTTTGTTCATATTGTCACCAGAAGTACCCATGTTTTATATTTGAAATGGAATGAAACAATGATGCCAAAAAGGCATGTAACTGTTGAATAAATGATAAAATATTGTTTATTAAGTATAGTCATCCATGTGGATATAAAATTTTATTATTAAAGACTGAAATCAGTGAAATTGGTTAAATGCCACTTATGCCCTTGAGGTCCTCTTAACAATTCAGCAATACCAAGTCTGGGCAATGAAGCCAATGAAGGTGGCAGATTCAGTCAACAGAAAATGTGGTAGCAAAAATCTAAGGGTTTTATCAACTGTAGACAAAACAGCTGGGCTCCTAACAACTGTTCCTGTTCATCAATTGTCTTGAATAGGTCAGATAAACATCCAGAGACTAGTGCCCTCACCAAATTTCTGTTTTCTGTCACAAAGTGGATATAGATGGTTGTACATGGGAGCTGTTTATTAACAATTCAAATCAGACAAACATCAATAATTAAAATGAAATTCATAAGTAAAAAATGAGTAAATTAAACTAAGTAAACGATGCTCAGAAATGTACACAGGAATGGAAAAACCTCGCAAAGACATGGTTAACACTGGTATAAATAGACATATGGGAATGGTGGGTAACATAAAATGAAGGTGAGGAAGGTGAGTTCAACTGGCAGAGAACATGGTAATGTCTGGTCTGGACTGGACTGTGTATTGGTGATGGCTCAGAACAAATTTCTAAAGTAAAATATATCATTGCCATGTCTTTCCATTTGTTAATGTCAATAGATAAAGGAAAAAGTAACATTTTCTAATGTAGAATAATCCAAATTTTAAGCTAACTCTTTAGTGGCTTAAGAATGAGAAAATACATACTCATAAAAGGAACCAAACCCTCATATGAATTCCAATGAAAAATCATAGCATTTAAATTGTAGCATTTTAAAAGCATTTAAAAGTATCACGTGCATAGACACTGACGTGTATCAAATTAATTTAAGCAACAACCAATGTCCCTTGAAATACCTTCTATAAGTCTGCGGAACACAACATTGTTTCAATTATATTCCCTCAGTTGATGTTTTGATGCTGGTTGTGAAGAGTGCTTCCTAACATATTAATCCAAAATCTACCACAGGCCTCAAGCAAGGCTTATATCTGGAGAATGTGAAGGCCATAACACATGATTTACATCATTTTCATACTCATCAAAGCATTGTCACAGTGGAAGAGACAACTCCCATCAGGATAGATATGTTTCATCATAGGATGATGTTCAGAGTCACCATGCAGTATATATTAATACTGTGTAAAGGTCTTGGTGCATATAAAAAATACTAATAATAAACCTAGCAAAAGCAAGGTTTGAACCCTGAACATTTAAAGCAACAGACAAATGACTTAACACAAAGCTGCTGATCAATTTACAGTCTAAGTGCATGGATGCAAATATACAAAATACCAGTGGATTTTCCTTTGCGGTAAAGGATTAACTTTGAATGTTGAATGAATGACAGTTTAGATATTTTCCATATGCTTTTTGCAAAAGTGTGACACATTTAAACTGAAGACTGAAGATTTGGACATGGGTAAATGGGAACATGCCAAGGGTAACCTCTGAATGCTTGATTTTAATCAGCTGATTTCCTTGTTAACACCTTGGGTTACTTTGGTACTTTGGATAATGCTATCTTGCATTAAACCCAGCAGACTTGTGTAAGCAGGGTTCGAATTGAGCACCTGCAGGTTTGTGAAAAAATTCAAGAATGTTGTGAAAATTAGATAAAAATCTGAATAAAAGAGATAATAAAAATGGTTTATTGCATCATGAAATAGTAAATAAGTGAAATGGTTTGACCTATAACATTTTCTTGAAATACCTTGAAATATGTTCTGTAAATGGTTTATACAAGTTGTACAAGTTGAACAAGTTACACAAGTTGATAGAAGAAAGTTTTTCAGACAATGCAAAAATGCAGGAATATTACTAGTAAAAAAAAGAGTCAAATTAGGATGCAGACTGATAAACGTGCATTGTAGAAAACAGAAGACAAATGAATATTAAATTTAGGTTAAGAAGCTTCTGAAATACAATTTTTAATTTAGGTTAAGTACTTTCTGAGATACAGCCTAAAATGTAAATAACTTTTTTAGTGCTTTTTTCATGACACCATACACTTACATACAGTTTTTACAGTTTTCACAGTGGAAATTACTGCTGAAATGTGACTGGCTGCTGGCAGCCACATTGATTAATTTATTAAAGCAATATTTTGAGAAAAGTAAGAAAATATGAATTAATATGAATTATTGTAACAATTTGAACCTTTTTCCTGAAAAAGTGTCACTGAATAGAAAGGATTTTTTGTTATAATGCCTCCTAGTGGTCTATTTGTACAAAACTTGGTGATCATCTACAGAATGTCATATTAAGTTTCCACAAAATTAGGCAATGTGTTCTTGAGATATGAAGCATCTGGAATCTTTAGGCATTTTGATGAACAATTTGATAACATATTGACATTTCTTTAATAACTTAAGGTCACTGAAGTCTGAAAATAAGCCTGTAAGAGTAAGGATTTTTACTTAGCATTTTCAAAAAGTTTCACATCCACAAGGCAACATTTTAGAACTTATCCATACACACACAGATTAGCAATAATGAGTGACAGGACTGTAGAATGCATGCCAGGCCAGTAAGTGGCAGTGTAACTTTCACACTCAAACATACAAACAACACAGAAGAACACTATGACCTGCATACCAATGATGCACAATAATTAACCACCTGACTGACAAGTTGCAGCCTGCATTTGATTGCATCCATATGATAGAATAAAAGATGTTTTCTTATTTAGTGCACATTGCTTGTGCACTGCATTGTGACACAGTTCAAGCACATAACCAGCTGAGATGAAAACATGCTGTAATGCACGGCACTGCACAACATTTTGTCAGTTTTTATCTCAATCAGCCTGAACGCATGATATTTTCTTGTCAGCTTATGGCTCAACCCAGTCTTGAATACCACTTAACTTAAATTAGCGAAGGTGATGTCCATTGCTGTAATATGTTCTGGCCCTATCCCAATGTCGCATGGCGATGTAGCTAACAGCAGGTTATGGTCGCTCAACTGCTGGATGTCCAGGTGGTGCTCCAAAAATAGTGTGGGCTTTATAGATAATTGCCTCAATTTTGAGGGCAAGGCTGGCCTGTTAGGGCAGGATGGCATCCATCCCACTCCAGAAGGTGCTGTTCTCATTTCTTGCAGTATAGCGCATAGTCTCAGAACACGGCTAGTTAATCTGTGACAATCCAGAGCCAAGGCCAGGGAGCAGACAAACAGGCTAAACCAAACGTCTGCTAGCTGCATTGAGTCATCACTCAGGTTCCATCATATTGAGACTGTCTGTTCCCTGAGCTAAACAAAAATGTAGAAATACTCAAAAAGCTTGTTTTAGTAACCTATATAAAATTAGATCATACTGAATACAATACCAGCACCTTTGAACTGAAAGTAGGATTGTTAAATATTAGGTCTCTTACATCTAAAGCACTCATTGTTACCAAAACTATTACTGATCAGGAGGCTAATGTACCGTGTCTAACAGAAACATGGATTAAACCAAATGAATACCTAGCATTAAATGAAGCTAGTCCTCTAGGGTACAGTCACAAACAGCACATCAGCCTTGGCTAACTGGCATAGCAGATATTCATAATAATAATCTAAGAAGTTCTCTTCACTAACATAACGTATGTAGCCACAAAAAATAAGTCTGTCCAGTCAATTCCTCTAATTATTATTTACAGACCCAAAGACCATATTCTCAATTTCATGGTGAATTTGCAGATTTCATCTCAGACCTTGTAGTTTCTTTAGACAAAACATTAATTGTTGGGGACTTCAATATTCATTTTGATGATCCACAATAATCCCTCTGAGAATAGCATTTGTATCCATTCTAGACTCATTAGGAGTAAATCGTCACACACTTGATCTAATATTAACATTTGGACTAAATATAGAAAATGTTGTTACACTTCCACAGTCTGCAGCTCATTCAACATTTGTCTTGGTCATAATATATGCTCTTTGCCATGCTGCCTTGTCAAACATACATTCACATCAGCTACTGCACATAATTTTATTGATGAATTATCAAGTCTGACTAGAATTGCTTCTGTCTCTCCCTTTTATTTATGCTGCCATAGCTAGTCTTGCCCGAGTCGCTGTTTGCACTTTGCACAAGATGTCATTTTTTCTAAACATTGGTGGAAGAGCATACATAATAATCTATATTTTTTTTCACCCTCACCTCTCTCTTACAACCTCACTGATCCGGGATACAAGATTCTCCTACTGGTTATGGCCCACATGGACAGCTTAAGGATCACCAAGAGGGAAAGTTTAAAGATACTCTTAGAAACCATAAACTTTGCTTTGCAACTGATATAAGCAGCCTTCCTATGATGGCTTGTCCTAATTGTTTAAGTCTAGGCTGAAAACGTATTTGTTTAGTCAAGCCTTTTGTCACTATCTTTTCTTCTTAGATAAAGGCGTAGAGCTAGAGAGTTCGTAGGCATAGAGTGTTCTGGTAAACTGGGATGTTTGAACACTGTTGCCCCCCCACTCTCACACGCTCACTCAGGTTTGTTAACAGTGGAGTGGAGGGACATTTTATGTCCCAGGGCTCCCTCATATCTGCGTTATCTTCTGACTCTCCCTTTTAGTTATGCTGTCATAGCTAGTCTTGCTGGAGTCTCTGCTTGCACTCTGCATAAAATGTACATATCTTTTTCTAAAGGTTGGTGAAAGAGCATACCTAACAGTCTATGTTCTTTTCTTCCCCATCTCTTTCTTCTTCCCCCTAATACCCCACCCACCCCACCACATGATCAAGCAACATGTGCTATGACCGAGACACCATTAGACACCAGATACAAGATACTCCTGCTGAGGGTGGCCCCGCATGGACGGCCAGGAGATCGCCAGAATGGACAGCTTATAGAAACTCAGTTAATCTACATCTGATGCAGGCAGCCTTCCATGATATCTAGGACTGTTTGCCATAGACAGTTTTGGACTTTATCGGGCAAATCTCCATCACTGAACTTCAACCGTGTAGACTTCAAGTTAAAACTTTTAGCAGTTTACTGGTTACAATTTTTACTTAATTATTTATTTTTACTATATAGCACTCAGTTAAAGAAAGGATTATTTATTATTGTACTATCCAGTATCACCCAAATGAAGATGAGTTACCTTTTGAGCCTGGTTCCTCTCAAGGTTTCTTCCTCTTAACATCTGAGGGAGTTTTTCCTTGCCACCATTGCCCCGAGCTTGCTCATTAGGGATAACAGTTAGGGACAAAACCTATAAGCTATGTCCAAATTTTATGTCTTTGTTAAGCGGCTTTGAGACAGTGTCCATTGTTAAAAGCGCTTTAGAAATAAAATTGAATTGAATTGAATTTAACTTAACTGCCCTGAGCTGTGAATGAGTGTATGAATGGACTGGCATCCCATCCAGGGGTATTCCCGCCTCTTGCCAAATGTTCCTGGGATGGGCTCTGGATCCACAAAAACACTCCCCATGTTAAAGCAGTTACTGAAGATGAATAATGGAGTAACATTTTCACTATAATATGGCTATGGTTAGTAGTAATATTGTAGACGAAGTAGTTTATGGATGTCATAATCACAGAATTGCACAATCTCTACTATGCCCAGGGAGAAAATAAAAATAGAAGAAGTTAATATCATATTTGGAAAGTTAGTTATGTTTTAGCCTGTCTTCTTGACAGGTGTCTCTAGTGTCATGACCCACCTGCATCAGCGTAATATAGCAGAACATGCCACACCATTGTTTTTAATCAATAACTAATTATCAAAGTCTTGGCTCTGGCTACAATTGTTTGCTTTTCCACTTGGACCTCTTGTGCTGTGGGATAAAATCCAGGGAGTGCAGGTATATCGGAATGTGGAAAAAAAGCAGACTACCTTTTGGCTGCATAGTTAATACGGTATCACAATGCCACGATAATATTGCTGCAAGCCTTTCAAGTCATTATGGACCCATTAGTTCAAATTACTGTCCCCATATAAACAAGACAGTACTTAATCACTATAAGCTACTATAATCACTTAAGCACTATAATTAGAACAGTAGTTTTCTGTTGGTGAATGTCATAAAACCCTCAAAGTCATCATTTGTTGATGAAACAGTGAAAAAGGCCAAAATCAAAGCAATACCTTCTTCAGCAAGGGACAAATTCGGCATGTCTGTGAGCAGCCATGCAATCTTGATTTGACATAAAGAAAAGCACATTATACTAATGTCTACTTACATGGTATTTTGAAGCAGTATGTTGAACAAAGGACAGGATTTTTTTTCATGGTTAAACCTGAAGGTAGTTACCTTCATAATAGGAAATTTCAGGGCTGGCCTCGAAATCATAAAGAAATTCCCTTAGTTACTTACAAAACTAATTTTATCTTTATTCCCCTCCATGTGCCCTCACAGTTCTTCATTGTTCTCCAGAGGCGAGCTGTCTAAAGCTGTGTACACTTGCTCTGAGATGGCCGGGTTCTGGTGCCAACATGTCTCTGTGAGAGCTGAGGCCCAGCTCTTCCCATGTGGTGGTCATTCAACCCCCCTGCACACCCCCCTCACTTCTTCATGCTTGTGGGTGCCACTGAAATTCTGGGAGATTGAAAATAGTGTAGCAAAGCAAAGTAAAGATTTGTAGGTCTTTCCTGGGGTCACTTTGGGAGAGATTGTTATGGGGTTAGACAGAGGGATGTTGGGGGAGTTCAGTAATCCCCCCTTCCCGTGCCCTGGCATGGCAGCTGGAGCAGGCCGCTTGGCTCATGTAGTGATATTGCTTCCACTGGAACTGATGTCTGACCTCATTACTAGAGTTTAATTGCATTGTTACACAGTTTCCCTTCTTGTCTTCATTCTGTCTCCATCACCCCTTTCTCTTTTTTTTCTTTTTCTGTGAGACCCCATAGCATTCAGTTATCAAAATTAATTACCTGTTTCTGTTATATATCATTATTTTTAGCAACAAAATTCAATTTGTAATAAATGAACATTATATCTCTAATTTATACAACACACAAGCTGAAACAGACACAGCAAGTATTTACTTATGATGACAATGTCAAAGATTATTACATAATTTGTTGATTTGATTGGTCGTTTATGTAAAGAATGGTCCTTTTGATGGAGAGTCCCCTATGCCAGTTAAGGATTTGCTCAATCACTTGTGTATATGGCAAATTTACAGTGCAGCTACAATGGATTTGGACATGGAAATGGTTTAAATTGGAACGCACAGCTCAAAAATCATTTGTTCATTAACACCTTTTTTTCTCTCCTTAACAAAATTCATACCTGCCCTTGACCAAGACATGCTGATTAACCAGTGGCATGGAATCCCTTTGTGAATCCACCAGACATGTGAACCACTTTGGTGTTGTTCACACTTCTAATTAGATATGATTTCTTGACACTTATTACACCATTATAGCCAACAATTTAAAGGTGATAAAATCAGTCATTCATTTAGATTAATAAATCTACACCAATTCTGCTGTTGTCTGATCTTAGCCAAGAACATTAGCACAACACAACAGGGAAAGAGATGCATCTGAGAAGGGGTGTTCAGATGGCACCCAAATATGAATGTGTTATTGCTTTTAGGACAGATGAAAGACAAGAAATTGCCATGATGCTTCAAGGCAACAGAATGATGTAACAGCATCCTTTAGCAACCTGTGTTCTATCAAAGTCTGTGAAACACGACTTTCAAACCATGATATCAGATGAATAATCCTCATAGTGCTGCACAAATAGAGGCGTGACTGGGGGATCAGGGTAGCGTCTGGAAAGCCAGTTACCTGAGAAGATAGAGTAAGAGAACGTGTGTGTGTGTGTGTGTGTGTGTGTGTGTGTGTGTGTGTGTGTTTTTTTCAGTGTCATTCCCCCAGCAGTCAAGGCTGGGTCATGAGTGAAAGGGCCCACAGTAGTAAATGGGGTTGCGCTTTCAAAACAGAGATAGGTGAAATAGTGGATTTAACTGCAGTGTATTGGGTTCAGACATGCTCTGAACAAAAGAAAAGAGGAGATGGAGATAAACAAAGGGAGAATAGGCAGTGATGAGGAGTACTAGTACTGCACCAAGCTTGATTGATCTAATGAGGATTCTGCCTTACACTATATAACAATACTGGAGCCTGGCTGGAGAAGACAGAACTTAATGGAAATCTCCATGGTCACTCCCTTAAAGATGGGTGGAACCACATATAATAACACAAACACCTACCATAATTGCCAGCCTGTATGAGATAGAACAGAAAATAGAGACAAAGCTCCAAACCCATAAGCTAGCTTGCAGGAGTTGCCACTCTAATTTAAGTGACAGTATAAGGCTTCAGGCCAATTAATGAGCGGTAGTTAATGGCTAGCACTAAACACGCAGCTTGAATATCAGATCCTGAACTTAGTGACATTATTGGATCACTGCATCATACTTATTTCTGTTTTATTCCTGGTGGCTGACAGAATGAAAAAGAGTATGTTGGCAGGGGTAGAGAGGTATGAAAATGGAAAATAGCATGGAATATAGAGTGTGGAGCATGTGAGTGACAGCAAAAAGTGTCTGAGAAAATCTAAGACCTTGGTGGATGTTACTAACCCTGTCTCCAACCATAGGGCTGGCAGAGCTGGGCAAATAGTCAGTGGCTTATACAGTCAATAATATGTGCAGTGAAAGCTATAATAAAAAAATCCATACAGCAGATGAAGTTTTTCTTCAAATGTCAGAGAAGTCTGTTTGTAAAATGGTAGTGGTAATGAATAGGTCATGTCACAAAAGTCATTGAACCCAAGGAAGAGGCAAACAGACTAAAGGACCCGCACCCATAATGCTCTTGCTGCTCCCTTTACTCTTATTATAGCAAATAGACTGGACCCCAATTTTAATGGATTACCATATGCATGCTATGTTGATGTTAATGTGATGTCAATATTTATGTACTAATTACACAATGCATTTGTGCATATTTTTTTAAAGCACATTTTGTGACACTGTCTTTTTCCCATACAGTAAATCAGCAAAAGTGGTGATAAAGCTCGAAGAAATTACTATCATTTGCTGCTTTGCTTTGAAACGGCACTGGCATGGTCATGTTCAGAGTTTTTACTTGTCAGAGGTCTATAGGTTCCTTTCTCTGCTTTAAGTCCTACCCGCTAAAGCCCTGTAGCTCTACCCCATTTAGCTTTAACTGCACCGCAGTGAAATTGAGGTCTTTTATGTTCAACTTCTCTCATTCAACCTTTTACAAACTGGAGTCTATTCTTTTTTTCCACTTCTAAGGTCTTTTAAATCATTAAAAATGTTGGTTTTTTTTTTTCTTTTCTTCTTTTTGGCTTAGTCTGCTTCAATAAAATAAGTGGAGATTTGCTGGAAATCAGTGGCTTTTGTGTGCTGCCACGGGAGCATGGTGAAATGTTTGGACACTAATACCCATTCATTTCAGGCAGCTTCATAAATAAAGGCTCCCAGCTATGCAGCTTGCCATGAAGTGGTATTCTTTGGCTTCCCAGCAGGACGTCCTGTTCACATTAGCCCAGTGGGGTGCAGGGAAGTTGGTAGAAGGGTAATGTTGGCAGTAGCGATGGTGGTGGAGTGATGACTGCAAACAGGCCAAAGTAGCCAGACAACTAAATCAAGGCATTTTAAACTTTTGACAAAAATACTATAGGGGCATGCTGGTTTTAAGTAAAATGTAGTAATATGTATATTATGAACGTGGTTGGATGTTGTGTGTGTGAGGAAGTTAATCTTTTCAAAAGTTATACATGTGAATAAAGAGAAAGTATTACCAGAATCTGAAATTCCATGTGAAAGATAATATATACTATAAAAACAAGGCAAGTGGACCAAGAATAAAAAACAGAAAATGTCCACTATGGTCCACAATCATTTTGCTTTTATTCTGCAAATATGAAATCATTTGTAGTACCTTTTTTGAAAACTTAAGAGGATTAATGTTACCTTGAATGTGGAATCAAAACAAAATTTGTAAGATTTTAAGCACTTTCAAGATCATTTTTCTAGTTTCAGTTTACTAGCAAAGCATTTTAAGATGGGACTTGAGGCCCAGATGAATATTTATAGTTTTATGCTTCTGTACTTTCACTATGATGCTACAGAATTTAATCATTTCTATCTCAAAGGCTAATTATATATCTATAAGTATTTAGTCATGTTATATTGTTTTATCTGTCCTATGATTACCTTATTCAGCTGTAACTAATTGGTGAGCTAACATGCTAGTATTAATGAGAATGCTAACATCTTGGCAATGTATACACTTTGACTAGGTTCTCATTTGGGGCCATAAGTTTAAAAGGGAGAGTGGAAAACATCCAGAAGGATACCACAGTGTCAAATAGGAGCCACTTATTAATGTTTGTGTTTCTCTCTCTCTCTCTCTCTCTCTCTCTCTCTCTCTCTGTGTGTGTGTGTGTGTGTGTGATAGAGTGGTCTTCTGACCTGTAATGACCAGACCACAGCTGAGATCTGCCTGGCCAATGGGGCTGCAATCTTTATTACTGCTGAGATAAACCTTTCAACTTAGCAAGCGTGAAAGAGCATTTGGTCTCACATTGCTTTACCCCCAAGACTTGGTGCTGAATGATCCACTCGCAATTTATTCACAAGTAAAGGGCATATAGCAAGAAAGAAGAAAGTAACATGCAACACCATCATATGACTTCCTTCACATTGCCTACTGCATTTATGTGTAGTAAAGCAGAAGAAAATGAGGTTGAGGTAGGATATATGTATGTGTATATATGTATCTGTGGGTAAATATGCACAGATCAGCCATAACATTAAAACCACCTGACTAATATTGTGTAGGTCCCCCTTGTGCCACCACTACAGCTCTGATCTGTCAAGGCATGGACTCCACAAGACCTCTGAAGGCATGCTGTGGTATCTGGCAGCAGGATGTTAGCATCAGATCTATTAAGTCCTATAAGTTGTGAGATGGGGCCTCCATGGATTGGACTTGTTTGTACAGCACATCCCACAGATGCTTGTTTGGACTGAGTTCTGGGGAATTTGGAGACCAAGTCAATGCTCTGAACTCTTTGTCATGTTCCTCAAACCATTCCTGAACAATTTTGGCAGTGTGGCAGAGAGCATTACACAGACCCAGCAAAAGAGTTATGTGCTGTGTGTTCAGACACCTTTCTCTCATAGTCAGCTGTGGCAGCGGGTGCATGATCTGGTGGGATTGGCAAGGGGAGACGGAGCCGGGAGCGGCAGAAAAGGTGAGCAACCGCACCTGCTCCTTATTTCTCGAGTCTAATTGCCTTTTGTCTCTCTCCCACTGTGTGTGTGTGTGTGTGTTTGGTTGTGTGTGTGTGTGTGTGTGTGTGTGTGTGTGTAGAGTGCGAAGGATTAAAGGGGAGGAGAGCGTGTGAGGGAGCCGCTATGAGAGAAAGAAAGCCGATTACAAGTTCAAGGCTGAAAAGCTGATTTTGAGTTGTGTTAAAAAATAAAACCTTGTTTGAGTTCTCCCAATCTGTCTCCCGACCTTAATCATTTGTTACACGGGTGGTGAAACCTGGGAGAAGCAACCCAGAAGGCCAACATTGAGTCCTCGCCCCTCAGCAGCCTTGTCCAGTCCCTCACAGCCATGCAGCGGGACAGAGGACCTCACAAACAGAGGACCGGCAGATGCTACAGGACCTGCTGCACACTACTGGTGCTCCAGCACCCATTGAGGCAGCCCTGGCATCCACGCCTCCTCTGACGCTACCCAAGATGGGCCCCAAGGATGATGCAGAGGCATTCTTTGAGCTTTTAGAGCAGTCTGTGGAGGCTTGGGGCTGGCGGAAAGACCAGCTTTCGGCACATCAGATTCCGGCTGCCAGCATGCTGCAGTACCCAATTCTGGTGGGACATTTAGGACAGGATAAAGCACTTTTCAGTCTCATGGCCTGCTTCTATTGGCCGGGCATTCGTGAAGATGTGCACAGGTGATGTGCGGCATGTTGCGAATGTCAGCTAGTGAATCCTCCGGCCACCTGAAAAGCGCCATTGAGCCCACTTCCATTAATCAAGTTCCCATTTGAGAGAATTGGAATGGACCTCGTCAGGCCATTAGAATGGTCAGCAAGAAACTACCGCTTTGTGTTAGTCCTCGTGGACTATACAACATGATACTCTGAAGCAGTGCTGCTGTGCAACATCTCAGCAGGCAGTGTTGTGGTCGCACTCTTCAGTGTGATCTTCAGTGTGATCACTTTTATGTCATGCACACTTCACAAGGTATATGAACTACTGGGGATTAAATCGATTCATACCAGCATTTACCATCCACAAATGGACGGGCTGGTTGAACAATTTAATAAAACACTTAAAAATATGATCTGTAAGTGGGGGTCACTTTAATTTACCACTTCAACCTCCTAAAACCATGAAGAGAGGCCGAATCAGCGGCCTTGGCGATGGTGGTTCCCGAGAGGGACGAGCTGGGACTGGAACTAAATGTTGAATTGGAAGAGTTCATTCCAGTCCCGAATTACAGCCACCTGTTCTCCTCCCAGGCCGCTGATGTTGCGCAGATCCAGGGGTAATTCGCCTATGTGTTTTCCGCTCTGCCCGGGCGCACTGACCTCATAGAACACCACATCGAGATGCCCCCTATTGTCTCCCTGAACATAAAAAAACAGTTGGTAAGGGAAGAGCTCAAGGCCATGCTCATTATGGGAGTAATTGAGGAGTCCCACTGTGAGAACAGTCTTTGTTCCCAAGTCAGACGGGTCAGTCCGCTTCTATGTGGACTATCGTAAAGTCAATGAAGTGTCTAAATTCGACACATATCCCATGCCTTGCATTGATGAACTGCTCGATCAGTTAGGCTCAGCTCATTTTTATTCGACACTGGACTTAACCAAGGGATATTGGCAGATCCCCTTAACTCCCATGTCCCATGAAAAAATGGCCTTCTCCACACTGTTCAGCTTATGCCAATTTGTGACACTTCCCTTCAGGTTATTAGGGGCTCTGGCTATGTTTCAGTGGTTGATGGACAGGGTGCAGCGTCCACATATTGCATATGCCACTGCCTATCTGGAAATTATAATCATTTTCAGTAATTGGCCATGGCACGTTCAACATCTCCGGGCCATCCTGAAATTGCCGAGGCATGCGAGGCTCACTGCTAACCTGAAGAAGTGTATAATTGGGCAGATGGAGGTAAAGTATCTGGGCTTCCACCTATGTCATGGGCAGGTGTGGTCCCAAATTGATAAAACTGCAGCGATTACGGCCTCCCCGTGGCCCAGGACCAAAAAGGAGGTGAGACAGTTCTTAGGGCTGGCTGGCTATTATCACTGCTTTATACCTAATTATTCCGATGTCACCAGCCCTCTGACTGATCCACTAAAAAGGGAGAACCAGATGTGGTCCAGTGGACAGAGAAGTGCCAACAGGCTTTTAACCAGGTAAAAGCAGCACTTTGTGGGGGCCCTCTTTTGCACTCTCCTGATTTCTCTCTCCCTTTTCTGTTGCAGACAGATGCATCGGACAGAGGGCTGGGGGCCATTTTGTCCCAAGTGGTTGAGGAGGAGGAGCGCCCCTTGCTGTACATCAGCCGGAAGCTCTCAAACTGGGAGCAGAAATACAGCATGGTTGAGAAGCAGTGCCTGGCCATCAAGGGAGCAGTCCTCACTTTTCACTCCTACTTGCTGGGGATTCCCTTCACCCTCTGTTCAGATCACAACCTGCTCCAATGGCTCCACCGCATGAAAAATGCCAATGCCCAGATCACCCGTTGGTATCTAGCCATCCAGCCTTTCAAGTTCGAGGTTATCCACAGACCAGGTGCACAGATGGCTGTAGTGGACCTCCTCTCCTGACTGGGGGGAGGCTGCAGGCTGGACGGTGTGTGTGTGTGTCTGTAGATTGTGGGGGATTAAAGGGGAGTGGAGGAGAGCATGCAAGGGAGCTGCAACGAGAGAGAGAGAGAGAGAGAGAGAGAGAGAGAGAGAGAGAGAGATGATTCCAAGTTCAAGGCTGAAAAGCTGATTTTGAGTTGTGTTGAAAATAAAACCCCTTGTTTGAGTTCTCCCAACCTTAATCATTTGTTACATCAGCATTAACCTTTTCAGCAGTTTGTGTAACAGTAGCTCTTCTGTGGATTGGAAAAGACAAGCTAGCCTTCATTCCCCCTGTGCATCAGTGAGCTGGGTGTCCATGACCCTTTCACCAATTCACTGGTTGTCCTTCCTTAGTGGGTACTAACCACTGCATAACAGGAGCACCCCACAAGACCTGCCATTTTGAAGAAAGTCTGAACCAGTCATTTACACAGCAAGTCAGCTCATTTTGGCCCTTGTCAAAGTTGCTCAGCTTGCCCATTTTCCAGCTTCCAACACATCAACTTCAAGAACTGACTGTTCACTTTCTGCCTAATATGCCCCACTCCTTGACCAATGCCAGTAAGCTTATATACTGAAGATGAAGATGAGAAGGGAGTTGCTCTCAATACTGTCACCATTTCTCTTTTGTTGCATTCCCTGCTTGTGGAGCTTCCTTCAGGGTTAGGTAGATCTTGAGAGTCAACTGAATTTTATGCCTCTGCTCTGGAGGATGGAGCTGACTAGCCACTTGCAACACCTAAAGTATTGATTCCTTCTGCATGTCTCTTCCTTGCCTTGATCAGAAATTACCTAGCAATCTTTTTAGAAGTATTCACAATTTTAAATTTGGTGTTTTATTGTACCTTTGTAGAGAAAGGAAGATTCCTTTTTGAGACATGAGAAAAGAAATTGTGAACTGATATAGGCATGGAACAGCATGGCAAAGGTGGCTCTCATAAAGGAAGTGCCAGCTATGGCCTGGAGTGTGGGCCACTGAAAGACTTCATAATAAAAGTCCAGCTGCTTTAAAAAAAGATAGCTAACTACAAACTACAAGAGAGGGAAAGCATGTGGGTGTATATTCATGTTTGTGTTAGGGCATATGGTGGAAAAGATTTAATGAAATATTTATGTTCAATTTATGTTTATGTTCACCTCTTACTTATGGAATAGTCAGATGTACATATGTAAGACAGATCAACAGATATAGTATTTCAAAGCATCTAGTCTTTAATGATTTAATGTAGTGTACATAAAATCAAAGAACTATTGACATATGAACTGAAATGTTTTAGAAAACACATATTTGATAGCAATTTCTAATCATGGCTAATTAGGACAATTATCTCTGTGCGCCTAGTTGATACCCAGTACAATGTCCATATACACTGTATACAGAACAGAGTGTAGATGCATATTCAGTCTGTCTTCACACTACCAATGTTTACTGCTTGCATAATTTGCAAGACAGATCTGCTTATTGCTCATGGGAAAGAATATCAACATACACTGTTACACTGAACTTACATACTGTATGTGGAACTCCTAGTAGTTATTGTACTTAACAGCATGAGGCAAAATTAATCCATGTCACTGATAGGCCTTGCAAGAGCTTGAAACAGCCTCAGAATCAATCCCTGTTGAATCCTGGATTCCATTATTAGTGGCAAAGTGAGAGCAGGGGGCTAGGTCAGATATCAGTGGCCCCAGATAACTTTAGGTATGACTGCCTTCATCAGAGCCATGTTCCTTCAAAATGCTTCCCTGAAAGAGGATGTGAAGAGGGACCTCTTTCATGCTTGCCAACGTGTCACTTTAATTTCTTCCTGATGCCCAGCTTTGACACCTGGGAAGAATTCAGAGGAGAGTGGAGAAAGGCCAGCGATCACATGAAGCTTGCATTTAAAAGGAGCAGTTTGATGCACACAAATTCACCTTGGCAGTGTGGTGGTGTCACCATATTCCTTTTTGCTTTATTAAAGCGATGGATGGAGAGATGTTTAAAGGCTGTTGTGCTATACTGACCCTCTCTACTGAGCGTGAATAATACCCAGTTACAAGGCAGTGTAACATTTTACATTTTCATTTCTCCACTGATAGCACTGCCCACACTTCACAGCCTGATCATAGTTGACTGTGATTTTAATTAATTTCTTTTCTTAATATTCTTTATACTTTTCTCAGTATGCTGGTGACAGGATTGGATGGCAGGTCTACTACATTTTTAAAAATAACTGTACAATGGCTATTTTTTTATTAAAACACCCTGGGCAGGACACCAGTCCATCATAGGGCAGACACATTCAAACACATACACTCACACCTAGGAGCTTGGCCCCGGGATTCGAACCCAGGTGCATCTTGCTGTGAGGCAACAGCACTATCCACATGCTGCCCATGGTCACTTTTTTGGTAACACTTTACATTAAGTGTTCACTAACTAAAATGAAGTAATGCATTAGTTAACATGAACAAGACATGAAGTAGTACACTGACAATAATTAACCAATTTTAAGTAAACATGTATCAACTGCATTAGTTAATGTTGTTTTCATATACAACAGAATGTAGCAAATTAATGTAAGCTTTTATATATAAACGAATAGCTTACATTGCACTAATTTACATACATAAGTAATGAGTAACTTGGAAATATCCAGTTGAGCTCAATACATCCAGAATCTATCAGCATAGGAATTGAAGTTTATCAGACTCTATTCTTACCTTTTTATTCCCTTTTGTAATGTTAATTAGTCAACACTTCATATGAAAACAACATTACTTAATTCCATTGATTAACTTGACATTAGTTAAGTACTTAAATAATAATACATAAACATTAGTTAATGTATTACTGCATGTCTTGTTAATGTTAACTAATGCATAACTTGTTAGAAATGTTACATGTTAGTTACTCAACATTTAATGTAAAGTGTTACCCTTTTTTAACATTTATTTTACAAATGTCATTTGGTACCTATAGAAATAATGTCATCAAAGTGATTGTCAGCTTGTAGCTTACTACTTAAAACATAAATGAATAGTGAAAATATTTGCAGAGAATGGTGGAAAAACAAACACAAAAACTTTGATGATGAGAGACAGGAAGGCTACAGCAATTCAAAAGGTTCAAAGGTTCAAAAGGTTTTGCATCAGAACTTCAGAACTGCATCCACAAGGATTTGCAAAAACACGTTAAGGAACTGTAATATGTATGCCAGGCCAGTAGGTGGTGGCATAACTTTGCCACTCAAATATACAAACACCACAGAAGAACATTGTTCACCTGCACATTGATTAAGTGACCTGACCCACAAACCACAGACTTTAGCCTATATAGCAATGACATCGATATCATGGAATAAGAGATAACATTTGCTTATTTAGTGCATGTTTCAAAAAGGACAGACACTCACATAGACAGGTTCCTCCATGAGCCACTGTCGGCTACTGCAAAGTGAGCAGTGTCGCACTATTTATGCTGTTTGCCCAAAAGTTAGCATAATACACTGATTGAAAGACATAGGCTATTATATCTTAGATTAATAACATCTGGTTCTAGTCAAGTCAAGTCAAATTTATTTATATAGCACTTTTTTACAATGGACATTGTCTCAAAGCAGCTTTACAGAATTCGAGATTAACAGACCAAAACCCCTGTTGAGCAAGATAGTGGCAAGGAAAAACTGCCTTAAACTTTCAGGAAGAAACCTTGACAGGACCCAGACTCAGCAGGGTCCCGTCCTCTTTGGGTGGCCTGGCAGTTAAATTAAAGGTCCCATGGAATGAAAATTTCACTTTATGAGGTTTTGTAGATGAGTTCCCCTAGCCTGATTATGGTCCCCCAGTGGCTAAACATTTCAATAAGTATAAAGGAAGTTCTGGGCGTCTTTCTCCGCGTTTGAGAAAACGAAACTCAAATGGCCCGATCTGGAATCTTGCTCGTATGACGTCATATGAAACAGGTTACCACCCCTTTCTCTGCTTTGCCCCGCCCAGAAGAATTTGTCCTGCCCATGAAAAAAGGATCTAAAGACCGACTGTTAAAGCGAGCACATGAGCGTGTTTTTTTCCTCCTCATCATGGCTTGTAAATGAGTGAAGCATTGCAGCTGCACAGTGTTTGGATGTACTAACGAACACAAAAGTTTTTTTACTTCCTTCATCTAAAGAACCACTGGGTTGGCGTTAGTTTTATTTTCTCTGGAAATGTGCTGACACAACTTCCCAAATTCTTGTAGCCATGTCTGCGCCAAACACCGGCGACTGTTTCCTCAACTTGGGCCAGTACAGAGCTGGTCTTACAGAACGTCTGAACATTAAGTCTGGATTAGAACCAACTCTCCTTGACTCGGCTACAAACCTCGGACAAGTAAGTCAACTAACGCTAGTGTTATATCAATGTATTGCTTCGCTGTATTTGGTTAACGCTAACTAACGCTAGCTTGTTACCCTTAGAATGTGGCTGTAACATAAGCGTTAGCTCTGCAGCTAACAGCTAACAACAATCAGCCAGGTTA
>JAOVVH010000043.1:23109676-23120825 GCA_028566435.1 Scorpiodoras heckelii
GAGAGAGAGAGAGAGAGAGTGAGAGAGAGAGAGAGAGAGAGAGAGAGAGAGAGAGAGAGAGAGAGAGAGAGAGAGAAGTACTGCCTTTGTTTGCTAACATCTCACAGATTCAGCTTTGTACACTGCTGAGTGCCCAGACACAAAAAGCCATCTCCAGCCTCTTGTACCTTGATCATGGACAAGTGGAGTCCTCCATGCTTGCATCTCTCCATTCTGCCATGAGTGTCACATATTGCAATGCAGTGAGGAGACAGACATTATTATGTATCAAAGTAATGTAAATATCTTTCAAAGCTAGCCACAGAAGTCCTTTTTGACATTAACACAGTTGCTCTGAAGAACAGGTTCTAAAGAGTTGTGTGTGCCCTTGGGTGTTATATGACTGTATGTACAAATAAAAATACATTAAAAAATAAAAAGTATTTGAGCATAGACTAAGCATTCACTATTTAATCTCCACCCACAGCTTTGTATGGGATTCAGCATATTGGCATTCCAACTGATCAGCACTATTCTATTAGATAACAGAACTCTCATACTGCAGCCATGGACAGCCCAAAATTAAATGATTCACCCAGCAGTCTGGGGCCATTCCACTTACAGTGCCTCAGGGGAAAAAATAATGACAATCTGAGTAACTAGTGATGCCAAGCTGCCCTGGCCAATGGCAAATTCCATGCAATAGGAATTCCAGCATGATGCCATCAAAGGCAGAGGCACTCTTTGTTTTCTTTTTTTCCTCTCCCTTGCAAGCTTCTACCTTAGATGAGCTGACTCTTTTCTGTGGCTCTGTCATGATGCTATATTACCCTTTGCTGTTTGATCATTTATGATGCCTTTGGTGACTGTGTGGCCAAAGAAATGTAGTATGTTCAGCTATTAGTATAGTTTAATATCATGACTAGAAAATAAATTCTCATAAATTTCTCATTTCTTCCTGCAAGAAGAATTGTAGTCACTGTTGAAATGTTAGGAAGAATGCTTAGCCAGATCTGTAGAGCAGCTGTTGATAAGGAGTCTGACAATGTGCAAAGAGTGCCTTTTTTAAATTTTTGTTTTTGGGGTTTTTTTTTCTTTTTTTTGGGGGGGGGGGAGTCCGTTAGGAAAGTGTTCTTAGCTTCCTAAAGAGCTTCTGCTTGGAATGCACTCCAATAAGAAAACACACAGATATTCTTGATGGGTGCCTTGTGAGGGAGAAACTAAAGAATCTTATAGTATTTAATCTTTTTTCCAAGAATAAAGCGAATAAAATCAGGTAAAGTTTTACAACTGTTCTGAAACCATGTCACTCCAACTATACACTATTGTCCTTAGAAGGCAGTGGTGGATGGCATGTAAATTAAGCCTATGATGAGATCTAAGTTTTCCCTGGTCACAGTGTTTGTACAACACAGCTGTGCAAACAGAATTTTGCAAATTTGTGTAATTGCTAGCAGCTACAGCTACAGTCATGCATCTCCACGCTCCAAAACAAAAATTCTTCCTCCTTCCACTTTATCTTCTTCTCATCACTGATGTTTTATTATAAGAAACTAAAAAATGACCTGCTTTTAATTTTTAAGTCATGCGTTAAAAGGTTTGGCAAGAAAAAGCTACTGAATGTGGTTTTTACAGGATTTCAAGTTACTTGTTTAATTATAAATAACAGATTAGAAATTAAACCAATGTGTTGTGACCTGAAAATATTGCTTCAAGCTTTTAGGACCAAAGAATGACGCAGAAATGTTGCAGTTGAAAAATGCAACTATGCAGTACTTTTCCTTGGGTTTATGAACTTCAGATTCCTATTTTCTCAAGGATAACCTTGAGCATAATCAACTGAAAGGAAAGAAAATTCCTGCTAATTTTAAAATTTTACAGCCCTGTGAGGTACTGAAAGTAGAGCCAAGGCTGGTAAGTCCTTCCATTATGAACTGAAGTTTGTACCTTGTGTGTGTATATGCATGCGTGTGTGTGTGTGTGTGTGGCTGAAACCCATATTTGGTGTCCTCATAGAGAGACGTAATACACAACAATGATATCTTTGATCATTGTAAGAACTCTGCAGGCATTGGAGCTGTGTCGAGTGTGGTTATCATCAACCCATTTTGTTTCCCTTTCTTTCTCTCTCTCTCTCTCTCCCCCTCTCTCTCTCTCTCTCTCTCTGTCTGTCTGTCTGTCTGTCTCTCTTTCTCTCTTTCACACAAACACACACATGCACACATGCACGTCCACACACACACACACACACACACACACACACACACACACACACTTTTGGTATAGACCAAATATTTTCCAGCCTCAACTTCATCCTGTGTGGTAGTGCAGGGCTTCAAAAGCAATTTCAGCTGAAAAATAAGGTGCTTTTCTTCAATTTTCAAGTAATTTGTGCAAGGGTTAGTCTTGTTTACCTGGCCAGTACAGTGGTATTTACATACCTCTTTAAAGGGAAGGGGTAAAATGGCTGCAGTGGTTTATGGACTGCAGCAGGAGCACAATTTTCCATGTTGTGTGCTTCATCTGTGAAGCTGTAAAGAAAGGTCGCCTTGGCCATACAAATACCGCAGCCATACTATGGTGAGAAAGCATATCCACTTACTTCAATAAAAACGTGGACTTTCATATTCCCTTCTACTGTGTGTGTATATGCATTGTATGGATGTGTTTTCCTTTGTATGAGTAAATGATATCCACAATAGGACCAAAGGCAAAAGCTCTCAAGATAATGCACCTAGAGCAACACTTTTTACATTGGACAGTCTCACTTTTTACAGTTTATTCACACAGGAACACAGCACCTATATGTTTATATATCACTTTGGAAATGAATAATAAATTACATGGATTTTGTTGTTGATTTCTATTTCCTGTACTATTCAAATACAAATCTGCTACTAACTAATAACAGCAATCAATGGACAGGAAAACCTAGTCTAATTTGTGAAACTAACAAATAGAGAAATAGTCAAAATTATCCCTAAGTGATAAAAGATGCTTATGCATGTGAAGCATGACTGTGAGCAATTACTCAATGCACAGTTTTCCCATGTTACCAGATGGATTAGAGTGAGAGAGTGAGAGAGAGACACTCACTGTCAGGTGTTAGGTTCAGTCCCATGCCTTAATGTTGTAACCTTTACCCTGTCCCTTGACTCAAGGCTACATAATACCAAGGGATTGAAATGGAGAATGAAAATACATTTAAAAGTACTTAGTGAACATGATACTGCTTCAGGCTTTTTTGTGTATTTGCTCATTTCCTCTGCACACTGTGTGAAACATATTATTGTGGCTCCACCAATTAAATTTGATCAGTTTAGTTGTGAGATAGTGGGATTAGAGGGGCAAATAGCTTAAACTCACTCTTTTAAGATTTATCAAAATATGATATATTAAATATATGGCATCCTGCCTAAGGGAGAGCTCTCTAGACATGTGCAGTTAAAAATCAGTGCCTAATTTATTATCCATTAATGGCTGATATCTTTGTCCCTTTCATTAGTATTAGCCAGTTGGTATTGCAAAGATTGTGTTTCTGGAAGAGGGGAGAAAAATGCTCCTGAAAAGGTCACAGGAATCACAGTGCTGCTGAAACATTGGACAAAATAAAAAAGGGCATCACAATCAAGCTATCGTATCAGGACAAGCCACTGGTGGCAAAATGACAGCGATCCCCAGCACAGTGAAAGGCCTTGGTTTAATGTATGCATTATTTCAAATGAAGAGTATTGTTGTTGCTGCTGGGCATGCTCTTTGACATTTCAGTAGTTAGGATGCACTGCTGGCTATGAGGATAACTGGACTGATTTGAATTTTTTATTAGGGCTTTGATTGCTTCATCGGGATTACAATTCACTGACATATTTGCTTTTACAAAAATGTACTAAGACTGTTTTTGCCTTCTAATTTAAATAAATTTTATTAGTAAAGTTACTAAAGTAGTATGTGCTCAGTATCACTGACACAAATACATTCTTTTCAAGTAAGGCGCATGACCCAAATTTGCATGATTAGAGTTCACTGCTGTGCATGCTAATGCTCATTAGCTTAGTGATTGTCCTTAGCACAGAACTGCTAATCCCAGGCCTATGAGGGAGGATCAAGTTCAGTCCTAATGACGACCCGGCTCTGACCTCTTCTGAGAAAACAAATGGATCCTCAAGGTGATGTTTCAGTCCCTCTAGCCTCTCGGGGGATCCCAGGGAGCATGGAACAGATGTAGCCCTGAGGACAGGGAAAGGGTGATGTGCAGGTCAAGGTTGCCATACGCCAAGGTTAGGGTCAGATAAGCACGGCTGGCTCAGGGTCTGCTCTGGCCTAAAGGCCAGTGAAGAGGGGGGGAGAAGAGCAGCCCTGCACTCGGGAACTGAGGATCGAGTGTTGCTCCTCTGAGACTGGGCGAGAGGATTCACTGTCATGCCTTCGGGGTCATGGTTCTCACGGTTAGCACTTAAAGGTGAAGGATGCTATTTTATAGACAGCTTTGTTCAAAGTTAAGTATTTTGACATAAAGTTAAATAAAGAATTAGATTGCAGTTCTGTCATAAATTTTGTGAAAATTCTCAAAAGCAACAGCCATTTCATGTTAGTCACAAGAAAAGCTATGACAGCTAATCTCACTCCTTGCCCTAATCCTAACAATTTGTAACTGTTCATATGAGTCCTTAAATAAAAGTTCATATGAATTTGCAGCCCTGAGAACATATTGGTTCTGAGAAGCGAATTTGTAAATCATGTAAACCAAAGGGCAAACCTGCAATGATTTAGAAATTATATCAAATTTTATGTTATGACATCTTAGCATTTTTACCTGCATTTAGGTACTGTAAAATTACTTTAATGATATAATATCTTGAGTTGGTTTGTTTGGAAAAATGCAAAATAATGTTTTGTAACACTTCAGGTGTCAATATTTGATGTTAAAGACAGTGAAAATGTCAGTCTTCTGCAGTCCCAGGATATTCCAAGGGAATACATTATCTCATTTTGATTTGATTAATCTAATAACCTGAGTGAGATATTAAATTTCCTGTCTCTATAAAATGCAATAATAACACTGCATCACAGGTGTATTTGGAATTTTATGAACTGGAGTAGCCAACAGCTCTGGAACGAAAGTGCAATTAATGTCATATTCACTGGGAGGAAGACTAATAAGGAGCCTCTCTTTTTGCAACAGATTCAATGAAATGTAAATGTATTCTGTCAGCTTGTGTCTCCATTAATTAGAATAGATGAGTTGTTTGTTAAACTCCTTAAGTTCCTTTAGCTGTCAGTTCCGCACTAATGCACTCCTGTACATACTCATTCATTCCATCACATTTTAGCTAGTTAACAACCAGTCCAGCTGGCAATTCCTATGTAAAAGACATAACGTGCTAATAAAGACCTTTTCACTGGTGAAGATGTACATTTGAGGAGTAACAGTCAGACAACTCTTGAATAAAAATTATATTGTGCTATTCATTAAATTCTGAAGAATAAGATGTAGAACTAGTTAAATCTTAAAATGTGTAGCGCCTTTGATCTATTATTTACTTTAAATCAGACAGGCCTTGTCTTTCCTGCCAAGAGACACAAAGGAGATTAAAGATAGAAAAGACAACGAAACCAATCAGTGTCACTCTGCTGACACTCAGGTGGGTGTCTGTATAGAGAAAAAAGTACTCCAACAAGATGACAGATATGTAATGGTTTCAATGGCGAGCTACTGATAAAACCTGCTTTATCGGTCTGAGTCATTGTAATAAACATAGCAAAATAAGTAAATATTTAATGAAGGCACAGATACAGTAATTTCATCGAATTTCAACTCATAAACCTGATATGCAACAGTAATCAGAGCCACCAAAGACAACCACTTGAAGTAATCTGCATCCTCAGCTGGGATTCTACCATGCAGTGTCGTCTTGCGTGTGTTTCTGTAAAGCTTGAAAATGATGTGTATATATATCATAAATAGAATTTAAACAATAGGCTATGTAGTGAGAGCATGAGAATATCTTACTCATCTACAAAATCATATCATAAAAATCATATACCTTCACAAATTGGTACTAAGCCATAAAGATTTATCCATACATATAACAAACAGAATAAAAAGAAAATATCATAGGCCTAAATAATGATAATTCATTAACCATCTCAATGAAAATGCCAACTCAGGAACAATTCCAAACAAAATGGTGCTTACACATAATTGAGGAAAAAAAGCAAGACAGTATCATTAGCTCTAGCAATGAAGAGAGGTGGATGGGCATCCAGCGAGGGAAAGAACCTAGGGAAACAGACAGAGGAAGAGAGGGAGAGAACGTGATCCCTCAAAGGTCAGTTCTTCTTTGTAGTCAATAATTGACATTTAAACGTGCATTTCAAACGTCACTGATAATGTTAGGTGAGATAATGGTGGGGGGCACCTTACACTGCTGTGTAATTACAGCCACAATGAGATGCAAAAATGCAAATGGCTGTGTGCACAATCCAACCCGGCTTTTGTCCAGCATAGTGGCAGTTGAGCCGGATGATAGATGCCACACCAACGGTGGCAGACTGCACCGTGACATGTGGGAGTGGGAGCAAGCAGTGAACAGAATTAGGGCAAACATGCCACACTTTCCCAGAAAACACACACAAACTCACACACATATATACATGCCAAATCCCACCACTGCAGCAAATAATGCTTTTCGGAATACTCGAATGATAACTTGTACCAGATATACAGTATGTTTGTCTCTACGTTTCTAATTTGTGAAAAATATGGACTGTCCAAAGCAGGAAAATGCAAAAATTCATAACTGACTGTGCAAAACAATATATGATAAGCTAAAAAAATCCTCCTCCCAGCATTTTATGCAACCCTCTGTATCTGGACATCAGCAGGATTGTGATGAGAGCGTGAGGGTGAGGCCTAGAGTATGCAGTACTATTATCATTGTCATGCTCTTTGGCAAACGTGCGCACACTAGTCACTCTAATTGGCACATGAGGTCAATGGTAGACACACAGCAGTGTCAGAAGGGCAGAGAATAGCCTTTCAAAAGTGGGTACAAATTGGGTTTTGAACCGTACATTTTACATATTGCATTGATATACATACAATGTTACATTTAATGTTTTGGAGCATCTGCAAAATATGTTTTTTTCTGTGTCACATCCATTATTGCAGCTATAAACAGTTGATTATTGTTAATAATACAGCTTGTTGTTTTACCAAGAATCACAAGCCATTTGCCCACAAGATTTTCTCATTGTAGAAAACCTAAAGTGACAGCTTTACCTCAAAGCACTGATGTGGAGACTCCTTAAATAAATGTTAAATAAACATTCTCTTTAGAGAACGTTTAACCACTGGAATGTCACAGCACTCAAAAAACATTCAAAAGCACGTCACAACGTTAAACACAAATTTTGTCTGCCACACACATTGTCAGTTGTTACTACAAAAATGATTTACATTTGAATGAGTGCATTAATGTAAACCTGTAATTTGCTTTGCAGCCAGCAATAATGACACAGCTATGCTGCTATAGAAAATTAATCAACAATTCCTTTCTACTCAGATAAGATAATTCAACGGGGCTTTAGAAACATTTCATGATGCTCACATTTAATTCTCATGTATTCTATGAAATGTAAAGCAAATCTGAAAGCCTTAGGAAGTAATGCAATTAAATAAATATAGTGGGACCAAGTTCTAAATAGAATTTGTGGTGCCAAACATAATTACTTTAATGCACCATTGGCACTCAGTGAGCTAGCCAGTGCAGCAGTACAATAAAAATGGTAATGATGGCCTTTCTCCAGATGAGGCATGTAAAACTAGGCCTTCTGGCATGTGTTTTGATAACATAAATCACCTCAGATCAAGTATGGCCTAAAACATATTGCCTGGACCTCCAGCCCTTTTCTTTTGGCAAAGTAACTGACCGGCAGGCAGAAATTGCAAGTGGTCATGCTGTTTGTTAGTGGCAATTAATTTCTCTGCTGCTTTTTGCTCTATTGAGAGGGAAACCTTTGTGCCTTAAATCCTTTGCCTCTAAGCCATCCCTCTTGTTAAGAGAAAATGGATGAGAGAGATAGAGACAGAGACAGAGAAAGAGAGCACAGACGAAAGTAGGTAGAGAAAGAAAAAAGAGAACTAGGGATGGCAGATTATCTTGGGCCGGTTAAGCATGTAATTGCTTGAATGACTTAAAATCCCTTCAAATATCTATCTTTGTACCTCATCACACCACTTCACAGGTTCAAATATTTGACTATCGGTGAAGATAAACTAAACTAAATAATGAACTAAAATATGGATTTTCATTAATTACCTTGGAAGGAAGCTTGATATAAGTGCAGTGCTTTTCAAAGGATTTCTGAAATAAAATTAGAGCATTCAAATTCAGATTTTCTTTCAGTTTGTGAAGTTTATTGAAGATGAAAAAATAAGCTTATGAAAAAGAGCTTTCCTATATATTTCTTTATAATATCTCGCTAGTCAACTTATGCAAAACTTGAGTAATTTAGTATATAAATATAATCAATTCTTTTCAGATATTTTATGTATAATCAACACTTTTAAAAACATTAGGAACATTTCACAACATTATCCAAAATCTACTTGAAACTGAGTAAGCTTACTGAATATCATTCTACTGAGCCTTATTAAGCAGACTACTGCCGTACAGTATGGATGGTGCTACATAGTGCAGACTTTGCTGGGAGCAGATTAGAGAGAAATGAGCAGTGGTGAGAGTAACAGAATGCATGTCTTAACTCCTCAGACTGGGAGCTTGTTATAAGAGTGACAGACACAGCAGTCCACACAAAGATCTGGGACACTCTGCGGCTCCTGCCAAGCCTTTACACATAGCCACTGTTGCTGTAGTCTCAGCCCAATGGACACATGCCCTGTGGAAGTGGTCTGTGTGTGTGTGCGTAAGTGTGTGCGTGTGTGCGTGCGTGCGTGCGTGCGTGCGTGTGTGTGTGTGTGTGTGTGTGTGTGTGTGTGAGGGTGGGTATCTCATGCCAGATTTTCTTTGGGTTGTGTCTCAGCATAAAACAAAAAGAAACCATTCATTCTTAGCAACAGTGGTAATGAAGTCTTAACAATCAGTGTCTGCTATGAGTTTTTAATACCATCTTAAGTTCAGAATTGCCAGAAGGTTAAATATGTGCAAGAAATACTTCTGTGTAAGTGAAACTTTGTCAAATTAAGAATTAAATGCTTTCAAAGAATATGATTAATATAGAGAAAAGCCTATAAATATTATTGGTTACTAGCAGAGTTAATCTTGTTGGATAAAGTCATTAATTCAGTTGATAGTTAAGTCACAACTGATAGCAAGCAGAAAAGAAAAGAAAAGAAAAGAAAAGAAAAGAAAAGAGATATAATGTAGTACTGGTCAGCAAAAGGTTGTCCATGCATTGTCTGAGATAAATCCCTCAGTGTTGAAAGCTCGTAGGCTTGACTGAGGATCAAAAGGCAGCAGAGTTTTATTTTGCGGGGGGGTGAGGGGGACGGGACAGGTTTTGATTTCCACCAGGTGTATCTATGCTGTGCCAAATGCCACCCTCAGAGCAGGGCTCTCTCTCTCTGTGTGTGTGTGCGTGCGTGTGGGGGGGGGGGTCCACTGTTTTATGTCCCCCAAAAGAATACTAATGACAGTGTGTATGTGTGTGTGTCTAAATGTTATTCACACCAGATCAAACTAAGCCTGTAAAGAGGTGCAAACGCGAGACTGGCAGTCTCCCAAGTCAAAACAACCTGGAAGCATGTCAATACATTACATGTACTTAACACATGTACCACTGGAAAGTGTGTCAGCTACAAAAGTTTCAGGTTTTTATGTCCATCCTTCAAATAAACAACAAACATGAAAAGCACCTGCTCTTTTTATACACTTAATACTATAGTAATACACTTAATACTACAGTAATACTTTAATAAACTAAAAAAATGATACTGCTGTTTCAATAAGGCTACAAACTGTTCAAAAGATATCAAACAAAGCTCAAACCACATGGACTAGGGCTTTTAAATATGTTTTGTGTTTTAAGTCAAAACATTGTTTCGTCACATGACTTCCCAGCAAAAGAATTACTATATGCCTTAATCTCTCCTCATTCTGTAACAGTCCATCATAATAGCACAATTCTGATATTTGTAACACTTAAATGCCCAAGAAGATGAGAGAAGGAAAAAGGCTTTTTAGAATAATAACGTATTATTATATCTTCTGCTACACAAAGTCATCATACACATCAATGTCATTTAGAACAGTTTTGCGCTATTCACAATTTGAACCAGAAAGATGTGGTCTGGATAGGATTCATTTGACTCAGCCCTCTGATTGGCTGACAGATGACAGCCTGACAAGGTCATTGGATGTACATGCTCTCATTAAAAACATAGACATTTAAGTGGGGCTCGGGGTTAGTTGGGTCTATCAGGTCTGTCAATCAATTAATGACAATTATTGAACAAGGATGCCCAAGGGAGGCAAGAGACTGAAAGAGAATGACTGGACAGGAGAGTGAAGGGAGCAGGATAAATTAAGAAAATTGGAAAATAATGACTGGAACTTAGTGGATAGAACAGCCCACACATGCGGAGTTCCCACATTGGCTTTCAGTGCATTGCTCTGTGCTCTATGCTTTTAGGTGTTCTCAGATAGTTTTACATTACAGTAATAGATGCTGTGAATCATACAGTGGGAGAAAAACAGAATGTAACCAGGACTTGAGTGTCTTATTATTGTCATTTGAAAAGAATAGCATAATGCGTTTAAAACAACCAAATTAGAGTATTAACTGGCCTAACAAGAATACTTTACTTGAACAATCTCAATTAGATGGTTAAGCAGTTTGAACAGAGAAAGATCATACTTCTCAGTATGAAAAGAATACCTTTTGATTAATGAAAAGGCCTAGTATGGAAACCTGGTTAACACATTTTAATGAATAAAAGAGTATACTTATGAGACTGGTTGTGTTAGAGAAAGATAGTGAAGGGGTGGAGAACCTAAAAAAAATAAATATCAAACAGAGCATAGCACAGTCTTGAATACATGCCGAGGAAGAAGAAAATGAATAGGAGAGAAAGAGTGAGAGAGAGAGAGAGAGAGAGAGAGAGAGAGAGAGAGAGAGAGAGAGAGAGAGAGAGAGGGGAAGCTGGTTG
>JAOVVH010000043.1:23131420-23143116 GCA_028566435.1 Scorpiodoras heckelii
TGCACTCCACAAATCTGACCTTTATGGAAAAATGGCAAGAAGAAAACCATTGTTGAAAGAAAGACATAAGAAATGCCATTTGTGAAAAAGTTCAAGGGGTATGAATACTTTTGCAAGCCACTGTATGATGCTGAGCACATGCACTCAGCTTCTTTGCTCGACCATGGCGAGGTCTGTTTTGAGTGGAACCTGTCTTGATAAACCGCTATATGGTCTTGGCCACCATGCTGCAGCTCAGTTTCAGGGTGTTGGCAATCTTCTTATAGAATAGGCCATCTTTATGTAGAGCAACATTTTTTTTCAGATCCTCAGAGAGTTCTTTGCCATGAGATGCCATGTTGAACTTCCAGTGACCAGTATGAGAGGGTGTGAGAGCAATAACACCAAATTTAGCACACCTGCTCCCCACTAACGAGTCACATGACACCGGGGAGGGGAAATGGCTAATTGGGCACATGACACCGGGGAGGGGAAATGGCTAATTGGGCACAATTTGGCCATTTTCGCTTAGAGGTGTACTCACTTTGTTGGCAGTGGTTTAGACATTAATGGCTGTGTGTTGAGTCATTTTGAGGGCACACCAAATTTACACTGCTATACAAGCTGTACACTGACTACTTTACATTGAAACAAAGTGTCATATCTTCAGTGTTGTCCCATGAAAAATTATAATAAAATATTTACAAAAATGTGAGGGGTGTACTCACTTTTGTGAGATATTGTACATGCTGGTCCAACAAACTCAACCATGTGGATCAAGGAGATCCAAGACATTATTGATTCAGAGGAGCTTTTGTCCTTTTTCTTAGCCAACACCACAGGTGCTGTCCAGAGGTTACTTTGTGTCTCATTAACCCCTGTTCCTACCATCTCCTTGACCTCTCTTTTCACTAATGTGGGCAGAGCCAAATTGGTGTGGCTTCACAGGTGTTAATGGAATGCTGTACCAAGTGGTCTGTGTGTCTTCTTCCCTAGCCTCAAAGATGTAATGATGTAGCAGTTTCCAAGCCCGATCTTCGCTGCTGCCACAGCTCTTGCACTGCCTCTAGTGAAATGTTAACCTCCTCTTTGCACACTGCTGCTCTTTGTGCCTATTGCTGCTTTTGCTGACAATTGTGTGGCTGCCATTGATGAGGGTGCTGCATGGATGTGCCACCCATGGCTGCAGGGTATCTACCAACTGGCACTGGTGCTAGGTTTTCAGCTCCTCCAGCACTGACAGTTTTCCCAAGAGAAAACAGAGGCAGCACAGCCTTGACTGGCTGCCTACTCCCTCCCTCCAACCACCATGGGTGACCTCACCACTCTGCCACTGACATGCAGTCATTCTCTACAGAGCATGGCATTGGCTGCTGCTAGGAAATTCAAGCAGAGAATAAATGTGCCCTGAATTCGCCCAAGCCAGAACATATGCACCCATCTCAGACTCTCCACAGTGACCAGATACCACTTTCTTCCCTCAATGCCTGTCTTCAACTGGATGGTGGTTTTTCCTAGCTACCAGACACATTGAGCACACCAGGTCACAGTAGTGACATGGATGAGCCAGTGTCGATGAGGGCTATGGGCCACCTCCCTACGACAACTGGAGACAAACAGTGACAACCAACCCTGTTGAACCTTTTGCAGTCACTGAGGGTGTTCTCTTCTAGGATCTGCCCAGCCCTCACTAAACAGCCCCTCTGTAATTTCCTGCTGACTCAGGTTTGTGGCACCACCTGGCGTGATGTCCTGGCTTTCCACACTACCAGCAAACTAGCCAATTTGATCTTATCTGCTCAGAAGGCACCTTGCATGATGTCTCCACCTCACAATTGCCTGCTGCACAGCACTGCACAGCTTGCTGGGGTGTCTTGACACAGAGGATAAGCTCTGCTTCAGCAACGGGTGTTTGGAGAATGGCCAGCACAGTCAGCAGTACATGCCGCTTTAGCTCTTCTGGCAGTAGCACATTTAGAAAATGTTCAAGTGCCAGGTTCCCTTGCACAGCCTCCTCAAGGCCTGGGTAGGCCTGCCAAACCATGGCATTGACCTCCGCTGCTCTGCTTTATTGTAAAAGCAGAGCCTTTAAAACGATTCACAAATGCAACAGCCAGAGAAAGGGGGATCTCAAGAACAGGGGAAAATAAGGACAGGTGACTAAAAGGTCAACAAAACACACAGAGGATAAGCAATTTAGACGCACGAGGGAAAACTGAAAAGACATGATAAATAAACCTCAGACATTACACTAACCAAATATAGCATGTTTAAATAAGGAAAATAGCAGCAACATTAAAACAATATCTGTGTACAGTCTGATCCCTTTGTGAATCAAATTAGATGATGAACATAGACTTGATTTTTTTATTTGCTCATGCGAGCTTGCTTTGGTTGAGGTGTGCCATCCACACATTGTCTTTTTGTCTCAGGATTGTACTCAAACACCCATGATTCATCTCTTGTGATCACTCAATTGGGTTCTCTTTTTAAATGATTAGGTGAGTATAGGGTGGCTTGTCTATGTTTTTCTTCAACATTTCAAGAGTTTCTGATGCACTTTGCCAATTTTCATGCATAATTTGATTGCATACCATTTCTCCAAACTCATTTGCATTGTTCCAGTGATGAGGCACAACAAATGTCTGGGTACTGCGAAGGCTAGAATGCAGCTGAAAGGGGTTCTACTGTTTATCTGAGATACCACTCTAACTGAACTTAAACCACGACCCCCATGCATAAGCCCTACAGAGTGTGGGAATTTTATTACTTTCTGGACAGAACTTGTATAAATATACACTGTGTATAGTTAATATATATGTGCGTGTGTGTTTGTTCATGTATATTTATGAGGTTTTGTTCACAAACTATGACAGCTATGTCATGTGATTACTCTATGGTCTTTTCAGTCTTTTCAGTGTGCTTCCACATTCAATTTTGTTCTCTGCAGTATGACAGTTAGGCGGATATTACAAGGTACACTGAGGACTATAACATAGATCTAGTCACAAGGCAAGGCACCACAGCAGTCCCGGGCAGATGACTTGCATGGTATTAGTCTTCGACATAGAGCAACATGATATCAGACACAGAATACAAGTGTGTGTGTGTGTGTGTGTGTGTGTGTGTGTGTGTGTGTGTGTGTGTGTGTGTGTGTGTGTGTGTGTGTGTTTAGTGTCTCAGTGGCACTTCCTTAGACCTCATGCTTCTGAGGGGGCAGAACAGAGTTGAGCTGAACAGGGAACTGAACTAGTGACAAGAGAGCTCTCGCTTTGAGCTCCCAAGTGAGATGTTTAAAGCATGGTACTTAACCTGGCTGCTTTCAGTAACAACCCAACTGTATAAATACACACTATGCAAAATGTCATGTGCAAGGACAACAGACACAAGGACCACTGCATAACATCACTCACCCCTTTTGGTTGACAATGGCTTTCATGGTTTCCTGAACATGTTCTACCAGGCAAAATTAAACATCTGTCTGAAACTAGTTTGAATCCTAGTTAAATTTTTTTCCTTGTGCAAAGCATACTCAGAAAGGCATTTGTATCTCTTGAAGAATGATCATGGCATTGAAATCAAGGCTTTAGAGTAAAGTGTAAGAAGAGGCCACTAGGCAAAGGCAAGAAGACATGCATGTTTGTCCTGCTACACTTTGTCCCAGGTTCTGACCAGGAGCAAACAGGGGAAAAAGAAATCAATAAAGCAGCAAGGCAGTCAGTCTCAGTGGGTTTCACTTCCGATTACACAACACACAAACTGGGGGAAGCAGGAGAAAGCACAAAAACAACTGTTTAATATTGAATTCTAACGCTAATATCAAAATGCCAATTGATTAATGAACTGTAAATGTGGAGAGTGATCCTACCTGTAGATCAAATCAGCAGTTCTCTGAATCACTGGCAGTAAAAGCTAGCAGCATAACAATTAACAGAGAGGGGGAGATATTGGGGGGCAGGGGGCAGAGGCTTAAGTGATCTGGCAAGCAGCATGATGCCCTCCCTGTCAGAATCGATCAATCCCTACTAAAATTAAGAGACAGAAAGTAAACTGCACTTAATGCACTGTTTTTATCCACACACCCCTTGATCTAGCTGAGAGCACTAGTGAGGGAGAGAGGCTGTCTGAGAGAAGGGAACACAAGGCCAACCATAAACACAAACATACTGAGCTTGCTCCCTAACCTTCCCCTCCACCATGAGACACTATGGTGCACTGAAAGACAGCAGGCCAGTGGAGGTCTGAATTGGCCAGTGTGTGTTCAGATTCCTATGTCTGTGGGAATGCAACAGTGATCTGGAAAGTCATAGCCCACCCCTCTCCTTGAAGCGAGCAGTAGAAACTGGCCTCTTCTCTAAATAAATGTTTGAAATTTTTCTCCCTTTCTGTCTCTCTATCACACACACAGTCCCTTTCTCTCTCTCTCTCTCTCTCTCTCTCTCTCTCTCTCTCTCTCTCTGCTGGAAAATAATCTGCTTACATAATTAGGCTATGCTTGCTGAAACTAATTACCAGATGTTGTATGTGTTTTTTCTTACCTTTATGAGTGTATAGGAGTGTGTGTGTGTGTGTGTGTGTGTGTGTGTGTGTGCGTCCACCATCAGTCCCTCTCTAGCACCTCCCCCACCCACCCCGCTTCCCTCCTTCTCTCTGATACTTCCATACAATAATGTCATTTGTAAACATGAAGGTTTAAAAATGAGAGTAAGAAGGAAAGTCCTTCTAGCTATTCACGAGAGGTACCTTTTGCCATCCTCCTCCCTTTCTCTTTCCTTTTTGTATGATGAAGTCATGTGGGACTTAATAACCTGAAGTGAGAAAAAGGAAAATACCTGACAAGAAAGGCAGAACGGACAGGGCCAATTGGGGTCCGCCTGTCGCATTTGCACGTGGTGGGGATTTTAACGCTCTTGTTTAGATTATCACATTAACAGCCATTAACATATTATAAATTACAATCGTTTGTTTATTATAGCACCGACACCCGCTGCAGCTATAAACAATAATGTAGCGCTTAAAACGCAGACTGACTTGGAGCGCTGATAGTGGGTTCGATAACACGGCTGTTCATACTAGATGTAGCCTACACTTTTAATTTTAATTAATTTAATCAACGATTAAACTTACTTTTAAAAACAGCACATTATATACTACTACTACTACTACTACTACTACTACTACTACTACTACTACTACTACTATTATTATTATTATTATTATTATTATTATTATTATTATTATTATTATTATTATTTTCTTTTTTTATGAAACAAAAGGTATAAAACGTGAACTCCCGAGCAACAAAGAAACAATAAGATATGCACTAATAACTAATAGGCTTAAATTTATCATGATTGATTACTGATTTTTATGTTTTGTTTTGAAAATTGACCAATTGTAATTGTAATAATTGCTGTGACTTTTAATACTTTCCCCACTGTAAAAAAAAATATTAGTAGTAGTTTATTATGGCATCAGGTAAAATGTGTGTATAATTTATTACATTAAAATCTGTGCAACATCTGTAAAAACAGACCTAGTAACTTTCAATAACAGACAAATAAAATGTCCTTGTTGTTTGTTCCTCTTACAACAACAACAACAACAACAACAACAATAATAATAATAATAATAATAATAATAATAATAATAATAATAATAATCACAACAACAAAGTATTCTTATAATTTTTTATTGTTCTCATTATACACACATCATCTTTACACAGTTTTTATAATTACATTTTATTCACAAATAAATGATCTTTAAAATATGTGGTTAGGTCTCTTTCATTTCTAATTCTCTTTGAGTTGGACTGGGGTATTTTGCCGTGTTAAATGTGTAGATTTCAGGTCTGCGCTCTGCTGTAGAACAATCTACACACCCAGTAGATTGTAACTTTTCTTTTCTTTTACTTTTACAGTCTATGAAACAATAAGCAAACTGAAAACACATTTACACGTGTGTCTGTGGGTGTGTGTTCTCTCTTCTCTCTTTCTTATCGTGGTTCGGACAGCGTCGGTGATTCATAGCAGTCATTTAAACGATAATCTATTCGTTTGGCAACCGATACTAGCCGACGCACAGCCACCATTATCTGTAAATCCGAGAGTAAAAACCACGGACCAATTCGCGATGGCGGTGACTGATAAATTGACAGGTTAATTTTCAGGCGGACAATAAGAGTCACAACCCGCAAATGAACGGAGAAGTCAAAGGCCCTTCTGCTACTCTACCTTGAGCGCAGTGCCATCTATCTCTGGCTCTCAGAACAGCAGATTCTGATCATCTCATCCTGCTGAGTGAGAAACACAACTGGATTCATCATTTTCTCTCTCTGTCCACATTCGCTTTGTCTCAGTGTTCACACTCTTTCTGTAACAATGGTCATACCCACTCTCTCTGTCTCTCTGTACACACTCTCTCTGTCTCCCTCTCCACAATGTCTCTGTACATATCCTTTCTGTGCACACTGTCTGTCTGTGCACACTCTTTCTGTCTCTCATTTACTTTCTGTCAGTCTCTCTGTCCATAAGAATTGCAAGCAGTTTTCTAAATAAATAGTCAATTTTTGGCTATGCTGCATTTATAGCTAACATTCATTGCATTCAGTGACTGAAGGAAGGTTACTGTTGTCTGAGTTTGAAACATGGTGATATAACTGTAAAAGCAGTGAATGTTTTTAATTTTTTTTAAATGCATCGAATATTTTTAGGTTGAACCTTTTATATTCTTTATAATAATAATAATTAGTTAGTTAGTTAGATTATTAGTTAATTTGTTTGTTTGTTTGTTTGTTTGTTTGTTTTTGCGTGTTTTATGGCCAAGTTGATACTGACTCATACATATTCTACGCTTGGGTTTTTTAAATAAACATTTAAAAAAAACATTTTATATTTTATTTCATTCTGTCTTTTTTGTGATTTGTTTCAATCTCCCGTATGCAGATAAACTGCCTGTAAGATAATTAGAATATTTTTGTGGGTAAGATATGAATCTTTTAGAATGTATATTAAACACCATGGCGATGGTTTATTGGCTTCTCTACTCGAGCTTATAGTGAGCAAAAATGTTTTTAAATCTGATACAGAGCTTGTCAGAATAAAGTGCCTACTGTGTTTCCTTAATGAACGCATCACATCATCCACTAGATCATCCTAATTAAGGCTGGATTAATCGGGCACAGTTAATATAAAGTCATTTTATTTCCACCAACTCTACTATTTGTGAAGTATACACAAAAACATACCAGTGCTTAATTCATTTTATGCAAACCTTTTTCAAGATGTTTTATCGAGATTTTTTCCCCATTCTTATATTTGCTAAATGTAGTTTTAAATGCTAGGCTAATTTTATTTCAGAAGAAAATGTATGTAATGTATATAATGTATGACTATTTAACAATTTCTAATATAGTAGTGGGAATTCTATGCCACATATTTACATAATGCAGCCTTTAACTGTATAAAACCTAGACTAGAATAAACAGACATAATTTAATATACACTATGTAACCAAATGATGAACAAAAGAAATCCTATATAAATTATAGATGTCTTTGCCTATCTCCCAGCAGTGCCTTTTTTGACTGAGAAACCAGTCAAAGTTCAGAGTCCTGAACCCACTAGCTTATGTCCTTTGCTGCAAAGCTGGCAGCTTTGTGATCGAGGCTTCCAAAGGAGGTTAGAAAACAGGTCTCCTCTTCAAAAATTTATTTGGGTTCCACTGAAGCAGGCTAAAGAATATATAATGAACCATCACTCATTCATTCATTCTTTATTATTGCTCCCAAGTTGGGTGATACAACACTGAAAATTAGTTTGAATACAACACTCAAAAAATTTGAATACTAGAATTTGACTCATTAGAGAATGATTTAAACATTACTTTGTCCAAAAATGTTTGTTTCAGCAATTTAGGAGATGGAGGAGAGGTTTATTATGACATTTGTTACCAAATCATTCATGTTCTGGCACATTTATGAAACTACAACCATATTATAGGCATCCCTTGCCCAGAACTGTATGTTTTCAGAGAGTTTTCTGTTGCATTAATCAAGCTTTTGAAGGTCACAAAGATTTTCTGTGCATAAAGCAGGAAGGGATGAGATTATGTGTTAATATCAATCACCTTTACTTCATGTTTCAGTCTGAGGGGGCTAGAAAGAAGCTGACCTGACCAAGTGACTGTGCTGTGAATGCACGCCAGATAGCACAGAATGTCGGCATCGCACCATCAAATCACAAGACGATGATGACCCACTTCATCTGAGCATGGCCTTAAGTTAAATCTCTCCCATCAGCCAAGCCCCCATTGAGTGCTGCTTATCAGCCTCTGATTATTCATCAGCTCCTTAATGAAAGATTCTAGTGGGACTTCAAAGTACTCAGAAGTCACTATCAATGACCCAGTTATTTTAAGAGACAGCCAAAACAAGAACAATGCAGACAGTAAGAAAAATGTAAGTGCTTGAATATAGTTTTCTATTTTTGCTTGATGTTTCATTGTACTGCTTGAACCATCTATTCTCTATCTTGCATATGATCATAACAGGCCAATCTCCAACTTAATGATGCACATGATCTATTAAGACAGCTGGGAGAAATACCTCTTCATTTTCAACATAATCATGTTACAATTTAACAAATATCTGTTTCATTTCTGTGTTGATGATTCACTAGTTTTGTTTCCATCTACACAACAAAGAGAATTTTATGATATGCTCTTTGAAGTCCCACAATGATACACAAAAAAAAAAAAAGGAACAAAACAGAACAATCTCTCGAGCTATGTAGTGAGTAGTGTGTAAATCTGCTGGAGGCCATTCTCTTGCTGCTGAGGAGCAGCTTGGTATCACCTGGGGAGGGGATGCTCTAAGCTTCTCTCTTTCACATGAGCTTCTACCCCCCTACCTGTGATGGACAGACAGCCAAACAACAGTGGCTATTGATGCCATGCTGCTGATGAAAGAGTTTAAGAGGACATGTCTTTGAGAATCCAGCTTGTCTTGGCCTCTGAAGGACCTAGCAGCTTGATCCCATGTCACACGAATGGACAGAGCTCATCTCTCCCCCATGATTTTGTCTTTGATTGCTAAATGGTTAATTGTGGTTGAAAAGAGAGGGATTTCAAGTAAATGGTCAGGCAGAAGAATATAGGCCAAGGGAGGGACCTCCTTATGAAAGTGCCTTTATGAAAGTATCAAGCTGCAAAATAAAGTACATGAAAAGCTAAAGAAAAAAATCAAGGGAGAAAAATAAAATTAGTGATGAGGCGAATGAGGAGGAGAAAAAAGTGACAATGAGACAGAGACAGTAGAAATATTTAATGTGCGAGCTCAAGATGCTGACCCTTATCGTTGCCATTAAAGAGCAGAAGATTAGAAAGTGTTTCCCACTAATTTCCATGGAGATTTCTGTCATTTCTACAAAATGACCCCCACCTCCCTTCCCCATTGAACATGGCTGGGGTGGTCTGGCCCGTCAAGCTGCTGCTGCTCTCACGGGTACTGCCTCAGCCCCATCACTGCACCCAGCCGTCCTAAGATTACTGGAGCAGAGCTGACGTCTCTATCATTCCTCACCACCGGCATGCCCTTCTCCTAACAACCACACACACATGCCCTCCCTCCACTGCAAAACTCTCTCTCACACACACACACACACACACACACACACACACACACACACACACACACACACATACAGACCTGTCAGATGATGGCTTCATCAGTTCACACTGCAAATTCCCATCTCTTTTTTCTTTCACCTCACCCTCCTATCATGTCTTCCCATCCATGGCCCCTTTGCAACATGGACCACCCCCACCAGACACACTTGCATGTACTCCCAAATATGGACACTTTGAAACAGACTATTTCACTTTCCGCTATTGTTCTGCCTTTCTCCCTCAGACTCACTACCTGCTCTATGGTTGTGCCTGCCACATCAAAGGAAGGCTGAGGTCACAGGTAGCCACAGGCATGGGATATGAATGTTGCTGGCAATGTGGCAATATGGAAAATCAATCCACTAAAGATAGCAGCATCCACTTCATGAACCTATCACTGTCCTGCATCATGTGCACCTAAATATCCTCCAGGGGTATGCATGAGATTCCAGATTCCAAAAAGAGAGTCTACATGGTGCTATGTATGCTTATGTGTTTTGGATACGTTTCTCATTGCAACATTCATGTGGGTAACCTATACATTTTTTCTAACTGTGCATTTAATATGTACAGATTTATTATCGGTCATCAGTGGTGCAGATCATTGCTAGTATGCTGTGCACAGAGGACTAGACTAAATATTACACATCCATGAATTAAGATTCATTAATACATCATAGGGATTATAGTGATAAACATTACACACCTGATACCACTATTCCAGATTCTATTCACCTTTCATGTGCCAGTTTTTGTGGGTGGAAACTCAGTGGCATTGTGAAGTTTTGGATGTGTGGCAGTGAAAAAAAGAGTTTATGATCAAAACACTACAGTGGAAATATAAAAAAACAGCCTTTGTTGGAGACCCTTTGCTGAAGCACACTGTCAAAAACAGGAGTCGAGATTCCAGCTTTCTGTTCATATCATGAGCTTCCCTTTGATTTAAACATCTGTGAAATGCATCTGAATCTTTTGCCATTTGAATTGTCTCCTTGGAAAATATTCGATAACACTCCTAGGGACATATTTTCTGTTTTTGCAAATGTTATACATCTTAGCACAATGTATTAAAGATAAAGGTAGGTGATGTGGGGAGGCTGGGGAAACACACAGCAAGGAACCATTGATGAACTAAAATATGGCTTACAGCCAGGCAGTCTTGTTTTGAGTGGGTGCTTGAACATGATGATTCATGATATAGAAGCTATTGGCTTTGATGTTAGCATCAGATAAACATGCTCTGGAAGTCAGCATCTGTAATAATGCTGGCTGCACCTGATTGACATTGGAGTTTGGGGAGTGTGACAAGTGGATAACAGAAAAAATTTAAAAAACATCAGAAAAAAAACTTGTTGAGAAGAACTATGTTTGCATATTTAATGACATTAGTGATACGTAGAGGGCTTTGAGCCTATGGTCAGCTATCCCTCAGTAGTACGTTTCTTCTACCCTCCTAGGTTTGCCTACCACACAAGGCATTCTTGCCAAGCTCCAGAAAACCACAATATAAAAAGCTGTGCATTCAGCACATTGGTAATGCACTTAAGGCATGCCACAAGCGGTGCAGCCCAGTAGTGCAATGGCCAGGATATGGGTTTTTCCACGCTTTCCCAAAGTGGACAGTGAGTTGTTCCAGTCAGAAATGGAGCCACTCTGTCTAGAGATGAGGTGAAACGTTTTTTCCATTTGACATGCAGTAAACAATAAAGGCATTTTAAAAATTAAAAATTCAAATATTCATCATGGAACCTGTTTACCCTTAGAAAAGAAGTGGGAAAGCCTAGTGACTACAGTACTAGTGTTATGATGAGGTATGGCACCATAACTGAACTTAACTGTGTGGCATTAAACATTTTATTATTAATAATAATTGCTTAGATGTTATAATTGTTCTATTATTTCCATTAACAAAATAAAAGAAATTAATTACTTAAGCAATCAACCAATTAACAATGTATTATTATTATTATCATTATTATTATTATTATTATTATTATTGTTGTTGTTGTTGTTGTTGTTATTATTATTATTATTATTATTATTATTAT
>JAOVVH010000043.1:23147558-23159009 GCA_028566435.1 Scorpiodoras heckelii
TAGGTGTGAATGTGTGCGTGAGTGTGTGTTGGTCATGCGATGGACTGGCGACCTGTCCATGGTGTACCCCGCCTTCGTCCGATGATGCTGGGATTGGCTCCAGCCCCCTGTGACCCCGACTAGCGGGATAATGTGGAAGATAATGGATGGATGGATCTTTATTAGCTAAATGTTAATGAATAAGACAAAATAGAGACTTAAGTAATAAAATAATAATGAAAACTAAATAGAAAAAGAGAAAACAGTAGTTAGCACTCCAAAGTTGAATAGACATATTGCTGCAATATGCAATATTGCAGCCTTGCAGTAAACAGTGTGGTGAAGCTACAGAACTACAGAACCAAACCCCAAGCCTCTAAAAGCCCAAGGTAACAATTATACATATAATACATTATAACATATTATACACATATCCCATAGGTGATAATGTTACCTATTTCTTTGGATTATGAAGGTTTGCTCCTCCAAAGACTGTAGCTACAGTATACATAACATTTATTAATAAATGTATACACTAACACCATTTATACAGTTTCTGCTAAAGACACTAATTGTTTAAAGGCACATATAGATTTTTTTTCTCTATTCTATAGTAAAGGCACATCTGTTACATTGGTGCTTACAATTTTTATAGAAATTCCATCATAATGTGTATTGTGGAGTCACCTGCCGCTGCTGCAATTGTTTGTGTTCTCAGATGCTGCCACATCTGTGACAGACAGCGCTGAAAATACAGCCTTGCTTCACTATCATTAATCCTGACTGTTTACTCTGTCTACTCTCTCTCTCTTACTCTCTCTCTCGCTCTTTCTTGCCTCTCTCCCCATGGCTTGCTAACTCGCTGACAGCCGTTTGTTAATAGGTATCAGTTTGCAGAGAGTGCAGCTGGAGGGACATGCTGTAATCATCTTTATCTTAGGGCCCTGTTGGCAGCACACCTCTCTCACTCTTGTTACGCTGGTGCACACTTGCCATTGAGTGGCTGTCAGGCAGAAAGGGTGTGTGGGATGTGGGAGCGGGCGGTGCAGGGCAACACTCACTTTTCTCCAAAAGTTGCCACAAAGAAAACCTTAAATGGCATTTAGCTACTGCCATTGCTCACGCTCTCCATTTATTTAAAAAGTAGACCACCAGAGCTGTTAAGCAACTCCATTACCCCTCCACAGGTTTATTTAGCAGAAGATGTGTGTGGGTGTGGTGTAAGTGGAACTGCGTGCTGCTCTCTGTAAAATCTTAGTGAAAGTAGTAATCAAATACTATACAAGATGAACTTGTAGTAAAACAAATACTACAAAAAACATATCTGTTAGAATGACCTTAAAATTCTGATATAAAAAATGGTGAAAATCATTTATTGCCTTTTCTCCTACCAGCATACACTGTCATTCTGCATAACTGACATTTATAAAGGAAGAATTCACCTGTGCTAAATTCCTACTTTAAAAGTTTTGTTTGCTTTGAAGATATGACATAAATCTAATAGACAGTACATCTATGGGCTTATGCAAGGTATGGGCCTGTTGGATGGTAAGTCATTATGCAGCCTTACCTGGAGCCACTCTGTCATCATTCGCACTTTAGTGACACTCTACTAGTTTACTTTGTGGTCAGCTCTGTGTTAACATTGAATGTGCCTAGCTGAAACTGCTGACGTGATAATTGGCCCTGAAAATTATAGTTGAAAGGTGACTTTGAGGTGGAAAATTGCCATTTATTACCATTTTGGCCATTTCTGGAATACTTCATTGAAGTAGATCAGCAGTTGTTACAATGTAATGACATACATTGCTGGAACGTTACATATTTTTTAATAATGGGAAGAAATGCTAAAAACTCTACTTTCTTTTTACTAGCATGAGGTTAATGATAACCCACTTTCTAAAGGCTTATATTTGACTTTGTCCTCCTGACTGAATGTAAAGTAATAGCATACATTTTTTTAAAGAAACCTAGTCTTATAGTTGCTGTATAGCTGTATAGTTGGGAAATGACTGGAGAAGTCACACTCCGGCCAGAGTCTTGGTATTTTCTCTCTTTTTTTCTCTATATTCCATTTTTCTCTTTGATGTACATGACACTCCCAAGGTTGCTGCACTTCTCCTATTTTTCGCTATGATAGTTATTCTGCATTAATGCAGGTTCTTGTACAGGTTCAACAAGCAGGGCCCTTGCAGTTCATGTTGTGTCATCTGGCAACAAAACTAATTACCAATCAAAATCTCAAGTTGCAAAAAGAGGTTATCCATATAAAAACAGCATATGAAAGAAAGATGAAACATGTATGGATTGAGAATTGGCTCCTACTCAATATGTTACAAGCTCTTGTAACCCAGACCTCATGATGTTTTGAGGGATACCCTCAAGTTCACAGCTACAAATGCACTCAGTCACTTTGGGAGAAGTCATGTCTCTCTGTAGGCCAATTACTGTTTTTTAAAAGCCTGGGGCATTCTGCAAACTTTGACACTTGGATATAAAGACCAAACTGAGACAGAAACATAGCAGCTATTAAAATCTTTATAATTCCACAAATCGCAAGTGAGTCGTTTTGCCCCAGAGCTTGTTGGGATACATCCTTACTGCTATTGCAGGGGTCAGAAGGCCAAAACAATGGAGGGAAGAAATCTTATTTTTGCAACTCAGCCTGAAACGAAAGCCTTAAAAAAATCTCTGAAAACGACCAAAGATCTCTGTGTTATAATTGCCTGAAGTGTGTGAGCAAAAGTCTAGGCCTCCTAATAGAGGAAGGGGTCTTTCATCAGAGCTGTGGAGTCATAACCATCTTTTAAAGGCTTCTGCCCTGTGCTGTTAATGTGCTTGATAAAGTTTTTAAAAAGATGGAAAATAAAACTTTTTGTTAGCATGTCCAATTTAACTTAAATGTCATTTTTCTTGGTGTCAAGAAAAGTGTTCTTTTTTCTGGATATAAAGTTTAAATTTTCTGTAAAAGTTTATATTTTATATTTTTAGATTAAAATTTATTTATTGGATTTTTTTTAAAGATTTATTTTTTTATTTTAAACTGGTAAAATGGTAATGTTTTCATAAATTTTTATTTTCAAATGCAAATCTGTATTATCTAAATGTTAATGAAGAAGGCAAAAGAGAAACCCACATAAAGTTAAAACAAACAGAAAAAGAGAAAACACTAGTTATTGTACATGCCAATATTTATTCCTTATGTAAACAGGTGAAGCTACAGAACAAAAGAACCAAATCTAAAGCCTCTAAAAGCCAGAGGTACCAATTATACATAAAATTATATATGCATGCATATATCCACATTATTATCACTCTCTATGAACCTTAAGGTTATAATGTTACATTTTGGACATTTTGAATCATGCTTCTCTCTTCTATAGTAAAGTCATATCTGTTACAGTGATTCTTTAAAGTTTCCTTCATTTTTATAGAAATTCCATCATACCATGCATTGTGGTGTTACTCGCCTCTGCTGCAATTGTTTGTGTTCTCAGATGTTGTCAACCTAATGCCATCCAATACAGAGAAATTTTTTATGTTTTCATTAAGCTTGGAAGGATGTACAGTGTGTATTGCCCTTGAGTCATTTAAATTTCATGAGCTAAATGTTTTAATTTTCAAATATCCAATGATACATTTGTAAATTAATAAGCCACTTACATGTTATGTTAGATTACTTATCTCAACAAAGTGAAAGCCCAAAGTACCTAAGAGGGTCATGTAATTATGTGTAAAATCACTCCAATTAAATATTGCGGTGTTAACTTTTGGAGTGCACACACTCAGCTTTCAACTCTGCATAATATAATTAGGATTTTTTTTTTTTTTACAAAAGCCTAAAATGAAGTACAAGCATTGGGAGTGGATGTGCTCATCCTGTTTCCAATGCTTTTGAGTTAAGAATAGTACTCTAACCCTAGATGTGTCCCTACTGGAGTGCTGATAGGTACTCCGTTGGTTGAGGAGGTTCTCATCTTCTGGTTGCTAATTACCAGAGCTGATGGTGCTGATGGTCCACATGGGTCATGCAAAGGATGTTCTACCCATAAATTAGATGATCAGGAGGGTGACAACTAACGAAATAGGTGAATTGCCATTGGGATTCTAGAGAGTGAAGGTCTTGCAAGGAAAACATACAAGGTTCTCCCAACAACTATCAATCAACAACTTTCACATGGGTTCTCGATTACATGACTTGAGCCAGACCTAAGCTAGGAACAGTGTTTTACCAGCATAATTGAAAGTGCTTTGTCATCACTTTCAGTGATTGATGTGAAATTCAACAAGCCTTGCATTTTACCTTGACTGAGAGGAAGTCCAGGGAAGATTAATCATCACTTGCTCTCAAGGCTACTGGTTGGGCTGTTTGAGCCACAACCACATTCTACTTCACTGTGATCTATTAATTATCACTTGATTATCCCATACAATTTACATTGCTGGGCAATTTAGCTTTATCACACGAGTAAGGACTTTATACTCCACTGAACTGCTGCACTAGACTAGGTTTTGCTTGATTACTGTAGTTTTCACATTTCTCATTTGCACTGATTCTTGCCTGCCTGCCACTGTTAGACACTGAAGATGTATAAATTTCCAAATAAATAAATAAATCCATGATTTGTATAGTTTAATTATTCTACAACTTTACAATTGCAAATCCTTGGCATGCTTACAGAAATGCACACCCAAACACTTCCAGCTAAATAATGTTTAACAAAATACAAAATCACCTCATAATTGACACTGTTCCTCTCAAAATAGAGTTATAAATCCAGTTTAAGCTATACAGTGAATACTACTACCTAATGTATATACTAGGACATGATTCTCCCATGCATGCTAGTCAAAAAGAGCCTACGCATAGTCTCCCCTTGACCTAAGAGTATGATTTGTGTGCCATGAAGGCAGTTATGCACTTTGGGTGGATCAATGCCAAAATCTGTGCATTTCTTATATAAACTCCATTTATGTGGTAAGTGCTTCTGAGGGCTGTATTAAGTTAAGCCCCACTACATGGCAAAACATTACATTGCTTTTTACTTTTAATATTATTATACAAATATGGTTAAAAGATTCTGATATTTAAACTGCGTTTGTTGTGGATAATTTGTACAGCCACTACAATACAAAGGAACCACCTGCGTACTTGCTGGTGAACCAAATAGCTCCTCCATGCAAATATACAGTATACAGAATTGTGCCTCAAGTAAATTTTAAATGAGATTCACAACTGCATTCTTAGAGGAGCATGCATTTGCTCCTCTAAGATTGTACAATATTTAAACTTTTGCCTTCAAACTCTGTTCTTATAAATAATACATTGTGTAAGAATTTAAAGATTTAAAGGCTGTGTAGAGAGCTAAACCATCAACGATTTAAATTCTTTTTCCTATAACTGTGGAGAACATGATTAAATGAAGCTGAAGCATAAAACCTTACAGCACATGGAAGACTAGTTTGTACTGGTTATATTTGCTTTATATATTGAGACATGATCCTCATCACAAACCAGATCCACATTCTCTAATTTCAGAACTTTTTTACATCTGCATGATCACATCCTGGACTGCAAATTGTCAAACTCTCTTCTTATTAAAGCACATCCCCAGCTGCTCAAGTACTGGCACGTCACAACATTTAGCAGACATTATTTGTAAACCAATGAGAAAGAAACTCATTTTACCATTCTCTTCGCAGAGACAGCTGCTGTCCTAGAGCTATGCTGAAATTCAGAAATAGCAATAGAGATGCAGCAAGGAAGTGACCCCACCTTGATGTTTGTGTTGTTAATGTAGTATTATTTTAGTGAGATTATAAATAAAGCCCAACTCAGCACAGGGGAGATAGAGCAACCCAAGGTGAGCAACAGAACTGTCCTACTCTTCTAAATCTTAGTGCAGGGCTGCCAAGACTCCATGTACAAGAGGCATTATTTGGTTGTTCTAATGCCTAGCAGCACCATATTGTTTAGCTCACAAGTGCATACTTTTGGGAAACTGTTACTGCCAAGAATTTAAAGAAATCATTTTTGGCACTTTCTCCATAGAAACACGTATTTTCATTGTGTTTTAATAATACCATTTCAGAGAGGGTGATATGTAAATGACAGGCTCCTTGCAGTGTTTAAGAGTCAATGGGACCTTTTATTTACTGTGTCCTGTCTATATTTTACTATTTTCCTATTTATATACAGGACTTTGAACAAATTTTGTTGTTTTAAATGTGTTTTACAAATATAACTCACAGACTCCCAAGTGGTGCAATGGCAAAGTGTTTACCCTATCATCCAGAGATAGATAGTTCAAGTCCAGGTGATGCTACAGCTGTCCATAGCCAGGAGTCGAGAAAGCAAAAAGTCTCTGACTGGAAGCCATCATGTGACATGGGAGAAATCCTGATGGGTGGGAACAGAATATGGCTAAATTAAGGGACAAAATTGGGGTGAAATCCTAAATAAATAAATATATATATAAATAATACTAAGATAAAGGGGTTTGTTTATACTTCTTCTTAATGGCCAACCAAAGGCAATAATCATTAAAACCTGGCCTTAGGAAATGAGGACATGGAAAAGAGGCAGCAGGGAAAGGGAGCATGATGGTCTGCTAAGTGAACTGAACCCACCTGCTTTAAACAGGCACTTGTGAAATCAAATATACCTCAGCTTTACACCATTGTCTTCTTATAGGTGGTCCCCTGGACCAGCTGCTGTCCACATCAAACTTGGTTAAAAAAAACTGAGGAGATGTCTTGCTTTGGCAAATTTTTAAAATGGCCCACAAAGATATTCACTGTTTATAGAAGCATATAATATTCATCTGATTATTAAGTGTGAAGAAGACACCCTCCCCCACCTCACCACCTCCCTGTCCCAGTAGCAATCAATGACTAGATTATTGCCAATGGAAAAATTAGCAAGGTAAATGGATGCTAACTTGCAGATGTTGTGGTATAGGGCAGCATTGCAGCTCATAACTAACAACTGATTAATTTGTAAATTCCCATTGCACAGCTGTTATTCAGGCTGTTTACCATGAACAAGAGAAGGGAGGACAGAAACAGAGAGCATCCAGATGCTTTGGGTGCAAAAGCAAAGGCAGTCTGTCATTATTGGGGTAGTAACTCTGATGGATGCTGCTTTGATGGGTGTTGGTTTTAGTTAAACATCACAAAGGTTTAAAAGGCAGCAGATAACTTTTCTTTTTCACAGTGGAGATGACCTCCTGTCCGTGCTCCAGCTGCTAATTAAGTCAAATGCAGCTTTATTCATTATATTGTTCATAGGACTAAATGAACAATCTGACTTTACTATCGGGATTAGTTTGGTCTCAATTAAGAAAGATGATATGGTTTGCTCTTGTAATGCACATAATAGAGACATGCAATTCCTTAAACATTTTCTTAAGTAAACTGCTCAAAGAACTATAAGCATAAAAAATCTTTACAATCTTAAAGTCTTATTAATTAAAGTTGAACTTTTATTAATAAATGCAATCCTATGACCATCAGTGATGGTAAATAATATTAATATTATTTACAATATACAATATATGCTATATAGTTACAATATACAATAAATCAATATTCATTCATTCATTATCTTCCACTTTATCCCACTAGTCGGGGTCACGGGGGGGGCTGGAGCCAATCCCAGCATAATCGGGCGAAGGCGGGGTACACCATGGACAGGTCGCCAGGCCATCATCGCATGGCCAACACACACTTACGCACACATTCACACCTACGGGCAATTTAGAGTGACCAATCAGCCTAACATGCATGGCTTTGGACTGTGGGAGGAAACCGGAGTACTCAGAGGAAACCCACACAAGCACGGGGAGAACATGCAAACTCCACACAGAACGGCCCGGACCGGGAATCGAACCTGGATCGTCTTGCTGTGAGGTGACAGTGCTAACCACTGCACCACCGTGCCGTTATAAATCAATATTTTTGATAAATAATATTAATTAATAAAAGGTGAACTTTTATTAATAAATGCAATCCCATGACCATCAGTGATGATTGTTTTTGCAGTAAATTCAACCATCTAATGATGCACAAAGCAGATCTCATGTGGTGACTTCTCTAAGAAAACACATAACTTCAAAAGGCCTATTCACATTTTTCTGCATTGTATGTTATGCAGTGATGTGTCTGCATGTACGGGATGTGTCTGTATGTATGTGATCACAAGTTCACTAGAGAGAGACAGAGTGTGTCCAGTTGGGAACGCCAAAATGCACCTGAATGAATTGGAGCACAGTGAATGGTCCACTGCCCCCTGAATCCTGTTGACTTTGCGTTCCTTAGGGTGAAGCCAGGTACAAGTGGACCTTCTATGCAGCTGCACAGGACCAGACATGCTCTGCACAAATCAATGCCACTAGGGATGATGCTATGGGAGGCAGCCAAGCATGGGGGCCTCCAACTGGGACTCAGGTGAGGCCTGGTCAGCCAAACACAAGGGCAGAACCAGAAGAGTGTCTCCATGGGATCATATAAACAACACTTCTGCAGAACTAATCTCACACTTGGCTCACACTGGCTGCCAAACCTCATTAACTTCTTATCTTCATTCTTTGAGAAGAACATAAGTCAGAACGCACACTCAAATGGAACTCCTGTTCCCTTTAAAAATATTTATTTTTGATAAATAAGATCTTGTGACAAGGTATAACAGACAATAAGACCTTGTATCGTGAATAAATTTGTGATTGTCACATTAAGTGAAGCCACAAAAATATGGAATATTGATTATATTTTGTTTTTTAATTAGATTAGATTTTTTATTTTCTCTCGGTCATCTTTTATTCTTCTTTAACAGTCCGCGGCTGCCATTGTCTGATTCTCCTCTTCCTGATGCACCATACATTTTTCAGTAGGAGACATGAAATAGACATGGAGTTCATAGGAAAAACCAGCAGCATATGTCTCTCCAAAAGACCAATATAATTCTCTGCATCAATGGTACCTTCACATATATGCAGATCACCCATGCTGTGGGCACTGATGCACCCCCATGCCATCATAGATTGCAGGTTTTTGCACTCTTATCCTTGGTAACAGTTTGGATGGTCTTTTTCATCTTTGGCACATAGAATCCAACATCCATTATTTCCCCTAAAACAAGCTGAAACGTGGACTCATCTAACCACAGAACACGTTTTCACTGTCTTCAGTCCATCTCAGATGACTTTGGGCCCAGAGAACTTGCCAGTATTTCTGCACAAAATTAATAAAAATATGGCTTCCTCTTTGCATACTACAGTTTCAGGTTGCATTTCTTGCAACAATGGACTGTGTTAAGTGACAGTGATTTTCCAAGCCCAAGTTTCTCAAACAATACAATCTGAGGGCTCGATGGTCACACACATTCAGCAGTTGTTTCTGCCCTTGGCCTTTACACACCAATTTTTCATGATATTATCAACTGTAGATGGAGAAAGACCTAAATTCTTTGCAATCTTACACTGAGAAACATTGTTCGAGCTGACTGACAATTCTCTCATGAAGTTTGGCACAAAGTGAAGGTGAACCATGGCCCATCCTTACGTGATGACTTCACCAGTTACAGTTTAACTGATTGTGGAACCTTCCAGAAAAGTTTTACTTGTACTACTTGTCTTATTCTGTCCCCACTTTTTTAGTGTGTTGCAGGTCTCACATTCTATTGTTTTTTAATATTCACAAAATACAGTTAGGTTTGTCAGAGAAAACACTGAAAATGTTTCTTTGTACTTTTATCAGTTAAATAAAAGTTCAAGTGAAAAATAAAAGTTTTTTATTGAATTTTTAAAAATGTCTCAACTTTTCTGGAAATGGGGTTTGTATATTATAATCATATGCAGAATAATCAATTTATATTTTAGTTTTAATGGGAAATGTTTAGTTGTTTGTTTGTTTGTTTGTTTGTTTGTTTGTTTGTTTGTTTTTAAATTCATGTGTATTCCATTTTACAATTTTACATTGAGTGCTGTTAATACACATTAATATAGTAATTTTAGAGACACATAGCTCAGTTAAAAACTGTTGATGAGTGCCCAAAATCTCACCAAGAAGCCTCAAAGTTCAATGTTACTTAAATGTTATATGGCACACTTGCCTATTTTTATTTTTACTTTTTTTGTCCTGAGATTTCCAAATGTGAAATCCCTTGTTGATGTATTTATAACATTTTTCATTAAAGTACATTTCCTGTAACTACAACTATACACTTTCTATCAAAACAGTTCAAACTGTTCAAAAAATGTGGATTTGGTATGAAAGGTATAACATGCCACAGTCTGTGAGTGTGGAGGGAGATAGATTCTGGGTCAGATGTGGTCTCTTTAGTTGTGGGAAGGAAAGCAGTACTGTCTCCTGTCTTGGTTCCACACCACAGAACTTGCTATCCAGACTGGGAAAGTGCAGCTCAGCTTGGCTGAAGATTTCTGATCTTTGGCTCCTCTGATCATGATTGTGACTGCTCAGTACAACCATTTGTCTGTACCAGGTAAAAGGAAGAAGGGCCTGGTTGCCTCATTTAAAAGAAAGCATGAGTGGAGAGAAAAAAGGAAAACCAAGAAGCCTTTCAGCCAGCAGGGCTTCAGACAGGCGGACTCTGGAGGAAACAACAGAAAGCCATTAACTAACCACACTATTGTAGTAATCTATTTGCAAGGATGAGCTACAGACAGCTCTGAACTAGCCCTAACACTTTTTCCCTTTCTTTCTCTCCTGTTCCTACTCCTCCTTCTCTTTTCCTTTATCCTTCCCAGTAGCCCAGCGCTCTGGCAGCTTTTGCCTGTACAAAACAGCATGACAGATCAATGCCCAATTCTAAAATCAAGGGAAAAGGTTATTCTCCTATCTCTGTGGGATTCCATGCTCCTCTCCCTCTCATCTTTATCTAATGCCCTCCCACTTCACAATTTACAACCAAACAAGTACTATCTCTCTTTTCCACACTCCCTAATTAAGACGAAGGCAGAAGGACATTTTTTCTCATTCTCTCACTTTTTTGTGGTCTTCTTGGTTATGCTTGCAACCTTGATGTGCATAGTGTGAAAACTGATCTGATGGACTCCATGCCTCCAGCTCCACCCTGCTCAGGCTCCAGCAGGTATGGGCCACATGACTGACAGTTCTTAGGTCATCTTCCTATTTCTCATACTAGTGGAGTGTGGGCGGTAAAAAGAAGGAAAAAAGATTGAGAGAGAGAAATATATTTGGAATGTCTGAGATCCTGATTGCTTTCATTATGTGGAGCTATCAGAGCCATTGTGCACTACAGTATTATTAGGGTTCGCCATCTATTGCCACATGGGAGGCATCACGTTTGCTGCAACACCACAGAAACTATTCAAAAGCCTCTTTTCCTCTCTGGCCTAAAGAAACTGGTGTGTGTGTGTGTGTGTGTGTGTGTGTGTGTGTGTGTGTGTGTGTGTGTGTGTGTGTGTGTGTGTCTGTGCGGGGGGGGGGTGT
>JAOVVH010000043.1:23245221-23262462 GCA_028566435.1 Scorpiodoras heckelii
ATTTGTAAACATTTTTGTAAAGCACTTTGTGAGCTACTCTAGAAAAGTGCTATATAAATAAAGTTTTACTTACTTACATGAGAATTCTACCTCAGAAAAAAAACATAGTACTGTTGTTTATTCTACACACCTGGCAGTGCTATTCTGTAGGCCTTTCTGATTAGCACTGCACAAGGAGACCTTTCGACTGGTGTACTCTCAGCGGGTAGGTTCAAGGTCCTCAGGTGACACTAGCTTTGTTGCCACCACAATCCCAGCGTGTTGTGAATCCAATCGAGGCTGCAATTTGGATCTCATTAGAGGCTGATTCCTGGCAAGCACTGCGCTTTATTGGTGTCACAGTTCTCCTGCATGGTCATTCCTAACCAAGCCTCAGTGCTCTAATCTCTGTATATTTGCACTACCTACTGAAGAAAAATAGATGAATCCCAAAATGATGTGACACCTGTAAGTGAACAGGAAGCATTTGACTCCTGCTACTTTGCCTAGAATATGGGTCTGTGGCTTTAATGAAAACAGTCACACAGCAATAATGGAGGAAGAGGTGTTGAACACGCGCAATCTTATTAAAATGAGGCTGGCATCAGACTGGCATCACTCCTGGAATGAAAAGAAAGCTGCCCAGCAGCAAAGGATGTCATGCAGCAGTTTCTTTCTCTGTCTCTCTGTTTGGTAGAGGTGAGTTTGATTCCTGCTTCAGGGCTGCAAATCAAAGAAATGACTTTAAAAAAGGAGAGAGGAAGAAAACAGGTTGTAGGGGTCCTTGCACACAGCCTGCCCGCGGTGCTGCCTGAAGGACTACCATGGAAACGACAGGCTCTTGAGGGACATGCCACAGCTGCAGGCTCATCCTTTCTGACAGGCTGATGAAGACATCAGTAGCATGCAGTGTATGATGACAATGAGGACGAGAAAGACGATACAAGCAGTGTTAACTGCTGTGCCGTTGAAATGTTCATTAACAAGCTTGTGAAACATCGAGGGACTTGAAATGCTTTCAGGGACCATATTGCCTGTTTAGTCTTCTGTCGAAATCTGGGTTCCATATCCCAGGGGATGCAAAGTAAATTGATAAATAATTTCTTGAATATGATTATGAGCATAAAGCGGGTGCAGCTGCAAGAACATTTCCCCAATTCCTTTGTTTGCTGTCACTGAGTGTATGGAAGGAGTAATGTATATATAACTGGCATAAGCTAACTTGACAGCTAAGGAAGAAGTTTTGGTTCAACAGAAGATATTTCTTTGTGGTTTTACTGACATACACACTGATGACAGCTTCATCTGCTTGGGATAAAATTATCAACAAAACAGCTTATCACATTATTTAATATGAACGATATTTATAGTACAACATTTGTATGTGAATCAAATGTAATGATACTTAAACTGATAGCCATGGCACTTTTTTGATCTTTATTTTATTGGAAGTACAATTGGATGAATTTCACTTCGTTTATCAAAATTGTCACGTTTGAAAGAAATCACACGTACAGCCAAAACACTTCACATGCACTTAAAACCATCCTTTCAAGCTTTTCTAAACCCAGTGTCTAGTGGTTTTCTGCAAGTGCCTATTGCAGTCGGGTGATCGGGTGTGTTTTAGTGAATTGCTCTCTCTCTCTCTGTGATGGAGTGTGATGTGTGTGTGTGTGTATGTGTGTGTGTGCGTGCGTGTGTGGTGGGGGGATTCCTCTCGGCTCACCTCCACTCCCCCCTCACTCTGAAACGGACCCCTGGTGGCAGCTCCTGGGAGAGTACTGTGATGTCTCTATCAGACTGTCAAAAAAAGAGAGAGAGAAAGATAGCCTGGGGCTCTGACGGCTCCCCTGAGGCCAATCAAACTCTTCATGCTGCACCAAGCGATGCTCTTTCACCAGAAAGCAAACTGTGGAGCAGAGAAAAGAGTTGGGGGAAATGTTCAGTGCTCCATTTGGAACAAACTTTCCAGTGCGTGTGTTAACATGGCTATTTTTACAAAGCACTGTGTTTAATTATTTACAAGGCTATATAAAGAGGAAATAGAGAATGACTTAAGTTTCTCTTTGACTCCAGTTTCCTGAAAGACGAAACAAACATTCCTTCAGTGATGTATAGGACCTGAATTCTCATCCCAAAAAGAAACCTCATAATTGTAATTAATATAATGATCCTTATGCAGTAAAAATAATCATATGAATTGTTTCCATGGCTTGATTCAAGTTGCAACACTTTGAACATTTTGCTTTTTTTTATGTTAAAGGCCCTCAGATGAAGGAGAGAATGGGAATGTGTATATAATATGAATAAATAAGTTGATGAGGCAGAGAAGCTCCATTTACTGTACTTGGGGCTCCATCACAGAGAGCAACACTACACACTGATGGGTCTGCTAGAGAGCCATTAGGCACTGGAGGTGATTTTAATGAAAATGGAAGAGACTAAGTGCAGGCAATGGAGAGCATTCACTCTCCCTATGTCCCTCTCTGTGTCTGTGTACGTCTGTGTGTGTGTGTGTGTGTGTGTGTGTGTGTGTGTGTGTGTGTGTGTGTGAGAGAGAGAGAGAGAGAGAGAGAGAGAGGGAGAGAGAGATGAGCTCTCTCATCTGGACCTTGTTATTGTGATAGAACAACAAAAGCAGTGCATTAGCCCGCTGCTCTGGACACATGCAGGTCTTTGATGTGTTGATGCGAGCGTGGTTCTATCATGGCCAGAGTCCTCCAGTAAAGCAGGGATACACTGGATAATCACACGGCTTCACCGCACGCCGCTGTGTTTACACACGGATAACATCCTCCACAGTTAATGGTAGTATTGAGGATAAGAACAGTGAAAAATAACATACTCAAGAAGTCAATCCATTAGTTAGCTTTATAACTTTAAGTGCAACTTTTTTTTATAAAATATATGTGAAAAATTAAAAATAGTGATACAAATCATTTAATCTGTATATGTTAATTAGTACATTTTACAAAAGCCCACATTTGCATTCTTCCATTTAATGAATATAACTGTTTGCATCAGTAATGTCTGCTGTGTGCAGAGATACTTTGTCATGCATTAAGGGCTAATCTCCTTTTATGAAAACACAAAATGTGTCACCCTCAAATTATTAAAATCCCATCAGGACATTTTGTATCACTTATTAATTTACAGTATTATTGTATTCATTAATTTATTAATTGCTTGTTGTGTTTTGCATCATCACTGCAGGGCCGGAGACGTTTTGCTTTTACCTTCTTCATCATGACCATGCTTTGTTTATTACATCCCATTGTGCTGGTCTCCAAATCAAGTGATATAATGTTTTATCATGCACACATGCACACACACACTCACTGCCATTTGACAGAGGCTGAGCAGCCTCCCCACAGGAGAGGCTGATGGGTGGGGGCTCCATCTGATTGTAGCAGAAAGGAGGAGACCACTTTCAACCACTGGCTCGCCCTTTCATCCAGAGCAACTTGCATGAGCACTAGCGCTTCTTCTTCTGTGCACTCTGGATACCAGGCGCTCTCAGCTCGCTATACTGCACCTGTAAAAACAAACAGCACTTTGGTGGGAGGCAGGTAATCCGAGCCCAGGCCGACGCGCAGTAATGGCTCCCCTGAGAAGAGTTGCTTGCAGGGGAAATGCACAGTGGGCATGCATATAATGAATCACTTTTTAAAACACAGGAGCTGAGGGGATTAATCACACCAAAGAAGAATTCGAAAAGTGAATGGTTCACCACTGCAGCAGCATATAACCTCCTCATAGCGCACCCCCCAAAACACCCCAAGCCGAACTATACCGTGTGCAGATGTTTAGCAGTCGAGTAGCCCTGCTATCTCAGGTCACTAGCAGCTGGCAAGTTATGAGTTATGTCCTTTCAAGGAAACTTTCTGTGTAAGACTAATTATAGCGGCTCGTAGGCAGGAATGTTTGCATGGGCTGCACTTCTCTTGATCGTCAGCTTCTGCTGGTTTTCCAAAGATGCAACTTACATTTTCCCTTTTATTGTAGCCATCAGGATCTATCACCTTTGCTCCCCCGCCTGCATATAGTTTCGCTCCAGAGCCTGTGTCAGAGATCTCTCCATAGGGTTTTGCTACAGACCCACACAATGTTACTAATCATTCACATCTTTAAATTTATTTTAAAGTAAATGGATGCCAGATCCAGTTTACCATCATCCTATGGTAAAAATGATAAACTGTTGTTAAAAACATCAGTGGTACTGCAATCATTAACTTATCAAGCAATGAGACGGGGTCACTCCCACAAGTGTGGACATTAGAAACCTTGTATAGGGGCCAGCAAGACACAGGGACGAGTATGTAAACTGACTACACAATTTGTACGCAAACACACACCACAGAGGCTGGTCGGAAGTAATTAATACATTGTGGCAGCGTGTGCGTGATCTTGCGGGATCTGGCAATGGGAGACGGAGCTGGGAGCGTCTGGAAAAGGTAATCACCCGCACCTACTACTTATTTCCCATTATTAATTACCTGTTGTTCCCTTCCCACTGTGTGTGTGCGCGCGTGTGCGCACAGAGCATGTGGAGGAAAGCACAAGGAAGAGAGAGAGCCAGAGAAAGCAAGAGAGCTTGAGAGAGCTAAAGAAGTAAAATGTTGAAAAGCCGGTTTTGTGTTATAAGAGCCAAAATAAAGCTTGTTTGAGTTTCCCAATCTGTCTCCCGACCCAGTCATTGTTACACTGGTGCAGAAACCCGGGAGATTATCACAACGCCGACATGGAGTCCTCACCTCTGGACAGCATTGTCCAGTCCCTCGCAGCCATGCAGCAGGCCCAGGCTGATGCCTTCCACTCCCTGCGGGATGACCATGAGAGCCGGTTCCAAGCCCTGCTCGCGGCATTACCCAAGATGAGGCCCCAGGACGACGCGGAGGCCTTCCTTGAACTATTCAAGTGGTCTGCGGAGGCATGGGGCTGGCACAAGGACCAGTGGGCCACCCATCTCCTTCCGCTCCTGTCGGGGAAGGCCCAAATCGCCACTCACCAGCTGCCGGCCACCAGCATGCTGGACTACCTGGTCCTGCAGCATGTGATCATGCAGTGGGTCAGCCAATCTCCAGAACAACACAGGAGACACTTCTGCTCGCTGGAGTACGCCGCAGCTGGCCGGCCCTTTGTTTTCACCCAGCAGCTGCATGACGCCTGCCGGACATGGCTTCTCATGGGGGACCACGACGCTGAGGAGGTCGCAGGGCAGGTGGCGCTGGAGCTGGATTGGGTCCAGTGCCATTGCCCTGGGTCACTGGAGGAGGCTGTCACGTTGCCGGAGGACCATGTATCGGTGTTTCCAGGGATGGGATAATCCCCTACCATTTCTCCTCCACCTTCCACTTTTTCTCTCTCTCTCTCTTTCTCACCCTTCTCCCCTACCCTTTGCTCCCACCCCTTCCCCACCGGTCCCGGTGATACAGTGGGGGCCAACTCCCCCAAAACCGACCCTGAGTGCCTGAGACTGAGTTACCCTGCCCTCCCCTGCTCCTTCTGTTTCCTCCCCACAGGTGCGGGTGTTCACCCCCATGGGTGCTGATAGGAGGCCTGGGCCAGGCTGCTGGGGCTGCAGGGACCCTGGGCATTTCCAGGGCCAGTGCCCCATGATGGAGGTCGGAGCAGTTGTCCGGATCCCCAACGTGCCACAGGCCGCCCCCGACCAAGCCAGGAGGTACAGAATACAGACGTGCAAGGGGGTACACACCAGGCCTTGGTGGATTCAGGCTGTAGTCAAACGGTGATTCACCAAGCCTGGTTCAAGGCAGGGCATGGAGAAATGCACAACAGGTGATGGGAAAGGTGAAGGTTAAATGTGTGCATGAGGATATTCACAAATATCCTGTAGTTTTGCTAAACAGGATTTGCTAAACTGTTGAGGGGGATTTGTGCAGATGGGTCCCGCACAATTGTACTGTGGCGTGGTAGGGGTGCAGCGCTTGCGGGAGAAGCGGAGTTTCCCTCATCGACGTCAGCTCAGCATCAACTGGACACAGAGGCAGAGGTGGGGCCTACTTCCCCCTCCCTCTGAGAATTCCCCATTGGGGATTTCCCTCTTGAGCAGACGCTCGATGAGACACTCTGCCACACCTTTTACCAAGTGAGAGTAATTGCTGATCAATGGAATTTCCCCGACGCTGCACTCTCCTACCCGTACTTCACCGTAATTAAAGATAGGCTGTACAGAGTGACGCAGGACACTCACACTGATGAAGTTACCACCCTGTTGTTGGTGCCCAAGAGCCACCAGGAAATGTTATTCCAGGCGGCTCATTATAATCCTATGGCGGGACATTTAGGACAGGATAAGACACTTTTCCACCTCATGGCCTGCTTCTATTGGCCGGGCATTCGCGAGGATGTTCGCACGTGGTGTATGGCATGTCGCGAATGTCAACTAGTGAATCCCCTGGCCATCCCAAAAGCACCATTGCACCCGCTTCCATTAATCGAGCTTCCATTTGAAAGAATTGTTTCATTAGAATGGTCAGCACATGGCTACCACTTTGTGTTTGTCCTTGTGGATTACGCAATGTGATACCCGGAAGTCATGCCGCTTCACAAAATCTCAGCACGCAGTGTTCTGACGGTACTCTTCAGTGTAATCTCCTAGGTCGGGATCTCGAAAGAGATCCTGATAGACCAGGGCACTACGTTCATGTCACAAACACTTCACAAACTGTACAAACTATTAGGGATTAAATCGATTCATACCAGCGTTTACCATCCGCAAACAGATGGGCTGGTCGAACGATTTAATAAAACGCTTAAAAATATGCGTCGTAAGTTTGTGCATGGGGATGCGAGAAATTGGGATAAGTGGCTCAAGCCCCTCTTGTTTGCAGTACAAGAGGTCCCCAAGCCTCCCCACATGTTTTCCCCATTCAAACTGCTCTACAGACATAGATCTTGATGTCATGAGGGAAAACTGGCAGGAGGGACCTTCAAAGAGCAAAAATGAAATTCACTATGTTATTGACCTAAGAGCAAAAGTCCACACACTGGGGGCTCTAACACAGGAGAATTTGCTGCAGGTTCAAGAACGTCAGTCCCAGCTGTATAACAGAGGTGCTCAGCTGCGTAGTTTCACTCGGGAGATAAAGTATTATTGCCCACGTCGAGCTCCAAATTACTCGCAAAGTGGCAAGGGCCACTTGAGGTCACATGGCAAGTCCAGGACGTTGACTATGAGGTGGTGCGCACGGACGGGGGGGGGGGGAGCACGACAAATTTATCATGTCAACCTCCTAAAACTATGGAGGGGGGCTGAATCAGCGGCGTTGGCAACGGTGGTTCCTGAGAGGGATGAGCTGGGACCGGAACCAAAAATTTAATTAGCAAAGGAATTTATTCCGTTCCCAATTTACAGCCACCTCTCCTCCTCCCAAGCCGCTGAGGTTGTGAAGATCCAGGAGGAATTCTCCGATGTGTTCTCCACTCTGCCCTGGCGAACTGACCTCATAGAGCACCACATCAAGACGCCCCTGGGGGTAATAGTTCGCAGTTGTCCCTGTTGTTTCCCTGAACAGAAAAAAGGTGGTCAGGGAGGAGCTCATGGCCATCGTCAATATGGGAGTAATCGAGGAGTCCCACAGCAAATGGAGCAGCCCGTTTGTCTTGGTTACCAAGCCAGACAGGTTGGTGCATTTGTGTGTGGGCTATCATAAACTCAATGCGGTGTCTAAATTTGACACATATCCCATGCCTCACATTGACGAACTGCTCAATCAGTTAGGTGCAGCTCACTTTTACTCGACACTGGACTTAACCAAGGGATATTGGCAGATCCCCTTGACTCGATTATCCCATGAAAAAACGGCCTTCTCCACAACGTTCGGCTTACACCAGTTCTTGACACTTCCCTTCGGGTTATTTGGGGCTCCCGCTACGTTCCAGCGATTGATGGACAGGGTATTACGTCCGCATACCACATATGCCATGGCTTATCTAGATGATATAATCATCTTCAGTAACGATTGGCCTCGGCACATTCAACATCTATGGATCATCCTGAAATCGCTGAGGTGTGCGGGGCTCGACGCTAACCAGAGGAAGTGTACAATTGGGCGTGTGGAGGTAAAGTATCTGGGCTTCCACCTGGGTCACGGGCAGGTACGGCCTCAAACTGATAAGACCACGGCAATTGCGGCCTGCCCACGGCCAAAAAGGAGGTGAGACAGTTCTTAGGGCTGGCTGGCTATTATCGTCGCTTTATAGCCAACTATTCAGATGTCACCAGCCCTCTGACTGATCTTACTAAAAAGGGAGAACCAAATACGGTCCAGTGGACGGAGCAGTGCCAACAGGCTTTCAACCAGGTAAAAGCAGCACTTTGTGGGGGCCCTCTTTTGCACTCTCCTGACTTCTCTCTCCCTTTTCTGTTGCAGACAGACACATTGGACAGAGGGCTGGGGGCCGTTTTGTCCCAAGTGGTGGAGGGGGAGGAGCGCCTGATGCTGTACATCAACTGGAAGCTGGTGAACCAAGAGCGGAGGTACAGCAGGGTAGAAAAGTAGTGCCTGGCCATCAAGTGGGTGGTCCTCACCCTCCACAACTACCTGCTGGGGAAGCCCTTCACCCTCTGTTCGGATCACTACAATGGCTCCACCGCATGAAAGATGCCAATGCCCGGATCACCCGTTGGTATCTAGCTCCCCAGCCTTTCAAATTCCAGGTGATCCACAGACCAGGTGAACAGATGGCTGTGGTGGACTTCCTCTCCTGCCAGGGGGTAGAGGGGGTAGGCTGCAGGCCGGATGGCTCCCCGTTCTGTGTGAGGTGGTGGGGGTATGTGGCAGTGCATGCGTGATCTGGCGGAATCTGGCAACAGGAGACGGAGCTGGGAGCATCCAGAAAAGGTAATCACCCGCACCTGCTCCTTATTTCCCATTATTAATTACCTGTTGTTTCCTTCCAACTGTGTGTGTGTGTGTGTGTGTGTGTGTAGTGAGTGAGGGGTTAAAGAGCAAGTGGAGGAAAGAGCAAGGGACAGAGAGAGCCAGAGAGAGCAAGAGAGCTGAAGAAGTAAAAGGCTGAAAAGCCGATTTTGTGTTACAAGAGCCGAAATAAAGCTCATTTGAGTTTCCCAATCTGTCTCCCGGCCCTGTCATTTTTACATACATGTAATGAGCTTTTAACGCAAGTGTTTATAAGAGAACAGCATGTTTATAATAATTAAGTAGATTATAAACCCTTAAACCTGAGTCAATAACCAGGCAGCTCAGCAGTTTTCTAGATCACCTTTTCAAGACGGCACTCTTCTGTGGCAATACAGGTTTACTCTCTTGAGGATGCTGGAGCAATAAATTCTTAAGCTTACTTTAAACAGACTCATTTAATATAGAGTAAACATACACACACCAGCCTTATAAAAAGAGAAATCGCACTAACAAGACTAGGGTTTGCGCATCCTCCTCAACCCTGACCTCACTATCTGTGCTAATAATCATAATGAGAATAAGTGTAACTTTTTCTTCTCACAACTACATATTGGAATTGTATTTCTCAACATAAGTGTTTAGTAATGGAAACTTACTGAACACTGAAAACAGAACCACTGCTACAATAACACTGCAACTGCCATGATGGTTATGTTATAGACAGCTATTTTCAGATGCTGTACAAATCAAGCATTAGAATAAGTGACTGATTCTTATGCTTGATACTTCAGACATATAAGTTATGTCAGAGTCCAGAAAGTAACATAAAATGCTACTTAAAATACATAATATGCAATGTCAACAGAAAAAAGTCAAATTCAGTTCACAGATCTCACAGAAGTCGAACAGCTTTTTATGTTTATTTTCCTTCAAAACAATTACCTAGTGGTGTAGCTGTAAGGTAGATGAGCACACACTAATTAGCTACCCAGAGTAGAAAATGGAGAGATAGGAAGAGAGATACAAAGATAACGGTGGCTGCATCAGAATATGAAACCAGCCTCAGAACTAACAGATGCTTCTTGTTTCAGGACAGACGAGCTGCCATAAGAAGTTCAGTTTTGGGGCTTTGGGTTTGAAAAACTACTCAGGCACTAATTACCAAGTCACTTCCAAACACAGATAGAGGATTCAATCTGAGCTTTTGGAATAGGTCATTAATTTAGGGTATTCGCACGGTTTTTGCGCACTTTCCGCACTTCAAGTGCATATGTCCGAAAATTAAAGGAAAACCCAACATAGAGTTTCTAGGTAAGGTGTTGGGCCACCATGTGCCCTGAGAACAGCTTCAGTGTGTTTTGCCATTTATTCTGCAAGTCTCTGGAGCTCTACTGGAGGGATGGAACACCATTCTCTTAAAGGATAATTCTTCATTTGGTGTTTCTATGATATTTGAAAGAGGTCTAACACCCACAGGTCCAAACTCACACGTAGGTGTTCAACTTGGTTTAGATCTGGTGACTCCAAAGGCCATAGCATATCATTCACATAATTTTAATACTCATCAAACCATTCAGTGAGCCCTTGTGCCCTATGAATGAGGACATTGCCATCCTGAAAGAGACCACTCCATCAGCATAGAAATGATTCATGATAGGATAAAATTGATCAGTCAGAAATTGAGGCAAACCATGCTAGTGAAATAAACAAACATCCCCAAACCATGACAGAGCCACTGTTTTTTCCCTTAATTTGTCAGCCATCTGTATGTGTTACTAAGGGAAAAAAAAGGTCTGAAAAAATCTATCTTTTCTGGCCAACTCCAGCAGCTCAGTGTTTCTCTGACTCCCTCCTACCATTGGATTATTTTGGCACCTCAGTGCAGAGATTCTATACAAAAAGCTAAAAATGACCACTATAGTCAAGGATTAATCACGGCAGATTTTTTTTTGCCTGGATCACTGCCCTTAAGTGCAAACAGAAGGCCACAATTTCTATTAACAAGTCAAGCCCAAACCAAATAAGACGTCTTAGATGAGCTATAAAGAGCCTGGAATTATTGGTTTCTCCATGCCTTCATCTAGGTCTGCAGTAATTTCAGAACAATGTCACCCCTCTGATATAACTGTGAATGACGTATCAGTTCAGGGTGGCTATTCCATCACATCGGGCCTTGAGCATGACACTTCTCATTTAGCCCATCATTACACCAAGACCACCCCGCTTTCATCACACACAAACAAACTGATAACGAGGGATGAGGCTGAAGTGAAATCACCGAGTAGAGATCAAAGCAAACGCCATCAGAACCATTGGGTCAGTCCATCAAGACATACTAGCCCTTATTCATCAAAGCTGTGTAAAAATGAGCATAGACTTAAGTACACAGAATGAGTCATGAACAAAATGCTTCTGATTGGTACACTGTCATACATCATCAGTACAAACTCGGATTTGTGTGCAGTTCATGAATCATCTTCAGCTGCATGGATACATGCTACCACCCACTAGTCCCTTATTTATACATCTACGGCACATATTTCTGTATATGTCTACAGCATGCTCACATGTAACATGGTCTAGTTTGTGCAGGTGGTGTGATAGCTAGCCAGTACAGAGAAAGCACTGGAGAAGAGGAAAAATTCATTTGAAGCGGTGAGGTGCTTCTGTCTGAGAATGCAACAAAATAATGTCACAGTTCTAGAGATGTGCTCTGTTTATAATTATTACCTCCAGAAAAATTTTCACCTACCAATTCCCACCCACCATCATACACCAGCTACCAACTGATGAGAGTGAATGGCTAACATGTGCTTCCTCTGTGACATGTGAAGGAAGCCAACCTCATGAGATGCTCATGCTGCATCACATTTCAGCATAACAAATTTGGAATAAAGATATATCTGCCATCTTCCACACACAAGATTGGCAAGGAAGGGTATGCGATTAGTCCCACCCAAAGAGCAAAGCCAAATTTGGTCCCTTGGCTCCCGCCCATGGGTGGCTGCAGCATTGACAGGATTTGAACTCTTGGTCTACTATCAGTAGGGTCCACAATACGTACCTAACCTCATTGTGTTATAATTTACTGAAGAGTTGCAGTGTCTTAAGTGTTAACATTTTTTAATTGCTCTAAATAAGTTTGGCAAAACTAAAAAGTTACTGTACAGTAAACTAGTTCATTTTAGCTACCAGGTACCTGGCTATCTTTGCTTAGCAATAGTTGCTTTCAGACTATACAAACCAATTTATTTAGCAATGCATATATTGATCATTTTTAGCCAACCAGCTACAAAACGTAACAGAAAACTGTTTCTCTGTGTGATTTGTCTATAAAGCTATGTCTCTACGGTTAACTGATTAGTGGCTGGACAGTCATGGCAAGCCATTTACTGTTGTGTTACTTTGCGGTAGATTGCATCATATATTGATTACTTTTGGCAATCTGTTAGACACTGTAGTAAAACTAAACTCTTACCTTTTGAACATCAGATGGTACTCTCCTGAGAAAATCCAGTACTTCATTGTTTTCAATGGCATATGGGTAGCGGAGCTTCTTTGTAAATTTGTTAACACCTGCAGAAATATTAATAATTAGATAGTTGGACAGTTAAATAGGCATACAGACAGAAAGACAGAGAGACAGATAACAGCCCCAAATCAGAAAGTCAGTACCGTAAGGAAAATGCAAATAAAAAAAGAAGGCAGTGATTTCTAAATTTACTTTGACTTGTCTTTCATTGCAGACAGTATATACACAAGATATGTCATGTTTCGTCTGGTGAACTTCATTTTATTTTGTAAATATACATCAATTCCTGCCATTCATGGGCAGGGCTAGTGATGACGTAAAATGACATGATGTGAAAAAGGTGATTTCAAATGGTGATCGTAAGGAGCAAAGATGCGCTTAAGATTGTCAGATTGCCAACAAATGTATGAGAAAATTATAAAAATGTTTTGAGTCAATGTTCCTCAAAGAAAGACAGGAAGAGACTTGGATATTTCACCTTCTGCAGGGTACAGAATGAATGATTCAAGGAATCTGAAGGAACTTCAATTCCATTCAATTTCATTTTTAAAGTGCTTTGAACAACGGAGATTGACCCAAAGCAGCTTTACAAAGACTTAAAATCCAGACATAATTTTTAATGTATATTAATTTTATCCCTAATTAGAAAGCCATGGTTGACGGCTGGCAAGGAAAAACTCCCTGAGATGTTAAGAGGAAGAAACCTTGAGGGGAACCAGACTGAAAATGGGAACCTATCCTTCATTTGGGTGACACCAGATAGTGCAATAATAAATAATCCCTTCTATAACTGTGTGCTATATAATAAAATAAAAACTGCAATTGTAAGCAGTAGATTCATTAAAGTTTTAATATGAATTCTACTTTGTTGAAGTTATAACCTGGTCACTGATGGAGATTTGATTGATGGAGTATAAAACTGTCCATGGCATTTAGTCCTAGCCATCACAGGAAGGCTGTTTATATCAGTTGCAAAGAAAAATTCATGGTTTCTAAGTGTATCTTTAAGCTGTCCATGGGCTACCCTCAGCAACAGCAAGTGATTTTCTGGTGATAAGAACATATATAGCTCACCAAGTGGGGGCTTTATTGGGGAAGGGAGAGAAAGAGAGACTTCACTGCATAAAAGACAAGGGAACAAGTCTAAATGGTAAAACTGTGCTCTCTACTCCCTCAAATGGCACTGCATCAAGAACCGTTATTCATCTATAAGCCATACAACCACATGGGCTCAGGATTACTTTGGTAAACCTTTGTCAAGCACTCTAATACATAGCTACATCCACAAATGCCAAGTAAAACTTTACTGTGTCAAAAGGAAGCCCCACACTTGAAGGATGTTCACCCAGATTTTTACTATAAATCTAAAACAGAGATCACAGATAAAACAGATATCACACAGAGATCACAGATATGACAGGAAAAAATTTTCTTTAATAGCTGAACATCCTGGCTTTGTGAAACATACTTCAAACAAAATAAATTATTTTAATTACCGGTACTGGTATTTTTTTTCCAGTTCAATTAGAGGAACAAATTATAGTATCATAAACAAAAAATAACACAATTAGTACTTTGTTCCTCCTCCTCAGGTTTTTATGACAGCCTGAATGATTTGCAGAATGGTTGTTACTAATGAAAAACAATATACTCCATCAAGCTGGTTCCAAATTTCTCGAATAGCAGCTGCCAGACCTGTTTGTGCAGGAGGAGCCTTTTTTTAAATTTCTAACATGGATTGGGATCCATACTGTTTTCTGGCCATGTGACTGAGTTGATCTTTCCTGAAGAAAAATTTTAACAGACTTTGCTCTCTGGCAAGATGCATTATCATCCTCAAAAATAATTTTATCGTCACCGAACCTATTTTCTATTAAAGGAATGACAAAAGTGTCCAACTGTTGAGGTAATGATTACCACCTCTCCTGGTCCGTTACCCGACATGCAACTCCATATAATAAATGTGGGGAAATTTGATTGTGTCATTCTGCCACTTTCCTACACTTCTGTCACAAACATAGAATCCTGTTCCCACCCATTTGTTTTCATTTGTTATTTTGTGCATTTTCTCGTCAATGCATACTGCTTTGAGTTTCCTTTCCTGACACTTTGGCATCTTCCTTGGTCAACCCTTGTGTTTACATTTTAAAATCTTCCCATTTTGTTTATACTTGCACCAGATTTTAGTCATAGCTGACTGGAAACAACCAACATCCTTTGCCACACTTTGTGTTGGATTTCTTTCTTGAAGGAGTTTTGTTATCCTTTCCATAACTCTCTTTTTCTGAGTAAATTTTTTTCCTCAAAATTGAGTGATTCCATTATTTTTTTCCTCTATGTTATCTGGAAAAATATACAATTAATTTACATTAATTAAATAATTAATTATTACATTTTATGTAATTTGTTTGAGGTATGTTTCATTAACCCTGGGTAAACATCCTCTAAGCGGGGTGATTCCATAATTTTTGGAGTATCCATGCATATTTCAACAAGACAATGGAAAATCACAATCTGCACACATTATAAATCCTGCAGAAGGAGGGTGTGGGTGCTGGACTTTTTTTGAAACAAAGATCCTGTACTATTGCACACCTTAAGACTCGCAGGAACAATAGGACAAAATGACACCTGAAACACTTCATCACATGGTGTCTTCAGTCCCTAAACATCTGTGTTGTGAAAAGGAAACATTACAAAGTGGTACAGTGCTGTGACAAAGTATTTGCCCCCTTCCCAGTTTCTTCTATTTTTTGCTATTGTCACATTTAAATGTTTCAGATCATCAAACTAATTTTAATATAAGATACAGACAACATGAGTAAACACAATATGTACATTTTAAATGATCATTCCATTTATTAAAGTTCAAGATTTATTCAAAACCTATATCACCCATGTGAAAAAGTAATTGCCCTCTTAGCTACCAAATCAACCATTTAACTAAATTCAATGGACAATGGGGTTCAATTTCACTAACCACACCCAGGCATGATTACTGCTCAACCTGTTGAATCTAAACATCACTTAAATAGAACCTGTCTGGAAATGTGAAGCAGGCTAGAAGGTCTCAAAGAGCAGCACATGATGCCATGTTCTAAAGATATACGAATATATGCTAAACAAAAAGTCACTGAAATCTACCGTTCTTGAAAGGGTTACAAAGTCATTACTAAGAAACTCCAGCAAACCTCAGCAAGAGCCAATATCCACAAATGGAGACAACTCAGAACAGTTCAGAACCTTCATGGGAGTGGCCGGCCTACCAAAAGTTCACCAAGAGTGTACTGACAACTCATCCAGGACATCACAAAAGAACCCAAACGAATAGCTAAAGACCTGCAGGACTCACTTGCCTCAGTTACGGTCAGTGTATACAAGTCCACAATAAATGGCATCCATGGGAGAGTTGCAAGGCACAAACCACTGCTGACAAAAAAGAACATAAAGGCTCATCTTACATTTGCCAAAACACATCTAGATGTTCCACAAGACTTTTGAGATAATGTTCTATGGACTGATAAGTCAAAGGTGGAACTTTTTGGAAGACATGGGTCCTGTTACATGTGACATAAATTAACACTGCATTCTACCATAAGAACACCATACCTAAAGTCAAGCATAGTGGTGGTAGTGTGATGGTCTGGGGCTGCTTTACTTCTGCAGCACATGGATGTCATAATTGATGTAACCATGAATTCTGCTCTCTATCAGAAAATCCTGAGGGAGAATATCCACTTATCAGTTTGTGACCTAAAGCTCAAGGGCAGTTGAGTTATGCAGCAGGACAATGATCTGAAGTACACAAGCAGTTCCACCTCTGAATGGCTCAAAAGAAACAAAATTAAGGTTTTGGAATGGCAGAGACAATGACCTTAAACAAGCATTTCCTGCTCAAAAACCCTCAATGAAGCTGAATTGGAACAATTCTGCAAAGAAGAGTGGGAAAAAATGCTCAACAGAGTCGTAAAAGACTCATCACAAGTTATCACAAACATTTGAGTGCAAAGGGTGGCACAACCAGTTATAAGGTTTAGAGGAGATCCATTTTGTGTTTACTCTTGTGGTCTTTATCTTAGATTAAAATTAGTCAGATCATCTGAAAGATTTAAATTAGCAAAAACAGAAGAAATGGGGTAAGGGGCAAATACTTTGTCACAGCACTGGAAATGTTTTACTGTCCCAAGTCCCATATTAAAAAATATGCTGCAAAAATCAAACATGAAATAAGTGTTTATTATGAAAAAAACAATAACATTCATGAGGTAAAACATCAAATAATGTGATTTTTTTTGTAATGTAATTCATTTTAACTGATTAAAAATGTAAAAAATTTAAACACTTCGGTTTTGTGGTTGTAGGTAGGTAGACAGACAGAGACAGAAAGAAAGACAGACAGACAGACAGATAGACAGACAGATAGATGCACTATATTGCCAAAAATATTCACTTGTCTGCCTTCACACACATATGAACTTGACTGACATCCCATTCTAAATCCATAATGTTTAATGTAATGTTGGCCCACCCTTTGCAGCTATAACAGCTTCAATTCATCTGGAAAGGCTTTCCACAAGGTTTAGTAGTGTGTTAATGGGAATTTTTGACCATTCTTCCAGAAGCGCATTTGTGAGGTCATACACTGATGTTGGACGAGAAGGCCTGGCTCACAGCCTCCACTCTAATTCATCCCAAAGGTGTTCTATCGGGTTGAGGTCAGGAGTCGGTGAAGGCCAGTCAAGTTCTTCCACACCAAACTCACTCATCCATGTCTTTATGGACCTTCCTTTGTGCACTGGTGCACAGTCATGTTGGAACAGGAAGGGGCCATCCCCAAACTGT
>JAOVVH010000043.1:23262562-23273197 GCA_028566435.1 Scorpiodoras heckelii
TTTAGCCATGAAACCTCCCACACTAAAATGACAGGTGTTTCAGTTTCATTGTCTAACCCCTGTATATATATATACACACACACACACACATATATACTATAAGTGGTGACACACACACACAGTTGCTGTTTGGCCTGGACCCTATCTGAGTATTGTTCTTGTACAACTACTAACTAATCTTTCATCTAACATTGTTCAGTCCTTTTCAGTTTTGACATTTGACAATATTTTCCTTTTTGGTAAGTACAGACCATAAATGATATTTTTATCACCAATATATTATCACCAATACATACTAAAATGGCTTAGTAGGGAAAATTTCTACATCTTTGCACTGACTCAAGGCAGAATGGTGTCAACATGATTTTAGGAATTTCAAAGTTTTTATGAGTTTCTGCAGTACAATCATAGATGTGTAATATTACCTTGCAGTGTACCTTGAGGGCACACACAAAGCCTCATTTATGAGCAGTACATCTGTGCACCCCTACCCTGCCGAATAAGCAACAGTAGATCAAATTCCCAATTCTGATCTGCTAGTCTAGGCAGCACAGTGAAAATGGATGACTGTTATAATGCCTTTAGTCAGCCGTCACTAAGCTGCCAGGTGCAATCATAAGCAATTGTGATGTGGCAATATTTCCCAAAATGTAGGTGGAATAACAGAGCTGAACTACATGACACACTGCTGGAAGTGCATGCTCACTAACTTACCCCATACCAAGACAATGTAGCGCAACGGGATGTAGTAGAGTGCAGCTGTAGCAATGAGCAGGACACAGCAGGCCAGGACGGACAAGAACGGAACTGACCAGTTGAAAGTGCTGCCAAAACATTTTAGATTATTGAGGTACATTATTCAGGTAGATATCTGCTAACTGCATAGGCTTAGCTTAAAACCTTTTATTACATTCATTTGTCTACATTTACTAAATTATTTACAGGCTATTGTACATGAAAATCCAAACTTTGCTTCTACCACTGAAATGCTATGACCCATCTCACGAGCTCCAACTATTAAACCATGCTGAAAATCGCTAAAATCGTGGTAACTTGCCATTATCACAGAGGAAACAGCTCTAGAAGCTTCTATAGATGTCTAGCACTTTATATACACACTGGCGGATGCAAACAGTGACGTGCATAGGTGGTGTTTCTAAGTATCTTGCATAGGCTCCAGTACCAGTTTTTATGGTATTTCAGTGTATACTTGTATGTTTAGCTGTATTTTTAGCTGTACAAATTTAGCTGTATTTTAATTTAACTTTGATTCATGGTAAATAAAATTTGGTCATTCTCCGGACAAGAACACCATGTGATCTTAGACTGTTATCAGTACACACCTTTAACTGCAGCTTAGCAACCCTTACAAACTGCTTCACAAACACACAACCTGTCACCTTATTCTCGACTTGAGAACAGCGATAATTATCCGTGAACATGTATCACTAGTAATGAATATACAAAACTACTGATTACACTGACAGCAGTGAAAGTTATTTAAAGTTGTTATATTTGTGTGAAAAAGAGACTTGTCTTTAAAAAAAGGTGCTTGAACACACTCTTACTGCCATCTGAATATCATTTAGTATAAAATGCTTTATTTTTATGGCCGTGCCTTGTATATGTGAATATGGTCCATAACTCGAGGTCACATAGTAACTTACTTCTTTACTCGTTCTCCAATGCATGCAATTTCATCGAGAACACTTTGGACGGTGAGCACAATTTCATGAACCATATGGATTTTCTCCATCAGGCCTCTTTTCTCTGATTCCTAAAGAGGTAAAAAAAAAAAGTGATGTGCGATGTCAGTCATTGGAAAACAGAAGATAAAGAGGAGTTTATTTCCAGTGTGCTATCAGGAGTAATTCATCTGCTCAATGGTCTGTAATGAGCAACTGCAATGTCGAATCTCCTCAGTGCTGGGTCGTTTAGAAAATGAGCAACTTTCTGTGTTTCTCAGAAATTTTCCAGAAATTCAGCTTTTGTCAACCCCAAACAATAGAAGAGCATCACAATCAAAGATTAAGTGGTGAAAGAAATAGACGTAAAAATGGCCATCAGCAATCAGGATGAACACACAGTGGTTTGTGCGTGCGTGTGTGTAGGAGAGAGAGAGAGAGAGAGTCCAATCCACAACTCTACACTGTGCAAGTATTGGCTTATTTTTGTAGAGTGCACACCAGTCAGTATCCCACTTCTCAGTGCAAGGGCTATCAGTGAGATTGAGTGTGGATTTGCACTCGAACGATAAATCTATTACCATCTGTGATCTTATGTAAGTGAACTTGTGGCAGTGTATGTAATCTTATAATCCAGAGTGATGTTTTTACTTAATATGAGAGCAATGGGAAATCCCATTGCTGTTTTGCACTTGATGCATCATGGAGTATCGGGTTGCAGTGTAATTCAGACACACGCACCAAATGGACTTCTGTGGGGGGGCTGTCCATTTTACTTAGGGAAGATTGTGAGTATAATCTCGAGTCCAAAGTGGACTGATCCTATCAGAGATACCTCCAGCAATGAAGCCCTGGTGTGGAGCTCTCCAGAGGCAAGAGGATTCAGAGAGCTGTCGATAACAGGAGTAATGCAAGCTAAAGTTAGCCAAGAAGGCCCACATCAAAAGGAGCGAATAATGACAGGAATAATGACATCCAGAGAGAGCGCTGAGTCAAAGTGTGGGGGATGACGAAAGGTGAGCTGTGTGATTGAGGAGAGGATGAGCGGTGCCTGTGTTTGTGTTTAAAAAGCATTCTCTTTCCCGACACAGCACATTTAGAGTCCATATCCACCCCTGGGAGAGAAAGGACATTACTTACAGTCATTCTTCATTCCCTCAGCCACAGGAAACCAGAGGAAACTAGCCATTCCTACACTCTGTCTATCTACTGCACACTGACACATGCAAGGCACAAGCCAGACAGCATGCCATATTATAGGCTCCTTTACACTGTGTACTAATTTGCTTATTTAAGCTTAAGTCAAGAATGAATTATGTTTAAAGCAAATGAATTAAAGGTGCAGAAGAAAAATGTGGCAATCCCAAATTAATGGTCTGTGTGATCTGTCTTTGTTTGATGGTATGGAGTCTGTATTTAGACATCCTTTACATATATGGCTTCCCAATCTTGAATTCACTGACCGTGTGTGTGTGTGTCTTTGGGATCAAAAGAACACAGAATGAATGATACACAGCAAATGCACCAATAAGCTCTTCTTCTTATTGCATTTTATTTTACAAAACCCTCTGAAGGAAATAACACTTCTCATTTGATGGTCACTCATTTCAATTTGTGTATTGACTCATGCTCCCTGTAAACCATTCAGAAGTCTTGGATCAAATTTAAACTTCACAAGAACAAGATAGAGGCGCCATTCCCCCAACCTTCACCCCTCTTTTCTATTGTACTGACATTTCTACTTTATAAAGCTACACCCTCATATAATGCGCAACAACAGGTTGGTTTCTCGAGATCTCAAATTAGTTATGGTGTTATCTCAAGGAAACTAAAAGATGCTTTTTTGATGTTAGTTTGACTGTACTGCTCACTGTATCAATACCTCCAAAATGGTGCCGTGGTGACATAAACACACCTAACTGACAAAGAACTACTGATGCAGGGTGTGAAATTTCAAAATCGCAGCTTACGCAGGTCTTAAGATACTGAAATGTGTCAATTGCACCGCTCCCATGAAAAGAAATTTGGTGTGTGTCTAATGAACATGGTAGTGATGCATGTTGCAAAATGTAAAGTTTGAGCCTTTAGATCACAAGATACTGGATAGTGAAGTGCTACTTTTTCACTCTGAACATTATTTACTAGGAGGCACTACTCCACAAATGAATAGTAATGAGTTGGAGTAATGCACCTTCTAGAGGCCAACTTTCCATAATTTCATCATTTTTGGCAAAACAGTTTTGAGCTATTGGCCAAAAAGTGCATCGAGCTTACCCCACTTCAGGGGGTACTAGCATAACAGGTAACGTACACCTAGGGACACAAAATTTATTTTCCCTATCAGACATGTGGGGTGACAAGCATACTAGGTTTCATGTGTATTGGCAAAGTCTAAGTATTGTCCACCAAAATTTAGTGGGAAAAAAACAGAAGAAGAAAAATATTTTTTTAAAAACTATACAACCAGAAGCGTGATCCGTGGTGCTCGTCAATACGAGATATAATAAATAAATCACATTTCTGAATTGTGAGTCAAATTAAAATGAAAATGAAATACTGTGGATTTCAGTATAATTCATGTATTCCACAAAGCCTCACACACCATGTACAGATAATTAAAATGCACATGGATTGGGGATCACAAATGTGACAAAAGAGATTAGAAGCCACAAAGCTCAGGGAGCTGTACAGCACCACAATACATCTACTCTCAGCATTATGTCCTTGTGCTACATGATGAAGGTGATACACTGGGGGAGACTGAAGGGGTGAAAGGGCAAAAAAAGTACAGTTCAAATGTATGGGGGGTGATTTATTTTTTTTTTTGCCTCCCAGTTATCTGGGGCACAGAATCAGGGACTTGTTCTCTCTATTCCTCTCATTTTCTGATGTGATTAAAACAGTGTCGATCTGCACAATCTGACTGTAACCTAAGGCCAAAGAGACATCTCGTTGCCTGCACACATGATTGTACATGATCTCTCTTTCCCACAGGACAGATTTTTGTTCAAAGGCCAGATTCTTTTTTATTTAACACAACTTCTCCTTTAGGCTTTCTTTTACTGGAGTTTACATACGGTCTTGCTTCCAGGAAAAAAAAAATCAAACGTGACCTTCAAGCTTTTACATCTTTTACATCATTTACTCTTTTATTTATTTATGCATTTATTTATTTATTTATTTATTTTTCCTTTGATAGGGGTAAGATAGCTCTGCTTTCTGATCTGCATATAATATAATAATGAATAAGGTCCCAGCTTTGAGCCATAATAGGATTCAGGTACATTTAAATTATAGTAGTTTACAACAAATCTATTATTCTGAATAATTAATTGAATGGGCACATTTAATTTTCACATAATGCAAAAGTGCTCAGAAATGTTTAACATCTGGGAATAAAAAGAATCCATTGTTTTGGATATTTATAGCTTATATTAAAAACAAACTCTGCTCACTGGCAGTTGTATCTGAGCTGGCAGCTTTTCTTTATTGCTAAATGTGAAACAAATGAGACAAATTGAACAAATTAGTGGATAATAAATTACACTAATACTATTTTCAATTCAACATGGCAAACAAATATAGACGGAATCTACATTAAACACTCATGTGCCACCTGTAGTTGGCCTTATATTGATATTTCTTTGGGATCAAAGCTATTTTCTCCTTCCAAGGTTTATCACAGTTGCCTGGCTGCTGGGCACCGACACACATATAATGTGCATCATCTTTGAATTAGTTGCTCAGCTCTGTATTTGGAAGAGAGACCTTCTTTCAGCAGAGCGGTTCCTCTCTGAAGATGAAACTCGCCTGCAGTCATTGCAGCTGAATATATTTAGCACTTTATGGATATGAATCCTGGGCCTGCAGCCACACTGTGCCAGGGTCAGTGCTCACAGGCTTGGTGTTTCACACTTCCACAGTCTGAAAGCAATAACACATCATCTTCCTTAAACCATCTTCAATCCTCGCTGGAGTAGACAACGTGGCTAACATGGCTATAAGCTACGTCTACGACTATGCACGTTTAATAACCATTTAAATGTTCACATAAACCACACCGTAAATGACATTCCATCTACAAAGAGATAATGACTTGTAAGTGATTTACGATATGTATAAAAAGAGAACACAGCATGTGCATTTACCTGAAGCCTGTAAATGATAGTTGCGCTTTATATAAACAACGAGAATGAGGCACCATTTATTTATTTAGCCCAAGTTCACCTAAAGACCAGCCCCCCTATTCATATGTGTCTGTTGTAAAATTTTTCACACTGTATCTGTTCCCCAGAGGAAGGCTGACTTCAATTAATGATTCCATTCTGTGCTTATTTCTGCATTTTAAAGGCGCACAACGGAGCAACCAAAATCCATTTGTGGTCTAAGGGAACATTCCCGTGAGGCCATGCTGATGCCAGAGGAAAAATGTGCTTCACTGAGACAGGCACGGTGCCTCTCCTCATTTTGTGTTCATTTAAGTTGGATGTTGCAAGTTAAACACAGAGGCTGGACAAACAATGCAACCCAGAATATTGCTGCAAGGTCACACCCAGAGCGCAATGAACTTTCAGACTGTAGATAAGGCACAAAATGAATGAAGTACCTTTTCGTCGTCATCTTCGTCCTCTGCGGCAGAGATGCTCTCCTAAAAGAGAAGGAGAGGACAGTTAGAGGAGTCTGCAAGGTGGGGACATGGAGGCACCAGAGCATTTTTTTTCTAACAAACACCTCGTAATGAAAACCTTCTCTTGTATGTCCACCCCTATTGGGAGAGGCCCGTTGCCTTAGCAACTACATCATGGGGTGACCTCGTACAAAAAAGAAAGGTGAGAGTGAGTGGGCCTTCTTCACAAGAGCCATGTCACTGCCAAGCAATCTCATTTCTTTACAACATAAACACACACACACACACACACACAGAAAACAGAAAGGGAAGGAAAAATGAAAAACATTTAATTTGGACTGCTTGGGCTTGCATTGCTTTACATCAAGTCATTGCTCTCCCTGGGTGTGTACGGGATGTGACACTGGTGTTCTGATTCTACTGGGGAGAAGAGGTCAGGACACTGCTGCACCAAGACTTTAACATTATTCAGAGAGCACAGCTCTGCTCACAGCCTGAAACCCAGGCCAGAAGAAAAGGAGAGTGTCGCTGAAGTAATGGGATGTATTCGGCATTGGGACAAAAGCTACAAATATTGCTTCTGAACCAGTGGCAACCGAGGTCACTCCAACTGCATACAAATTTATATTTGTAAAATATATTCATTTATTCTGTCTACTACTTAGCATGATCATTACTCCAAAGCTTATAAGAAGGGAGACCAAAATACTGGGTAATGCTTACATGAAGCAAGGTTTATACACTGTGTGAAGGTGTATGACATCTGATAAAAAGTGTGGACTGGAAAAATATCTAAAAAATATGACAATATATGACAGTAAACTGAAAGGCGCCTAAGGTAAATTGTAGTGGTCACTGACTGAGTGATATTTTAAGAGGCTATTACAGGGACTTTCAACAAAAACTATTATTTTCGACATTATTTAATACTAAAATACACAACTAACTCTTGTTATGAAATGCCTAAGTGTAGCTTTAAATAAAAGGGATGAAATATCTTGCATTTGCTCCCCTGCATTTAATTGCTTACAATATAATTGTAACATTAATTATAATAAATAACATATTAAGTGTACTTTTAGAATATAATCTATATAGGCATACAAAGTGGCCAAAAGTATGTGGACACTTGACCAAAACACTGAACATCCCATTCCAGATTTAGTTGCTGTTATAATAACCTCCACTTTTCAGGGAAGGCTTTCCTTTAGAGTTTAGGGCATGGCTGAGGGGATTTGTGTTTACTCAGGTAGAAGAGTGTGCACTGATGTCAAACGAGGAAACTTGGGGTGCAATCGGCATTGCAGTTCATCCCAGAGATGTTCAGTGGGGTTGAGGTCAGGGCTCTGTGCAGGCCACTCGAGTAGTTCTACTCCAAACTTGGCAAACCATGTCTCCATGGACCTTCATTCTCCTTAGTTCCACTGAAGGGATCTCTTAATGCTAAAGACATTCAAGACAATTGTGTCCTTCCAACTCTACATATGGGTGTGATGATTGGGTGTCCACATACTTTTGGACATATAGGTTGTTATAGTAATATTAAGCTAAATTAAGCTATATTATATCTTTTCTCTTTATTAATTATGATCATAACTAGTAATTATTAGTGTGTGGGGTAAATCTTTTTTTCTGGCATTTATTTAAAATATAGAGAAATTTAGAACATAATTTTGATGTTTTTTTCAGTAGTGAAGCTCTGTAGGCTGTGACTGATGAGGACATTGCTGTGTGTGTATGTATTTGTGTGTGTGTGTGTGTGTCCTGACTGTGGTTGCATTAGCCCTTATTATTGACATTATTCGGTTTAAAATGTAAGCTTTTTGGTTATACATTTCAAACAGCACACTAAATGTAGAGCATGCTGCTGATCTTTTCTCTGTCTGAGAAAAGCGCGTGTGTGTGTGTGTGTGTGTGTGTGTGTGTGTGTGTGTAAGGTGTCACTGCACTCACCAGGTCCTGACTGTGGCTACCCACGCCTGGCGTGATGTGGAAATAGTTCCAGCCGAGGAGCAACAGGAGGAAGAGAGGCAACATGAACAGCTCAAATTGCCACACTGTCAATACAAAGACCTGAAAGAAGGAGAGAAGGAAAGGGGGATAGATGAAAGGAGGCCATACAGAGGGTTATAGAGACTGGTGAACTGCACAGTGGGCAGCGATGTATACAAGAGTCTCATGCCACCTCCTCAAAAACAAACAAATGTGTCATAAGCCCTCTCATCCTACAGAAATAACCCAAGCAGACTGCCATGCCACATTATTGTCTCTCCTGAGCATGGCAATCTCACAACCTCTGTCAGGCTGTGTGTGCGCACACACCTTAGCAGCACAGTAGCAATTTTAATATTTCAAAATTCCATTTGCATCGATTAACACCATGCTGGCGCTGCGTAATTCCTTAGCAGCAGAGCTGGCCAGATATTGGCTGACATACTGCTTTCTGACTTCAACACAAAAAGAAAAGAAAAACAAGTGCTGCAAGCAATTTGCTTTTTTACTCTGTGAAAAGCCCATAAACCTGGTAGCAATAATACAGATTGTGCTGAATGAACAGTCCTTGATAATGGGAAAAGAGGAGGCACTTAACACTCTGCACCTCTCTGCCGAGCACTAATTGGACAGCCACGCTTAAGCAAGTTCACTGGTGGCCTAATGAATGCGTCTGTGGAGCTATCACAGGATTTGTCAATCAAGACACGAAGGAAGTTAAGAGTTAGAAATGAGCCGAGTCGTTTACTTTGCATGTACGGGATGTTCAGATGTTCAAACCATCTAAATGCATTTATGGTTATACAGTTTAATCAAATGTGAGGCATAATTAACAATAAATGAATGTTATTCTATAAAACATGCTTTAGACAGACATCTTTAAAAAAAACATCCATATGTATTTTGAATTTAAATGCAACTTATCACTTTCCTCTAGATGAATATGCATTATTCATGTTGCACTTACAGAAGAATGTGAGCTTTGATATCTAAGCAGTGGTTTGGTAGTAGTTCTGATCCGATTAATGATGATCAGAAATCACCCACAGATTCCTTAGGCTGCCCGCAGGCATGTGATGGACAAGGTGATGCAAGCTACAATTTAATCTTTTTGTAAATATTTATTTTAACAAGGCAATCATCCAACAATTTTTTTTTATTCTCGCCAAATGTCACCTATTTTCTGAAAACACAATCTATTGATTGATCAAATAAATTGTTCATTTAGACATTTCAGTTACTTCTTTCATCCTTACTGCTGCTCTATAATGTAATCATAAGTTGAAAATAGCACTTGCAAAAATTGGTTAAATATCTCAAATTCTTAAATATTCTTTGCAGTTTTGAAATATATATATTATATATATATATAATTTATTTATTTATTTATTTATTTATTTTTAAAGAGCATAAAATGTTGTGTAAAATTTTTTGGGATGATTTCTCATGAGGTATCAGTATTTCTAGAGATCACTGTATTGTGCAGAGATGTGCAGAAAAGTCTGCTATCTACACATTATGCTTGGACATGGTTAGAAACAGTACATTTGGCTTTAACCGAGACAAGATTAGGATAGACTGGGGCTTCAGGCATTGAGGTGTAAAACTGCTAAACACCAGCATATTCCTGTCATATCAGGCAGTGTTCAGACACAATGCTCTGGAGCCAGACTCCCTAGCATGGCACTCAGTACAGGTTCACACACACCACACGCACACACACAGCCACGGGGGATATGTTAACTATGTCTAACATATCGTTCTGCCTGCATGGTCTCCAACTCACTGTAACGTCAAGATACACTCACTGGTCACTTTAATAAGAATAAGAACTCATGAAAGTAACCAATTAGTCAATCATGTGACAGCAGTGCAATGCATTGCATACTATCATGCACATACATACCAAGTGCTTCAGTGAATGTTCCCATAAAACAATAGAATGGGGGAAAAAATGTGATCTCATGGATTTTGTGCATGGCATTTTTGCTGTTGCCAGATGGACTGGTTAGAGTTTCAGAAACTGACCTTCTGAGACAGTCACACCCATCATAATAATAATAATAATAATATAGAATTTTATTTATAAGCACCTTTCAGGACACACAAGGACACTTTACAAAGAAATAAACAGCATGAAAGTTATAAAAAAATAAACTAAAAATATTAAGATAAAGGACCAACAATGTAGAAGAACAAACATTAAAGACAAGAGAAAAAGCAGGTGATAAAATATACATATATACATATATACATATATATAGATAGATAGATAGATAGATAGATAGATAGATAGATAGATAGATAGATAGATAGATAGATAGATAGATA
>JAOVVH010000043.1:23278721-23299116 GCA_028566435.1 Scorpiodoras heckelii
AGATATAGATAGATATAGATATAGATATAGATATATATATAAAATTAAGAGTATTCACAAAAAAAGACTGAATGGACTCAAAAATGCTGGACCGATTTGAAGCCGTTTTCACTAGTGTGAGGACATGACTGGCCGATGGTAGGCCTGTCAGCATGCATGATGAGAGCGGGGCCGTGAGGTCAGCACAAAGCTGCAATGACGCCTAGCATACATGTCTCAATAACGCCCTCAATAACTGTCAGAGTGGCAGCCGTCATATCAAGCTGAGCGCCTGCTGCACTATGCCTCGTTAATTATTAATCGATTAGAGGATGGGTTCAAGAAAACTCAGCACGCATGCAGTGTATATAAACGCCATCAAGGGTCCTTATGCCTGTCATATCCGCAACATAAAATGACTCAATGACAGGTCCCTGAAGCACCCAGAGCCTTCACACACACACACACTCAACACAATCCAACTGAACCAGTCTGAACATTTTGGCAAACTTTCAAACTTGGAAAACAAAGAAGAATGTAATATGGACGAGGAAGCGTTTGCTCACACAGTTACGCCTTTCAAAGGCTGCACTTTACAGGTACTAGTGAATTAAACAAAGTGATAGTGTTTATACAGTTAAATGAATAGATTATGACAGTCCAACTTAATCCATTTAAGGCTTAAACTAAAGCTGCACTTTGACTCGGACCCTCTGTGGTTCTCATCCTGTCAGCTCAGAGAGACAGAGAGAGAGAGGAAGAGATAGAGAGAAAAACCCTCCCTCATGGCTGCCAACTGTGTTTACAGCTGCACGACATCAAACATTCATCAGATGCCATCTTTACAGTCTGTGATGTGAAGCAATCAGCATTTCACAGCCTGTCAAATGATGTCTAAACCGCTTGCTACCTGGCAGTGTAAAAAAAAAAGTCTCCTCTCACTCCCTCACACACACACACACACACACACATACACACACACACACACAGGTTTTCCGTTCCGGTCACGACTACTGACAGTCAGAGCAAACTAGCATGTTAAAATATTCATATCACTTAAATACTTAAAGCATACTAATGACAGTAAAGCGTGCATGTTAAATATTGCTTTTTTTCTCATTCTTCTTCTTTTTTTTTTTGTTTGACTGTCATACATGCTAAGGAATTTTCAAGTTATGAGGAACTACAATTTGGCTGTGTAACACACAACTCATTTAGCCTGTGAAACATTTTTTTTCAGGAAGACAGGAAGATTTTCTCCCAGTTACTACGAGCCTTGTGTGTATGTGTTTGGTGGTGCTATACCACCATCTGCAGGCCGAGGTGGTCAATGCAGAAAGGAACTCTGGCTGACCCCTACGCAGTTCCTGCATGCCACAGATCTCCCTCTCCCTGACAGAGAAAGAGCCACATCTTAAAAAAAAGTGACATTTTATAAAAATTTTATCTCTCTCCCCTACTCTCCCTTTCTTTCTCTCTCTCTTGCACACATACATACACACACAAAGCAGTGTCTTTGTCAGGTGCAATTTCTAGACTCATTACCAGAAGATAAACAAGGGATAAATTACATTCCTAGTTTTTCTGTTTGCAGGGCTGCAGACACATTCTAAGTGTTCGCCAGGTGTTTCTCTTTATACACAGGCACAGAGCTTTCAGGATTATCTAATGAGCTGGGTACTATTTTTAAATAGAATGCCATGGTTTGATATGGAGAAGAGCTTCAAAATGTCCACATCCCTTTACAATAAAAAATTATGCATTTAGAAACAGCACCATCGCTACACATAATAACCTCCAAGTACTTTCACACTTGAAGTAAAATCTGTAAGAGCTTCCCATGACCTGCTGTCCAAAAGCTTAGTGAATGGCCTTCAATAGCATTCAGGACTGTATTCATAATACTGACATGTAAAGCAGATTTTAATATAAGGCTTCTGAGTCAAAACATTTCAAATGTCCACTGAAAACACACTATATCTACAAAAATCTTAAATCTAGTGTGACAGCTTGTGCTTAGTCTGCATGATCACAGAGATGCACTTTATCAGGCATACACATCCACATCTTTGTGTGTGGATTACAAAAAAGGAGAAAAGCTGGGGGAGGGTCTGGGTGTAAGCGCTACCCTGTGAGGAGGTCAGCATCGCCCTCTTGGGGATTTCCAGCAGCTGGGTGAGTGTGTGTTCCTGGAACAGGCGTGGCTGCCAGAGCCTATAGTGCTGGACAGACAAACCACACTGTGGTGAATGCATTATACGTGTAAATCTGTGGATACCATAATAACTGTGAAATCCAGCTGCTCTATAAATAATGCATTGTAATGTACAGTATATTACAGCCAGGTTCACATGTTGTGTAGCCTGGAATGCTGGTTTCAGAGGAAACATGCACACTGTGGTCTAATTATGCACATCGGAAAAGCATGCCAAGTCCATCTACCTAGGTGTGACTTAGGACCTTAGTTACTTCCATCCTTAAGACTTGTGAAGATGAGTGACAAATTAAAGTGGAAAAACCACAGTGTGGTGAGCAGCTCCAGTATGCCATAGAACTGATTCTTCAAGTCTATGGCTCTCTACGGGAGAGACGAAATAAAATTCTTACAAAAGATAGTGGTAAAGAGCACCTTCTTGCACATCAGTCCACATTCTCCTATATGTATTAAGAAGGCTTAGAAGGGTATTAGCAGGTGATCAGTCAGAAAATAAATTGTATCGATATGCAGTGACCTTTCCTGCAAAGTAGACCCAAGGGCTACGAGAGATCAGCTTCTGCATGTGTGACAGTGACTATTGTTTTATCAATACATAATAATAGCCTTTAGTTACTGGTCAGTTTATTAGTTTTCAACATTACTACTGCACACCTGCTCATTCATGTAATTATCTGGTCAACCAACGATATTACAGCAGTGCAATGCATGAAACCATGCAGATTCAGCTGGACTAGTCTTGTTGATGAGAGAAGTCAGAGGAGAATGGACAAAGTGTGAAGTCCTGCCCAGTATACGTAAGGTATTCCTAAAAAACTGGCTTATAAGTGTATATACCTATATGCATTTCTCTCTAACATCCTTTCTCAATCTTTCTGCTTCTCTCCCCAGGTGTCCCAGCCCACCACCCTTTAAAACCTTACCTCCAGGGAGCACTGTTCATTCCAGCAGCACAGAGGAGATCACAGATTGAACTCCCATCTCCCAGAAAGACTTGAGTCTAAAAATACCTGCCCAACTACAGTGGAGCAGCACACTCCATAGGCTTCTGGAACAACACGGCAAGGACAAGATCTGGTACTGTGCAGCATGCCACAAAGGTAAAGATGCACTGTGTCATGTGCTAACCGTAAATGGAAAAATGTAAATGTAAAAAGCATTAAGCCCCCCTAACATGCACTAGATTTTGCACAAACAATATTACAAATATGAAACAATATTATTTCAAGCTCAGAGCAGCTATCATCCAATACAAATAAATTCAGTGAGCAAAACTTTCTTTAGTTCAACTTTAGTCCCACAAACCAGAAATCTAACACCAACTTTAAAGTAAAAGGCCATCTGACTCACAATTTAAGCCAATAAACACCATTTCTTTTTCCACCCTGAGGGTCCATCAGCAAACATCAGCAAAGGAATATTATATTTACTTGCCACTTACTGCTTTAGAGAAATTTTGAAATTCATATACATATATTTTTAAATGGGTCTCAAATGGGACTTAATTCAGTGACTGTCCTGCTTCCAATAACTCACTGTGCTGATGAAACATAAAGGTCAAGCATTATACAAAGTTTGCCTTTCCAAGTCGACGTCAGCAGGCCTGTTTCCATTAAGAAACACATAAAACTTCTACAAACATGCCATGGCTTTTTCATATACCGGTAATATGTATGGATTTTCATGATACACTGTAAAAAATTATGTTAGCAAGCAAGAATATCTTGAAGCCATACAAAGTTATCTGTCCCATTATTGTTATTATTATTATTATTATTATTATTATTATTATTATTATTATTAACCAAATATGATTATTCAATATATTTGTAGACATTTATTATTCATTTCAAGGTTGAAATGATTTTTTCTAATTTTAGGCATTTATTTCCAAAAAGAAGCAAAATTATCTGCCAAAAGAATTAGAAAATTTAAAGCCTGTGTAAAAGCATGTAAAACTGGCTAAATATTTCATTTATAAAAGTCCCATAAAAAGAAATGTTACATACATATGCCCATGTTGAAGATATTTTTGCTTGTTATAAAGTCATTTTTATAGTGTATCATGATAATTCATTGCAGTGTAACAGATTAGAATTCCCATCATGAACAAACAGCATAACAGCTTTGCCTGCACTGATCTCTGAAGCCGAATGCATTTTCACACATAATGGTGTCATGGAATGCAGGCTGGATAAGATTTTATGGCAGGTGTCATATTTGTGTTTTGTACTGTTTATGAGTGAGTTGTATATACTGCTAGTGTCCTGCAAACTGGAGTGCTTGGTATACAAAGTTGATTACCAAAACATTCAATGTTGTGTATACATCTTAAATTCGTATTCCTAAATTACACTAGGAAAGTTAAATAACATTTATAAAGCTAGCAAATTTAGCCAAGGCTAAAATGCTAAATCATGGCTAAATTGCAAACTGCAGCAAAATGATGACTTACTCATTTCCAATCATTTGCGCTTACTTTACTTAAGCCTTTTGTGCAAGGAGATATTAACAGCAAATGTCTCCTCTGACTGCAGCTTTAGCGTGAGAAGATAAATGTTCTTAATCATAGATGAGTGATTACTTTGTCAGTAAAGGCTCTATGGAGGCGTCATATAGACATCAGTTGGAGAACTTACCAGGAAGGCAATGATGCTCCTCTTAGTGCTCTCCCACTGAAAGCAGCTCTTAATGTACTGCAGCGTATACAGAATGGCCATGCTCATCCTCCTCACACGGTAAATGTTGCGTGCTAACAGCTAATGGGTGACAAACCAGTAGTTAGTAAAATGTCTAGCATGAAATAATGTTCACAATAAGCAAGGTGCATAGAGGCTTTTACAAAGGACACTTTGAGGGTGATAAATATTAATCCATCAGGTCCACTCAGAACTCCACTTTGATAGGAAGCCATGTAAGAACATACTGATACTGTACTGCAACAGATGAAGATCTAGTGGTGAGCAATGTACTAACCTTTTTATTGAACTTTGGGTTGTCCTCCTCCAGCTTTGTTTCTTTGGGATAGAAGGTTCGAATGGCAGCTCTGAACTATAACAGGAAAAGTTTGGGCCATTACAAGCAGTCCAAAATGAGTTGGTGAAGTTAAAGACAATGATATATTACATTATACTTCACATCTTCCTTGTGAAATGGATTGGACACAATAACCAATATGTTCTTTTTTTTAAACAAGCTGCTTACTCACAGTTTTAAGCTGTATGTATTCTTGATAAAGAGGGTCCTAAACACTGTCCTGTCTCAGTGACCTCCACCCCCCGAAAAAAAAAACAGTAGTATTCTTACTGGGTTGTAGAAAACACTCATCTCCAGTGTAATGCTTCCTTTTGACACGTCTTCCAAATTGTCCTTTTTCAAAAAACTGGTTATTTGTTGTCCATTGGAAACCTACAAGATGAATGATGTGTGTCAATATTCTCAGGAACATGTTTTAAAGATACACTATTCCTCAACAATGAAATTAAAGATTTTTTATGAATAATGTTTTAGTTCTGATTCAAAATATAATCACAGCAGGGAAGTACAAAAAGAAGGCAAAACTATAAGGTAAATCCTCTATTTCTAAACTTACAGTAAGCAAAGGGATAGCAACTTTCCCCAGAAAGTCTGGTGCTTTATCCCCATCTTCACCAAAAACAGTCAGCATTAGGACTTCATGGATGTCCTTAATTGGACTGTAGAAAGGCAAAAAAAAATTTACATTGCTTCCAACAAACTGATACCATGCCTAAACCATGTACATTTAAATTGAAATAATAATAAAAAATTTTATAATATAAATAATAGTATCCCAATTAAAATTATGTACTCAATAAACAATTCTGCATGTGCCCGAATGCTGTAGAAATATTTAACTTTGATCAAGGTTTGTACCAGCTACTAATGTTAGATAATGATGCTTTGACTCAAACCAAAATCTGTATGTTAATCTACAAAAGAATAATATGCTGCTCACAATGTAAAGGCTGTTCTCCATTCCGGGTTGAGGGTTTTATAGATGGTTTGAGTTTGCAGCTTGCTGTTTCCAAGTTCCAGCAAGCAAAATGGGTCACTCTTACCTGAATAGATGGAAAGAAATGGGTTGTTGTTGTATTACTGCATTAATGCAAAAAGACTTATAGCTTCAGAACAAATGGGTACCATTCAGATCTGTAGACGAAAGGTCTGCAGCCCGTAAAACCTTGACCTGGAGATAGCCGACATCCTGCAGATTATCCAGCGTGTTGTTCAGACTCTGTGCATCAGACAAGCAGTACCCTTTCATTTTTCTTAACTAAGGACTATTTAATTTTATACAGTCAATCAATGACAGCATTAAAAAGAAGGACCAGACACTAACATATTTCTTCAGGTTGCTTTCATAGGTGCAGGGATTTTCTGAGGATGTGGAGCTCAGGTCAGAGATGGAGACTCCAGTACAGGGGTTCTGTGTGACCAGAAAAACCAACCGACCTTTGCCTATAATCATGTTGTATGTCTGTGTTTTATTGGCTGGCAGCTGTGAGAGGTCAAGTTCAATCCTGCACATAAGAGCAGTTGCTGATAAATCAATAATAGGCCCTATTTTTTAAACAATTATAATTTAAATAAGCTTAACATATTTCAAACTTATTTTCATCCATCTAAATAAAGAACTATGCTATACTTTGAAAAAGAAACTTGGCATAGAGGGGCTCTTGTCAATGTTTGAGTAGAATGAACTGTAGAGCTAAAGGTCATGTGTTTTGAACTCACATCCCCCAGCATTCCTCACACTTTCGGCCCTTCTTGCAGTAGAGTTCGACCAGCAGCACATCTGGTTGGCCATCCTCAAAATGTTTGAATTCAAACTTCTCCCTCCACTGTGGATTGGTCTTAATGCACAGATTCTGACATGAAGAAAAAGAAAAAAAAAAGAGTCATTGTACTACGCAGACTTGAGGCAATGTCACTACAGAGGAATAACATGTTATTCTTTATTTCTTGAGTATTGATGCAGAGTGGAGGAGGCATGAAATGATCATTTTGGAGAACACACTTCTGATTCCTCCCTGGGATTCCAGATCTTGACACCAACCGATTAGACTCATCTTTGCTCAACAAACAAGCAAGCCCAAACACAGCTGAAGCTGTTAAAAAAAAAAAGACGAGAACATGAGGCGAGCACTGGGTAGATTCATCAAGGGGAAGCCAACACACTGAGGTGGAGCCAGATGAGCAATGCATGCTGGGAATGCAAATGAGCCGGGAGAAAAGCAGCAGCACAAGCATTAGGAGGGCTGCAGTGACAGCCACAACCAAAACAATGAGTCAAACAGTGAAGCCTGATAGAGCGGAACCAGAGAGATGTAGATGAAGGACACACAGAGTTATAGAAATGTACTGCAAGTGAAAGTGTTTATATTACAGAAAATTTCAAGGAGGAAACCTTACCCTACTTCGGAATCTCTGCTCCCCCAGTTTGAAGCGGACAAAGACATCCCCTTGGCCACCTTCAGGCATGTCCTGCCCCTCCACAAGCACCACAGCGTATACTCCACTCCACACTTGGCTTTTCTGCATGGCAGCCGCTCGAAGCTGACCCTGGAACCATCAATGAATAAAAAAACAGACAGACAGCAGCACTTGCATTACATTTGCATACTGAAATGATTTGATTTTCAAACAGCAATTTCTGCAGAAAGAAGCAATCAAATACGATAGTGATTACAACTGCAATTAAATTACCAAAATGAAACCAACATAAAAAAAATGTAACTAACAAGCATCTCGTGTGTGACGAGAATGGCTGCATCCACACCATTTCAGTTAACTGCTCAAAATTGGCAAAGCCTTCCATATCGATATGCATATCGAGTCCATTACAGGCGGTGCAGATGGACAGCATTGTGAGATGGCTTGCAGCTTGATCGCAGTGTACTTTAAAAAAAATACTACATATAGGAAAGGCTGGCCAGGTTTGCCAGAAATCAAACAGCAGAGCTGTTAGCGCAGCAAGGCTGGTCTGGGACGGAGCTGAGTTTATTCCCCATTAACACTCCTGCTTTAACTCTCAATATGATGGTCATGTCTCCATAAACAAGACTCTTTAAAAAGCGATAAGGGGGGAGGGCAGAAGGTTTGGGAGAGAGAAAGAATGCTCATCTGAGCCAAGTCATCCCAAGTGTTTATTTTGGACAAGTAGTGTGATCAGCATGGCCAATAAAACAATTCCACTTAACAGTAAGTGGGCCCTAAAGAGAGGCTATTCCTGGTGCTAAAAGGGTCAGGGGGATTGACTCCATATGGTAGGACAGCATGGGGATGACGGGGCCCAGCCCATTTGGCTTTCTATCCATCCACAGCTGGGCTATTACATCTTAACATCTGGGTTATAGCTCACTATGCCTGGGAATGGGCCACACCATCCCACACTGGCAGAGTGCCTCGGAAAAAAATGGACACACACACGCACACGCACATAGAGGAGCTCAAGCGACCCTGTCAGAGAGAAGCAGCACCACACGCTGTGTGTTAGTGCAGTTGCCAGCCTCCATCTCAGAGGCAGCGTGTGTCCACGCGACTGTGATGGCGGGTGTGTGAGAGAGGAGAAGAGCAGATGAGAGGACCATCTTCTGCCTCTTCCGAATAGGTGTCAAATAGAGCTGGGCCTCATCTGTGCCAGAACAGACATGTGATTCAGAATAACCATCAGTGTAAAACCCACAGAAAAACACTCATCTTCAAAAACCTTATTAAAGGCCTGGTCCAGTCCAAAACTAAGATTTTCCTCCTTGCAGTTGCTTGTGTGTTTGTTATCTTTGCTATATAGTTTGTGCTAAACTGAAATTCTTTGAGAGGAGGTAAGAAGTGTAACAGAAGTGGCTTGCTGAGACATGAAGTGCTCCTGTGTCGTCAGAAACATGCAGTACTGAAAAAGAGCAAAAACAGTCATCTGTTCTGTCCAGGAGCCTTACAGACAGCTACAGCTGATCAGCAAAGTTCCACTTTGCTCTGTTAAACAAATGAAAGCTACTGTACTTTGGATCAAACTTAAATATAGCTTTAGTTCCTTGGTTGGATCACTGCAACATATTAAGTCCAGCTGCATTTTCTCAGTGCTTTGTGTGATATTAATGCTTATCATTATAAAAGCAGGATTTATGAACTGTAAGGTGAGGCGGGCGAAACCGCAGATATTATACAATGATGTACTGCCCTCCAGTGGCCAATTATAGAACAACTGTTTGTTGTTTTTTTTTATTTAAAAAGAGAATCCTTTCAGAAAGGATGAGAGCGCATTTCATTGTAAATACTTAAACAAAAATGAAAGTAGAATTTGAGAAAGAACAACAGGAATATTACATTACAAAAAACATACATGTATAAATATACAGAAATCCTATTATACCTTATTGAAGCTTCCTTTCCTCCTAAGTGGCCATTTCTGAAATATAAGCAAGAGACATGTTTGTCAGTCAATCTGTTGCTACATAAGACTACACGCTTGTTGTGCCTGACATCTGTTGTGTTTTGTTTTCAGGACATACATTTCGTTTGGTGGGCCCCTCACAGATGGACACACAGGCGTCTAAAATTATTACTCCCATGTCCTCTTCCAGACTGCCAGGGTCTTTCAAACGCAGGATGATCTCAGATGTTCTGAAAGAAACACCATCTTTCTGGGTTAAAGGTCACTAGGTTGAGTTATTCTAAGACTGTTACAGTTGATCATGCCTGATGACGAGCAACAAGGAAATATGCAAATGAATGTGTCATACTTGTCCAACTCCAAGTTACTGAGAGTGATGGTGCTTGAACCCATGAAGTCCCGAGATCTCAGGTCCCGGTCGTACACCTTCAGCAGAATAACAAGCAATTGGAAAAATGTTTTGAGAATTTTTTTTGAGAAAGGAAGCATTTTTATTGGCTGTCTTTTAAAGATCAGGGCATCTTGTCCACACCTTAACGTAGACATTCTGCTCCAGGTCCCTGATGAGTATGGAGAAACACTCGTTCCATGTAGGATTAAGGTTCTTGTACACCACCTTGCTTTTGTAGACTGTCTTGCCATCTATTCTGAATTTCACATATGGGTCACTAGTGCCTGTTGAAATAGTCAGATGGGGTATAAAATGGTCCTTAACAGATAAGCATTAATAGAAGGAGAGTCATGTGATCGTGTATGCATGTGGTCCCTCCAACTTGAAAACCACACACATATACACACTACCTCCCATACATAGACTCTACATATAGCAGCACTGCCATTGTTTCAGCAGACTTGTCAGAGTGTGGGGGAGACAGACCTCACAACTCTTAATTGGTTAATTATAGAACAGAACAAAAACTCTCAGCAGCATGAATCCACCAGCATATTAAATCCCCTGAAATAAAGTGCAACCAGTGTTAATCTCCAAACCCTGTTAAGCGACTTCATCCTGCTCAAGCTGGACAAAGAAAGGCAGATGGACAGACAGTCTTTGTCTATGCTGTGGCATGCAGATTGCAGTAAAAAAGAAAAAAGACAAGGGGAAGGGAAAAAAACAACAAAAAACAACATGAGCAGATAGAAAGAAGCCCGTGGCTTCGTTTGTATGGACGGATAGAGGGGGTGCTTGAGAAAAAGCGATGGGTAGCCTGGAATCACATGACAAAAGGCCCTGTGGGGACGGGCTGTCAGGCCTGTCAGCATGCCGCCTCTCCAAATGAACAGCTCCAGGAGGCAGCCTGACAGGAGGAGCTGCGTCGGGACTGAAAAAACAGTGACGGCAGAAATTAACGGGCACAGAAGAAGGGAGGGAAGGTGCATGTGGGGGGTTTGCGGGCTTGTCGGGACGCTTTTTAGAGGACATAGAGGCGGTGTGTGTGTGTGTGGTGTCAGCCGGCCGTGGGCTGGGCGTTAATTGTTAAGCAAATAGAGGCGATGTGGGGGGGGAAATGGAGGGGTTTACCACATCACCATTATGCCACCCTGTCACAGAAAGTGAGGATTCAACTAGTGAGGAGACAGTGAAAGCCCAGGGTCTGAATGGGGTACATCACAACCACAATTTTGATGAGAGCTGTCAGGTGCAGTATCCAATGTCCACCATGGTTTGACTGAGGTATACTTTATCTTCAGATAAAGTTTGAAAAGTAAATGGGTATGTAATCAGGCAAACTCATTATGCTGAACATGTGACATTTTATGGGTCATTATTATTTCTTAGCTATTCACACGTGCTGTCCATGTGCCATCCGCTTAAAACTGTAAAATGTGCTGTCCAATGAAGGTCACAGAGTAAATTCACAATGACTGCACAAAGTTTATTATCTCATAAAAGGTCTAAAAGGCACTGTGCTAGTCATAGCTTGCTTCTACTACAGAAACCCCTGCTTCCTTATCCCATGCTAAATACATTTCTACACAATTGTTTATTTTTACTTTGCACAAAACAATTTAGGTAAAAAGAACCCTCATAGTGTTTAATAAGATGCCCGTAAACACTATTAATGCACTCACATTGCTGAGACTGTATTGTGCATCATTTAACAAGTTTAACCTTGAAATAATATCTACAGTTCTAATTTTACTTTTATGTTTAATATTCTTGATTTAAATTCCTTTATATTAAAATGGCAATATGATTATTTTATATAAAAGAACAGAGGTTTCTGAGAGCAGTGCATTATTCTGCAATGTTATTTCTTGTTATTACCAGCAGATGGTGACGTATTTCAATTACTTCAAAACTTAGAATGTTTCTGTCAAATAAAAAATACCTTCTGATAGGAAATTGTGCAATCTGCTAGACTGTCTTCATGCCCTTATAAGTCAATGCCTCTGTTTCATAAGATCAGTTATTCCTTTTATAACAGATTATTGTTCATTTTGGAAATATTGGGAGTCAAGCTATTGCCAGATTGAGCTGGCCATGAGAAATATGCCAGGTATATCGCAATTATGAGGAAATAATGAGAGGATGATAGTAATTAACAGCCTCTGGGCATACACCTGTGACACTCATCAGGAGAATTAGGTGCCCAATCAGCTTGGCAAAGACTGCCACATAAACTGGCACTGGATCTGAAGAAATGTTTCTGGGCATCAAATAGAACTGCACTTGTTCCATTTGTGCCTAAGATTGAAGTAAACACATATCAAACCCAAGGCTGTTGGGAGGATCCATCTGGGTCTATGCTCAGTAGCAAATCTGCACACTGTGTCCAGTGGCTCCTTACACAACAGTTAGGCCTGACTGATCTCATATCCCCTTTACAGCCTGTTTTTTTTGCATTTACTCAACCCATTTGCATACTTTCTTCTCTGAAGGAAAATCTGTATATGCATTTGTTACTTCACATCAGCAAAACAAATACATTAGCCTCATGATTTGTTTGCTAGGCCAAAACACACTGTCCATCCGGTGAAAAAGTTGTTTGTGAAACTGTTTTAACACCATAACCACTTGGGAGAGGCCTGAAGTCAGTGAGACGTTACATTCTGGTCAGACCACATGCCTTGCTGTTGTCGCAGGACACCACTGCCAGCATTTAGCAGCTCAAAGGCATTCCATTCATTAGACATGCACCATACTCAGTCAATAGATACAGTCAGGAAAAATAAGCAAGCGTTAATCACTGCAAGAGTGATTTAGAGATGACGAACAAGGATGGTGTCTGCTCTATTTTTATATACAATGTCACATTTTATACTAGAAACAACTGGAGAAACCACAATACATATATTTCATACAGCAGATACACATAAAATCATCCGGGATAAATGAACTTAATTACCTCCATAACTTAAAATTATTTTAGGCATTTCCTTTCCTCATACATTTTCTATGTATGAAGTTTCTTTAATATTTTTCAGTTACACATAAGCAATTCAGGTAACAAATCAGGATGTCTGCTCTGTCATAGACAGTACACAATATCTTTTCACCATTGTAACAGGATGATTTAATGTACGAGTTGTGTGACTTATTCTTGTGTTTTCCATTTAACAAGGTCTGCACAATGGCCTGAACATTTGCATTCCCCCTACAAGTTCCGAAATAAACACATAAATAGCCCTTTGGATCAGTATGTCCAAGTGAACTCTAGAGAAGCAGTAAACCACACACTGTGCTTTAAATATAAAACATGCAAAACACTGTAGTCATGCAATGCCTGGATTAAGAAAGCTGCTCTGCAGGATACCTTTCACACTGTTTATGGCTCAATTTCTTCACATTGTGTACTAAAATGCATGAAAAGAAACCATGAAAAATGCATTCTGGTGTGTCCATGATCTGAGAATGCCTTCCTTTTCAAAATTAAAACCACGGACATCAAATCACCAAAAAGTGTTGAATTTCAGGTGAACATGCAAGTAAAATCGATTAACTGAACTATATGTCATTATATGAACATAACACAAGAGGGTAGAAAAATATGAAAGGGGAAGTTTGTACACTGAATAAGTGAGAATTCATTTTTACCAGAGCGGTCTTTGATGGCCATTTTCCTTCCCTCTTTTAAGTTGATGGTGAGGAGATAATGAAGCTTCTGGCCTGCTGGAACAGTCTGAGCTTCACTGCTCAATGAACTCTGTGTATAAATATCATACACAGCAAAAAAAATAATAAAAACAGTTAACAGACATAACACAAAACAATTTTGATTTAATAGCTGAATATTTAGTCTTCATGAAAATACCTCAATCAAATAATGTAAATTAATGGCATACTTTTTCCAGATCAAATAGATGAAAAAAAAATGATGAAATCACTTGTAAATTTCATTTCAAAAACAAATACTGGCACAAGTTAAAAATGCAAGTTAGTCTGCAGTTAAAAGAGAGTTTTATCATTTACCTAACCCTATACCTATATTTACCTAACCCTAAACCTAACCCTAAACTTATCCAGAGCGACTTACAAAAGTCTTAGTCATTAACTTGGAATATCCAAAGCTACTGCTGGTAAACCTGAATTCAAGTTACTTAGAGCTATGAAAATGCTAGAAATGAGCCATACAAAACCTAATAAACATTACAAGTAAAACAAGTCCTATAACCCAAAAGCACTCCTAAACTACACAAAACCACTGAAGAACAAGACATAGTCAATACTGCTGTTAGTGCGGTAAGAACTTTGAGTTAGTGCTTATTCAAGTGTTCTCAAAAGAGCTGGGTCTTCAGTTGGTGTTTGAAGACAGCAGGTGACTCCGCTGTTCGGACACCCAGGGGGAGTTCATTCCACCATCTTGGTGCCAACACAGAGAAAAGTATGGACGCTTGTCTCCCATGTGTCCTGGATGACGGTGGGTCAAGTGGAGCCGTACTTGAGGCACGAAGGGCTCTGGGTGCGCATCAGACTTTGACCATTGCCATGAGGTAGGGAGGGACTGAAACGTTTCTGGCTTTGTAGGCCAACATCAGGGTTTTATATCTGATGCAAGCTGCTAGAGGAAGCCAGTGAAGGGTGCGCAGCAACGGAGTGGCATGGCTGAAATTGGGAAGGTTGAATACAAGTCGAGCTGCAGCATTCTGGATCAGTTGCAGGGGCTTGATGACCTGCATAGGAAGGCCAGCCAGGAGGGAGTTGTAGTAGTCAAGTTTTGAGATTACAATATGTTAAGTGTTTATTTGCAATGAAGCAAAAAAAAAAAGTGGGTTGACAACCTCGCTATATACACCGATCAGCCATAACATTAAATCAACCTACCTAATACTGCGTAGGTCCCCCTCGTGCCACCAAAACAGCTCTGGCCCATCAAGACATAGACTCCACAAACCTCTGAATGTGTGCTTTGGTATCTGGCACCAAGATATCATCAGCAGATTCTTTAAATCTTGTAAGTTTCAAGGTTGGGCCTCCATGGATTGGATTTGTTTGGCCAGTACATACTATAAATGTTTGATCAGATTAAGATCTGGGGAATTTGGAAGCCATGTCAACAACATGAACCCTTTGTCATGCTTCTCAATTCATCCCTAAACAATGTGTGCAGTGTTATCCTGCTGAAAGAGGACACTGCCATTAGAGAATACCATTGCCATGAAGGGGTGTGCTTGGTCTGAAACAATGTTTAGGTAGGTGGTACGTATCAAAGTAACATCCAAATGAATTCCAGGGTTTCAAAGCAAAACATTGCCCAGAGCGACACACTGCCTCCACCAGCTTGCCTTCTTCCCCTAGTGCATTCTGGTGCCATCTCTTCCCGCGGTAATCGACATACAAGCACCCGACCATCCACATGACATAAAAGAAAACGTGATTCATAAGACCAGGCCACCTTCTTCCATTGCTCCATGGTCCAGTTCTGATGCTCACATGCTTATTGTAGGTGTTTTCAGTGGTGTACAGGGTTCATGATGGGCACTCTGATTGGTCTGCAGCTAATCAGCCCCATACGCAGCAAGCTGTGATACACTGTGTGTTCTGATACCTTTCTATCATAACCAGCATTAAATTTTTCAGCAATTTCTGCTAAGCTGCTCTTCTGTGGGCTCAGACCAGACAGGCTAGCCTTGAATCCCCATGCGCATAAGTGAGCCATTTGGCATGATCTTTGTTGGTGACTGCTCCTGGGTAGAGTAATAATTGTCTTGAATTTCCTCCATTTGTACACAATCTGTTTGACTGATTTAGAGATGGTTCTGTAACCTTTTCCAGCCTGATGAGCGTCAACAACTCTTCTTCTGAGGAACTCAGAAATCTCCTTTGTTCATGCCATTACACAATTCCACAAAAATGTCTTGTGAAGATCAGACTTTGCTAGGCCCCTGATTGTCATCCCATTGATTGAAAACACCTGACTCTAATTTCACCTTCAAATTATTTGCTAATCCTAAAGGCTTACATACTTCTGCCACTCACAGATACACTATATTACCAAAAGTATTCACTCATCTGCCTTCACACGCATATGAAACTGAGTGACATCCCATTCTTAATCCATAGGGTTTAATATGATGTTGTACAACTCTTCTGGGAAGGCTTTCCACAAGGTTTTGGAGTGTGTTTATGGGAATTTTTGACTACTCTTCCAGAAGCGCATTTGTGAGGTCAGACACTGATGTTGGACAAGAAGGCCTGGCTCGCAGTCTCCATTCTAATCCATCCCAAAAGTGTTCTATTGGGTTGAGGTCAGGACTCGCACCAAACTCTCTCATCCATGTCTTTATCGACCTTGCTTTGTGCACTCATGTTTGAACAGGAAGCTTCCATTCCCAAAGTGACAAGTACTGTTCTCCTGGCGACCGCCAAACCCGCCCAACTTCTGAAACACAACCCCATACCATAATCCCCCTCCACCAAACTTTACTCTTGGCACAATGCAGTCAGACAAGTACTGTTCTCCTGGCAACCACCAAACCAGACTTGTCCACCACATTGCCGGATGGAGAGGCGTGATTCATCACTCCAGAGAATACGTTTCCACTGCTCTAGACTCCAGTGGCGGCGCTTTACATCACTGCATCCGACGCTTTGCATTGCGCTTGGTGATGTAAGGCTTGGATGCAGCTGCTCGGCCATGGAAACCCATTCCATGAAGCTCTCTACACACTGTGCTTGAGCTAATCTGAAGGCCAGATGAAGACTGGAGGTCTGTACCGATTGACTCTGCGCAATATGCGCCTCAGCATCCGCTGACCCCGACTGTCATTTTACATGTCCTACCACTTCATGGCTGAGTTGCGTTTGTTCCTAATCACTTCCACTTTGTTATAATACCACTGACAGTTGACTGTGGTATATTTAGTAGCGAGAAAATTTCACAACTGCACTTGTTGCACAGGTGGCATACTATCATGGTACCATAATGAAATTCATGGAGCTCCTGAGAGCGACCCATTCTTTCACAATTGTTTGTAGAAGCAGTCTGCATGCCTAGGTGCTGGATTTTATACACCTGTGGCCATGGGAGTGATTGGAACACCTGCATTCAATGATTTGGATGGGTGAGTGAATACCTTTGGTAATATAGTGTATGTGATATTGGATCATTTTCCTCAATAAATATATAACCAAGTCTAATATTTTTGTCTTTTTTTTATTTGGTTCTCTTTATCTACTGTCAGGACTTGTATGAAAATCTGATGAAGAATTAGGTCAAATTTATGTAGAATATAGACAGTTCCAAAGGGTTCACAAACCTTCAAGCACCACTGTATATAGTGTCACTCTGTGGTGATTTAGCTCCGTGAGATTTCTACTTGTTCCAAAAAATTAAAACACATCCCCATGCATAAGCCCTGCATTGTGCGGGAATTTCAGGCGGGCACTTTTTAGGAACACCTGTACACCTATGCATGCAATTATCAAATCAGCCAATTGTGGTAATGTTCACATCAACCATCAGAATGGTAAAAAAAAAAGTGATCTAAATTTTTATGGCAAGTTGTCCTCTAGGAGGCACATTACCCTAGATACTTATGATTAATTTGTGAAGTGTTCAAAGCAAAATTCTACCAAAACACTAGCTATTGTCTTGTGATGTAAGGGCTTAAACATCACAAAATTTTACATCCTAAATCACTACCAAATTCTTCATCAAATTTAGTTAAATTTCTTCCATGGGGTGCTGCAACTGACACATTTCAATATCTCAAAATTGCATATGCTACAATTTTGAATTTTGGTATGCTTATTTCACTTCATTCTTGCTCTTTCTCTGCAGTAGTCATGTTATGCACCTCAATGTGGTACATCAAGTTTATACTGTAAAGATGCAGGGCTAAACATTTTCAACTTTAAACTCGAGATACCTGACATGCCACCCAACAAAATGCCCACCGTCCATTACCATCCTTTTTTCCCCCCTCACACAACCTCCAGCAGCGCCACACTGATCCACACACCTCTATGAAGTCTCCTAGTATCATACTCATCCTTAAGAAACCCACCTTCAATCCCGCCAGTGCTACTAAGTACAGGCTTGTTTTCCTCCTTCCAAAACCTTGAAATATGCTAAGTTTAGTATATAGCCCAGTTTCAAGCTCACATTTATCCTATCTACAGGATCTGTCTTACCATGTAGCCTCACTACTGGAATTGAACCGAAGCTCGTTCCTCATTCAGTGTTGTTTTTATATACGTAATCACAGAACCCAGTGATATAATATGTAAAGAGATCTAGGGTGGACCAGGTACTGAGTCTTGGAAAACTCTAATTGTGATGCTGTTTAAACCTTCCCAGGCCACTTGGTGCTCAAATCCACCCTCCAAAAAACATACTGGAATGCCTTTCACATTTCTTCCTGGATGGAAACCAAGAATGTGAAAATGCATCTTGACCTACTAGATAAAATATCTCATCCAGTGCACAACTAAAAGTCATGGTATTATTACAGCAAGCACAACTATCATAATCATGCTATATCAAGCTTAATTTCCTACACATTTCTTCCTCATTACATCAAACTAATACAACTTTTCACAACTACAAAAACTATTCAAATTCTTATACATATGTTGTTTGGAAAAAAAAGGAATCCTTTTATATCCTTGTATATCTTGACTGCCTGAAGTGAATGACTTTAGAAGTGTCCTTTCTCATGTCCTTTCTTGAGAATTAAATATTAATCGTGCTTTTATGCATTTACACATTTAATGAACAATTGACAACAACAATGTGAGTTATGAATGCATTCTGACTATGTGTGTTTAAGCTTGTTTTTCTTTGTGTGACATGACACTGAGGGTGTACGTGCTGTTAAGCAATAAGCATGAGCTTTTCAAAGACCATATCTTGTTATCCATATCTTGTTTTTGTCTTTGAAGCAGAACTACTTGCTCTAGCAGTGGCTTTCCATTCCTTTGTGACTAGGTTTTATTAGCAATGCGAAGCTGAGGTCTTTGTTCTCTATGCAAATAAATATGTAAATCTAATGCTATAAAAACTCTTATAACTTGAACCACAGTGAGTTGCACTCTGAAAGAATATGTTCTAACTCAGGGTGTTCACGAGCATGTGATATTAAGCTTAATAATCCTCCAATCAGCCTACCCTTGAAACCACCTGCCTAATATAGTGTAGGTTCCTCTTGTTCCTGTAAGTTACAAACTGGGCCTCCCTGGATCTGACTTGTTTGTCCAGCATGTTCCACAGGTGCTCAAACTGGGGAACTTGCAGGGGAATTTGCAGGTCATTTCAACACCTTGAACTCTGTGTCATGTTTCTCAAACCATTCCTGAACAATGTTTCGCAATATGGCAGGGTGTATCATCCTGCTGAAAGAGGTCACTGCCATGAGAGAATACCGTTGCCATGAAAGAAATTTGAATCGGTTCATCTGGACACAAGGTCTAGTGTGGAGATATGTTTCGTCACTCATCCAAGTGATTTCATCAGTATAAGCTTGTTGTAAGCAACCTCAAGCTTATATGCAGCACATTTGCATAACGACCAAAACCAGCATTGTTGCATAACAATGGAACTGATGATCAACTTTCTGGAAATTACTTATCTGGATTATTGAGCACGCATCAAGAGACTTCCTGGAAGAACATTGCCCAGAGCATCACACTGCCTCTGCCAGCTTGCCTTCTTCTCATAGTGCATCCTGATACCATCTCTTCCCCAGGCAAGCGATGCACACTCTCCACATGATGTTAACTAAACCATGATTCATCAGACCAGGCCACTTTCTGCTATTGCTCTGTGGTCCAGTCCTGATGCTCATGTGCCCATTGTAGGCACTTTCAGTGGTGGATCGGGGTCAACATGGATACTCTGACTGATCTGTGGCTACACAGCCCCATACACTGTGTGTTCGGACACCTTTCTGTCACAGCCAGCATTAAGTTTTTCAGCAGTCTATGCTACAGTAGCTCTTCTGTGTGATCGGACAAGACAGGCTAGCTTTCACTCCCCAGGAGCATTAAAGAGCCTTGGATGCCCATGACTCCACTGCATACCAGGAACACCCCACAAGACCTGCTGTTTTGGAAATGCTCTGAGCCAATCATCTAGCCGTGGGCTTGTGGTTAAGGAACCAGCCTTGTGATCGAAAGGTCACCGGTTCGATCCCCGCAACCAACAAGTCATGACTGAAGTGCCTTTGAGAAAGGCACCTAACCCCCAACTGCTCCCGGGCGCCCTGGACGAGGCTGCCCACCGTCCCGGGCTAGTGTGTGCTCACTTTACCTATGTGTGTAAATGTGTCTTTCACTGCACGGATGGGTTAAATGCGGAGGACAAATTCCTCTGTGTGCAAGCACAGTAGGTCAATACTTCACTTCA
>JAOVVH010000043.1:23336031-23352124 GCA_028566435.1 Scorpiodoras heckelii
GAAGAAAATATCCGGGAGAGAGAACGGGGAGAGTGAAAAAGCAAGAGCAGAGAGTAAAGACCTGTAGAAATCTTGAAATAAGGGAATTCCAATCCTCTGCCTCTGATGAAAACCCAGAATGTAGTAATATAACCATGTGTATGTATTAAAGACAAATATCAGAATAAAGGTGAATTTACAAACCAAATCTGCTCTAAAACCAACTGTATGTCAGTTTTCCATGTCAATATGGAAGCTGACTACCCGTTTGCAAAAGTGGATTATATTTTTCTCTGTTCTAGCAGACCCTGTGGATTAGACGTGACATGGTGTAAGGTGACAAGCTAAAACTTACAACATCGCTGTTGTATTTGGACAGAACTTCCACCTGCTGTTCTATGAGACTTATCAAAGTGGCCTTTTAAGTGTGGTACAAAGCAAAATACAATGAGTACAGCAAGGTGGCAAAAGGAAGCCTTTTATCTGCTTGAACAAGCGTTTCTGTCTGTACATAACTTCTGCAAAGCTTACAGTGGAAGCATTCGCCTGCTCTTTATGACATGACCAAAGAAATATATACTGTATATGTTGTGCATTATCCTATTTGCTGAAGCTAATAAGATATTTTGTTGAGAATCTCAAAAGCCCTTGACAGTCTGGCTGACCAGAGTACAGAACAGGAAGTGACTTCATGCTTGTCCTTCCTGTTGAGGTGCTATTGTCCGCTAGCGGTACTCACAGGAAGTGTGATGGTGGGGGGCTCATTTCTTTGTAATTATGATCACTGTGTAGCTATATAGAAAAAAAACTTCTATATGTCTCCCCAGGATGCTGATGTGTGCTCACATCTCAGCCCTCCACATGTAAACACAACAAATGGATTTATGTGCACTTTGGGAGTCTGACTGATTGATCTAGGCAGACTATGAGAAAGAGAATGCCTTAATATTGACTCAGCCATATATGATAGATAATTACCAGTGGTTGACCACTGAGATTATCGCTTTTATGAACATGACAAACTCCTATTAGCTGGTGCGTTGCACTGCAGGGAGCAATAGCTACCATGCTAAGAAAAGCAGCTGCCGAGAGACACAACACCATCAGACTCGACAAAGCTATTAGTTGCCAGAGTGAGAGAGAACACACTTTTAGTCAGGGGGTATTTTGAGACACCAGGGCAGACTGGGAATTCAACTCAGAATTGAGGATGAAGGCATCTCAAAGTCATTGCTTGGGCTTTGCAGGAAAATGAAATGGTGCAAACGACATGGCGTTAAAGTACGCCTCCCATCCCCCGTGACCTCAATATCTCATTCCCAACTGTAAAACCTGACTTGTTCTACTGTACTGTACAATAGATGAAGAGCAGAACAACATTTCTTAAACCTATCCTGAAATCTATACATCAGGCTGGATAAAGTCCATCATCTCTCTCTTGTATTTCGCTTTTTCCCCCACTTCTCTTTCTCCTGTTCCCTCACTCCATTGCTCTCTGATTTCTTTCCCTCCCTTAGATTGGATCATTAGCCGTTAGAACCTTGAAACCACAGCACCCCCACCCCACCCCCTCACCCCCTTGTTCCTGCTGGCCAATAAAATATTCATAAAGACAATTAGATGTTCCGATAAGGCAAGAGAGAATGATGAGAGGAGAGAAAGCAGGACATGCCAGCACTACTGCAACACTTTATACCTTCTCTGCCACAAAGTAGGCCTCATCAATCTGTGGCTGGCCAGATCTCTGCAACACACAGCCTTCTGGCACTATCCATGCCATTCAACCAAATATACCAACCACACATACCACATATATGTAAAAGCTTGCGCATGAATCTGGGATATGTTTCAGGGGGTTTAGATGCAAGACTGAAAGACTAACTTTTGCACCAACTCACCTACTAAACAAAGCTCTGTAAGATCTATGAGAGTGATCATTTGGCAAGGGTCATGCATGGCTTGGTAGTTACACCTACCTGAAATCCACAATGTAAATTCAGGTCACATGCTGTAGGGTTCAATAAACCACTGGGCATCACTTTGGTAACCCTCATTCATATCCTCATGTGAAAGAGTCTGCCTCGCTGTCATTAGCAATTCCAACCAAATTAGGTCAGCTGATGACATACTTCAAGTTCTGCTATACTAAACTGCCAAAGTAACCTTGCTCAGTGAGAAAATGTGGGGTAGCATAGCATGCAGGAATGTAAAAAAAAAAAAAAGCGATCCTTATCATAAAATAAGCGACCATTATCATCCTGATGTGTTAATAAACAAAGAATGTTCATTTGGTAAAGAAAAGTCAAGCTTTTATGCCTCTGTCTCTCTCTCTCTCCTGAATGCGAGTTAACCTTCTCTTGGCAACTGTTACCATGCATGCTCTTGTAAACACGTGCAAAACAGGGAAAAGGACATGATTTTGTCTCCGCATATGTATGTGTCTGTGTATGTGAAGTCCGTGAGGAAGTGCACAATGACAGGTTGATGAGGGAAGACAGATGAAGTGAGGGAGCAGGCATGTATGTGCATCCCATGGCATAATTGTGTATGACTACAAAAATGTTTTTTCCCTTGTATTTTTTAACAGTTCCACACACCTAACTGAATCACAAGCAGTGAAATCATAATGAAAACCTTCCCTAAGTACTGGGATCAGTGAAGAGCAAATAATAATCCAGTGGTAAAGTCAAATAAATTTTAATAGAATGATAGGTGTGTTGACACGTCACTGTTTTTTGTGCCCTTTCTAAACAGTTAATACCTAATCTAAGCCTGAGCCAACAGAAATAAGCTTCAGAGATGGCACTTGAGAGAAACTCAAGTGAAACTGGTATACAGAGAGTACTCCAGGATGACTGGAGTAGAACTGGAGTGGACAGGAAAAGTGTGTGTATCAGGGAACATGAGATACAGGGATAGATCAAGCAAAAAGAGTAAATGTATCAGAAATGCATGGATAGAGATTTATTCTTGCTTTTATTGAATTACAGTCAATCATGTTTGTCTGTGTTGGTGATGCTTTTCCCCCCTCACTGGAGTGTAATCAATAGCTCAAGAGCAGGCCTCCATTAGCCTCTGCTCTTGGTGTCTGGGGACTGATTCTGAGACGGGAGAATGGGGAAAAGACAAAAGGGTTGGTTGGTTAAGTTCAAGCAGCAGGGTGAGCAAAGCATTGTACTTCACTGTTACCCATTTTGTTTCTATTATGCCACCACAGCCAGTATTAATGCAGAAAGAACAGCAGGAGGCCTGCACTCGAAAGAGCTAGAAAATTTAAGACTAATGCAAAGCAAAGCTCATTCCCAATTATGCTCACTTTCTAATTGCAATTTGCTGCTTGTTACTATTACAAACAGCATTTTCAGAACTGTCTCTTTTGTCGATTTTGACTTATTTGAGTGCAAATTACACAGCTATACGTTACATTGTGAATATATTACAGCTCAGTCAGCTCATATTGCAAGGAAAATGTACAGTGATATTTTGCTGTCTGTGCGTGTGCTTTCCTGGTTCATACTGTGGTATTATTTTTCTGTTTTGGGGTAAGGATACTGAAAAATTAATTCCTGATTTGAGAAAGGATATGAGTGGCCTTCGAACCACTCAAATAGGTCTCTACTTTGTAAAGCCTGCCATTTACAATGTATTGGGTCAAGGCCAGTGGATTATTTTATTGCCATGCCATTTATAGGCATGTATGGATTGGGACAAAATGCTGTGCAAGACAATAAACACAACCACACATCATGTAAACAGTGTAACAAGTGTAAGACTAGAGCTGCAAACTGCAAAAAAAACCTCAAGTGCAACATAGTATAATAAATACACAGGGCAATGTGGCAAAGTATCCAGCGCACATCCAATACTAAGAAAAGTAGGATGAATGTCAGGATGAACTGAGGGGGCAAAACCAATCGAGCTGACTGTGCATCTTACAGGATAGCACAACCCACCACCAGCATGATATATGACTATATCATAGGACAGCAGCTTCAGTGGGAGAAAGCCTGCACATGATAGTATGCTCAGAAAACCTGGTCAGTAGTTTTACAGTGCCCATAGCTATCAATGTTTCTGAACTGGTCTCAACTTGTTTTGAGAGAAATTATCCATGTTCGAGAGAAATTATATGTTTTTCAGACCTTACACAAAAAAAAACCCATATAACTTCATTAACATTCAACTGGCCCTCACTGCCTCAACGTATCAAATAAAAATGTGAACAAAGACAAGAGCATATCTCTCCAACTAACAGGCTAAAATGATCCAGCGAAATGAGTCATTTGCTCGTGTTGCACTTTTCTCTCATTTAATTTGCGAAAAAGCATCAGGGTTATCTGTACAGAGTCAGCAGGGCCTGCACTCCAGCACTCAAAATTAGAGTCTGCCTCATTAGTCTTTTTCATGATCAATATTTACAGAGGATGAGACTTTGCTGTTTTTTTCCAGGCATCTTGAAGAGTACTTGGTTTTGAAGTGAAAATATCAGACTCGTGAGAGAAAGAGAAAAAGGAGGCTGAGGAAGCAGGCAAAAAAAGAGAGTCACTGACGTCAATGAAGCATGACATGCTGAAAATAAGACTCTCTTGGCAGTAACTAGGTAACAAGCATTGCACTCAAGAGGGCAGAAATGCTCTGTAAGAGCTGTGTATGAGAGGCTATGACACAAGCACACATACACACAACTACACAAAAGCACACACACATCACATTATTGCTAAAGAGCTTTTTAGACACAGGCTATTAAGTGATGCATCATAGTACTAATGGTCTCATTTCTTATTTCTTAGATAATGAGAAAAAGGGTACCTGGAAATGAAAAAGTACAACTTTGATATGCTGTGTTGCTTGTGTTTTTCTCTTTACACACTATTTTTCCTGTTGGTAGACTCTAATGTTCATAGTGCTGATGAAGAACTGAGCCGTGTTTCTCACTGTCTGTTCTCTGTTAGGAAGTAAACATGCAACAGTGTTTCCACAGCAACCTTCTCACACTTAACATATGAGGAGAAAAAATGATCATGTCTTAAATCCATTCGTCAAGCCTTGTATAAAACAGCAAGCACACAAATCACTGTTTGAGATGGAAGAAATGGGATGTTCTGAACAAGAGCTTTGGTCCTGTCCTAGTGAAAACCCAAAGGAAAGGGAGTCCTTGTCCTATAAAAGAGGGCACTCTGAAAAGCAGTGGGAGGTTCAGTACAACACAATTAGCGTTCAGGCCCTCAGCATGATATAATAAGGCAGTGCTTTTTAAACCTGACACATGTACTTCACCCTAGCAGAAGAGAAAGGATAGTGCTAGGTCATTTACATAGCAAATGTTTTTATAAGGCTTTCCAAAATGAAAATGATCCATTTCATCAGACATGTAGTATACTGTATCTGAGCCTTTCTGAGTATGAAATTTCAACCAGATCTAAAGCACAGCCTATAACATTTGTAGAAAGAAGAACATTCATTCATTCCTTCATTCATCTTCAGTAACTGCTTTACCCTGGGCAGAGATGAAATGGATCCAGGATGTTTCTTGGGAACACTGTGCCTCAGGCAGATTGGACATTAGGGGACAGAAGTGTTAGAAGTACCACACATACTGTATATACAGACATAGAAATAGCATAGTGTGTCATGTTATCTCTTTAATTATGAATTAATGATCCAAACAATGCCCATTCTCTCTCAAATACTGGGAAAATAAATCTGGATCTCGGTCCAAAGTTTTTATGTTTATACTGGCTTGTTTATTAGTAGCTCACAATAAATAGGTTCTGTTATGCAATGGGGTATTTTGCTGGCATTGTTTGGGTCCACCTGTCCCCTTGGAGGGAAGTAACACCTAGTCTGCTTTTAGTCTGCTCTGGTGGCACATCATATCATAAATCTGTACAAGGTTCTACTCTAGCCTACATGTTGCAGGCAGCAATATCATAGGAAAACAACTCATTCTGCCAAAGACCAAAGCCACATGAGCTAACTTCATTTTTCTCTGTAGTGCCATTTAATAAATCCCATTCTATAGGCTGACAACTTTTATTGTTCATTTTGTACTCATTTCATTTTGTATTATAGATATGGTAGACATGGTATATACCATGTATTATACATGTGATTGCAAGTGATAACTGCACTTCACTTTTTCCACATTTTGTTCTGTTACTGCCTTATTCCCTCAAAATTCTGCACACAACATGAAACACACAAAGTGAAAAAAGTTTTTTTTTTTTTTAATTTTGAAAATGTGTTTAAAAAAAATCACATGTACATGGTTGGATGGGGAGCGTCAGTGCACAGCCATTTTCAGATCTCTCCACAGATGTTCAATCGTGTTCAAGCCTGGGCTCTGGAAGGGCCACTCAACAACAACTCTGGAGCAGGTTATCATCAAGGATGTCTCTGTACATTGCTGCATTCATCTTTCCCTCAACCCTGACTAGTCTCCCAGTACCTGCTGCCGAAAAACATCCCCACAGCATGATGCTGCCACCACCATGCTTCACTGTAGGAATGGTGTTGGCCAGGTGATGAGCGGTGTCTGGTTTCCTCCAGACATGATGCTTGACATTCAGTTCAAACTTTGCTTCATCAGAACAGAGAATTTTGTTTCTTATGATCTGCGATTCCTTCAGGTGCCTTCTGGTAAACTCCAGGCAGGCAGGCTGTCATGTGCCTTTTACTGAGAAGTTGCTTCCATCTGGCCACTCTACCAAACAGGCCTGATTGGTGGAGTGCTGCAGAAATGGTTGTCCTTCTGGAAGGTTCTCCTCTCTCCACAGAGCAATGCTGGAGCTCTGTCAGAGTTACACTCGGGTTCTTGGTCACCTCCCTGACTAAGGCCCTTTTACCCTGATCGCTCAGATTGCCTGGGCATCCAGCTCTAGGAAGAGTCCTTGTGGTTACAAATTTCATTTATGATGAAGGCCATTGTGCTCATTGGGACCTTCAATGCTGCAGAAATTTTTCTGTACCCTTCCCCAGATCTGTGCCTTGATACATTGCTGTCTTGAAGGTCTGCAGACAATTCCTTGGACTTCAAGACTTGGTTTGTGCTCTGACATGTACTGTCAATTCTGGGACCTTATATAGACAGGTGTGTGCCTTTCCAAATCATGTCCAATCAACTGAATTTACCACCGGTGAACTCCAATCAAGTTGTCGAAACATCTGAGGGATGATCAGTGGAAACGGAATGCACCTGAGCTCAATTTTGAATGTCATGTCAAAGGCTGTGAATACTTATGTACATGTGATTTTTTAGTTTTTTACTTTTAATAAATTTGTACACATTTCAAACAGACCTTTTTCACTTTGTCATTATGGGGTATTGTGTGTAGAATTTTGAGGGGAAAAAATGATTGTAATCCATTTTGGAATAAGGCTGTAACATAACAAAATGTGGAAAAAGTGAAGCGCCATGAATACTTCCGGATGCACTGTATACACTGAAGTACCTACTGAACTAGAAAATACAATATACATAGCAGTGCCACCTATGCGTGTCATTGGTTGCATCTGCCAGTGCGTATATAAAGCAACAGACATCTATGGAAGCATCTAGAGCTGATTCCGCCATGATAATGGCAAGTTATCACGATTTTGTGATTTTCAACGCGGTTTAATAGTTGGAGCGTGTAAGATGGGTTTGGCAAAGTTTGGATTTTCATGTATGCGTGTTTCAAGGGTGTACTCAGACTACAAGAATCCTCGACCTCCAAAACCTCAAACCTATGACAGCAGCGTGGCCGTAAAAAGACTCTGGGTGAACATGACCAGCATCAGCTGGCAAGAATCATTTCACATGATAGGCGTGTAACACTGTCTCAAGTAACATCAGAATTCAAAGCTGGGGCCTCAACAACCATCAGCACGAGGACTGCGCAACGTTCCCTCCAAGATCCTGTCGGGGACCTCTACTTAGTCATACTGCTGTTTAGAAGCTTTACGGTTTTTAATTTTAAAAACAGATATTAAAAAAGGAAAAACGGATGGTTATTAGATTTTCATTTCACACTCCAAATCCATATAACGTAAAATCGATTTATATTTTAGTTTTTTCTTTGAAATCAAAACAGAAATTCACAAAGAATAAGAAACAGAAAAATGGTCCGTTTGTGTATTTCTCTCAAACCGGAAGTTTAACATCGTCATTGTTTCATTCTGTTCTCTTTCTATCTTGTACACTAACAATAGGCACAATGGACGGTTAAAGCAATATCTTAGCTTACTATAGATTTATTTGCAAAACATATCATACAGAGACTCGTGTGTGAATACTGCTACAGCTCTATAAACTCGCACGCTTCTTGGAAAGTTGTGTGCGTCACTCCAAAGGGTCCGTACTGCAACGTGAACCACGGATCATTAAACAATCCTATTGTTAAGGTAGCTTAAGGCACGTAAATACAAAGCGCTTGCTCTGATTTTTTCCGCCTGCTCTTGTAATCTTACTGTTTGAGTCGACTCTCTGATGCAGGTGGAGGTGTCAAAAGCCGTAGATGTTATATATTTACAAAAATATAATATACAACGAAAACTCCTCCAATATCCCTTCATGATTTTACGGCCATAGGCTGGACCCGTCTAAAAATTAACATTAAATTAACAATCTCTCAAGACAATGAAACATAATGGCAGGTTATTTGTTGAAGGTGTTTTAGTTGTATATTATATTGTACATATAGTACATACATTTTACACAGCCATTTTCCAAGCAAAATCTCCTGATGCTCCTCGTGGAAAATCCCCTTTCTTCTCCATAGCAATGTGAAATAGCTGAAGAGGTTGCTGTAGAAGATAGTCCCCTTCTTGCCATGTGTACAGTTGCTACAGAGTGTGTTTCTAAAGCATCCTACTGACTAACAGCTCTGATAACAGTAAGATTACAAGAGCAGGCGGAAAAAATCAAAACGAGCGCTTTGTATTTATGCGCCTTATGTTGCCTTGACGACGGTGTTAAACTTCCGGTTTGAGAAAAATACAAAAACGGACCATTTTTCTGTTTCTTATTCTTTGTGAATTTCTGTTTTGATTTCAAAGAAAAAACAAAAATATAAATCGTTTTTACGTTATATGGATTTGGAGTGTGAAATGAAAATCTAATAACCATCCGTTTTTCCTTTTTTAATATCTGTTTTTAAAATGAAAAACGAATGACCAAAAAGTACACGGACCCTTTACACACTGACAGAACAGGTTAAGTGGACAAGCAAGCTTTATATGTTAGACCAAATTTGGACTAAGAGAATGTGGGTGCTACTGCTGATTTGGTGTGCTGGGACGGTGCCATAACAGCACACTGCATTGTCAATCTGAATGACTAAAAGTTTTCTTATCCAGCCAAACATAGAAGGCATTCCCAGACAGTGACAGACTACTGTACTTCTGTACTGTTGTTATGTGTTATAGTAACTTGGCACATCTATTCTGGCCTTTGCTAATTAAACACCAGACAGTCCTGATGCACTGCTGAAGCAGATATAAAGACATTTACAACTGCGAGACACTAAAATGTCCTCAGATAAACATGAAGATCGCAGAAACAAACATGTGCCATGTATAAATTTTACGTATCCTCACAGTTCACTATCAGATGATCTCATACGATAAAGGAAATGAAATTCTTTTTTAAAAAATGCTTAAGACATCAGATTAGTTATAATACTATAAAACTTCAGTGCATACAACTGTAATTATTTGTGGTTGGAGCTCATTATTAAAAATACCTCCTCTATACCCAATTGCTTCAAAAAAAGAGGCTCAGCCTTGTGTCAATAGAGCTGACATTTGGTTTGGTTTAATCGCTTCTTTAATATGGAGATGTCTCAATGTGAGAAGGAAACGGGTATGAAAAGACGTGTGGTGAAGGGAGGGGGTTAAAGACTTGCCAAGGAGAAGACATTAAGAAGTGAGCGCTGGGGAATTGAGCAGAGACGGCGATGAGGATCGTTGAAATGAAGCGAAATGTTACAGATCATGAGGGAAATTAGACAAGCTTTAATAACCGTTACATCAAAAAAATAGTGCCAGAGTGATATCTGAATCGAACTGACAGCTGTTAAAAAGAGGGCTGCTAAGATGACTCAAATTATCATGTCAGAAACTTTCTTCCAGTGTACAGAAGGACAAAAAACTTTTTGTCATAATGAAGATCATCTTAAGGAACTGCAAATAACGGCATCAGTTTGTATAGCAGTTCTGTTGTTTGGCTTGTGCATTTTAAGTTGTGTTTTCTTTTTTTAGATGTCCATTTTTTGAGGCAGCATAAAAGAATCATTCAGCTTTACATTAAGAACAAGGAAAACTGCACCTGATCCTCCCAAAAGCAAAAGCCATGCAGTGTAACTAACCATGCAGACCCGTGAGCCATCTCAAATGTCAAACAAGGCTTCAGCAGATCACACAGCGAGCCTGGCCTTTGGCCAGTCACAAAGTCAAGCTGCTAAGTTAAGCACTTGCCAATTAAAATGTAATCTAACTCTCTTTCCTTCTCTCTTGTTGTCATCTGTGCATATCAAACACAAGTTAAGCCCCTGACCCCTTTTAGATTTATCCTTGCAGATGCGAGAGAATGGTTCAGTGACGGTTTGAGTCAGTGGCAATGCTGTACAATGTAGGTGTGTGCGTGTGTGTCTGAGTTTGTGTGTGTGTGTGTGTGTGTGTGTGTGTGTGTTTCCACTGAAGGAGGGGTTCTCACTATAACTGTCCTAGCCATGACCTCAGAATGTTAGCTCATGTAGGCAATGGTGTTTCATGATTGAATTAAAAGCACCTTGTGAAGATGCAGCATGACCAAAATAACCAGAACAAATCCAAATTAACCATCATCTTGAGTTAGAAAGAGGTAACACCATGTATAATATTATAGTTTCTCTTTTAGTGATCCATTAAAAGGAAACTTCTATCTTCACACTGTAAATACCTACCTACCTACCTACCTACATACATACATACTGTACACACATATATAGTCATTATACGTCCACAACTCCAACTATCACAATTTCTAGAAATGGAGATAAACACAGTAGTCACTGAATTCATTACTCTTATTCCCCCCTAAAGGAGACGAAAATGTATTTTTTGTTCTAACTGTCATGAGTTCCATGCTTCACAACACATAAATGGAAAAAACTGGAATACAGCACTTTACACTACACACTACTAGATCCTGGTCAACAATTCCAGCAATTACATTTCACTAGATTTCACTTTAATAACCACTTTAATTCAGCAACTGCTTTTAAAATGGCCATACCTCCATGAGGAAAATCTATGCCACTGGAAACTTAATGCCAGTACGGGAAACCTGTAGGGTAGTGACAGGCCTGGATGGTGCCAGCTCCAACAGGCTGTGAGCGACGCTCCATTATCTAGGCATGTCAGCATCACAGATCCTCAGCACTCCAGGCCTGATCTGTCAGTGTAAGAGCTTAGACAGGGCCCCTCTGAGACACCCAGCCCCCTAATGTTTGGAAAATGAGTTTAGCCGCTAAGGCCGAATCAACAGTGGCGTATAAATAATACCCCTATTAAGATTGCCACCCCTGCCTGCTAAAAGAGAAATGGGTTTGTAATTGCCATGGTGTTAACAGTGCATGTTGTGCTTGCAGAGCACCCCAGAGCAGTCTTTGATTTAACAGTCGGTGAAATGGAGACAAATGGCAGTACAAAAGAGAATTAAAATTGTGACCATTCACCGTTTTTCTTTCAACTAGGTTTAGTCAATTTAAGCACATAACATGTTAAAGAACGTATCTGTTGTCTTGTTGACATTGTTTACTTGGAATGTTAACTCATACATAAAAATGGCATAAAAATTTGATCATTTATAGAGAAATTTCTCTGAAAGATCTAAATGCACACAGACTTTATCTGTAGCAGCACACAGCTACTGCAGACAAATACAGGAGAATTTGCTTGCAATTTTCAGCCAGATATAAAAGCCACCTTTATATTCAATCATCATGAAATTAAAGACTGAATCTTTTACAAGTGGTGACTTAAGTGATTTAATCATCATCAATTTACACAAATGACATTTAAACTGTATTTTAATGCTTGACCTTAAGGGATTTCGTAGCCTTCCACTCGTCACAATGCTGCTGCTATTTCTTCTCCTTTCTCCTACTCAACACCAGGAGGATAATTGATCAATCACGCTAATTGAACAGTCTGGCCAGCCAGCGCACAGAAGCAGATGTGCCAATCTGCATTCATTAAGACAGACTGGGGGTCTTAATCACTATGCCTGCTGTGATTGACAGCACAAACAATTCTGTTTCTTTCTCTCTAAACATAAAGCCCATGGCGTGCCTTCACTTACTTTGCTATCAGTGTAATGATGCACAATGACATATAAAGAGGTTTGTATCAAGCCTTCTTTTACAAGATGACAGAAAAACATTTCATAACTCTTTTACAACCAGTAAAGCGGAAGATATGACCCAACTCCTGTGGCATCTATACCGAAAACGAAGCATGGGCATTCTGCACAGTAGTCAAGTCTCTGAAAAAGTCCCCTGTGACATCATGGCATCAGCTACACCCCTCTCCCCACGCCTCCACCTTCCCTTGAGGCTATAGTGATGAAGGAAAGTCCTTTATCAGAAATATCTCCCAGGCCCAGACATTCAACTCAGCCCCATTTCCTTCCTTTCCTCGCCCTCACTCCCAGACACTCAGTCTTTTTTTTAATCCAACATTCACAGCTTTACTCACTCTGCCAGCTCATTGTAAATGGGACTTTATGGACTCAGATGGCTGTATAATGAATATGCATGATGTAGAAATTCAGTCGTGCTGTTGTTTAGAAGCTTTGTATGTTCAGCTTCACAATCTCAAGCACAGAGACCAAGGGACATTGACATTTTTTTTGGTTCCATGCTTTATGGAAAGACAATGGTGCAATTCATGTGGAACAGAAGTGGAAACTCACAGAAAAGGAAAAAAGGGATAGCTGGCATTTTAAAATGGTCAAGATTTACATATCATGCAAATTTTATTTTCACCATTAAACATCCTCAGAAGCATGCCCTTAAAGTACAGACAGTTGGTTCTTTTTCAAGCACTCAATAATCCATTAAAATCATATAAGAATGCTAATGCACATTATAACAATCCTAATACAAACCCTCACTCCAGATTCCGCATCCTCCACAGAAGATGAGCATATCTGTTTCATGTATTAAATTGTATTAAATTCTTTGTTCTCATTGGTCAGAATACTGCAGCGCAAATTACAGGTTTACATTAATGAGAGTTCTAATGTAATAGTCACTGATATAGTGAATGAGTCTCAAGTTTCAGCACTTTGTAACAGTCAGCAATAAAGCTGATCCTTCCTCATTTTTCTGACTTGAGAAGGTCTTCAGGACAGACATTTTTTATTTTTTATATCAAACACTCTTAGGAACAAATACAATTCCACCTTTGAATAAGTGTGTCATGCAGGAAACAAAGAAATATTTGTTTCTTAAAACCACAAGTTAAAATGCAAAAAGCTGACACATTTGCCTCTGATTTGTTTAATATTCCAGTGAACAGGAGATACTGAACACTAGCCAAACTCAGTCAAAACGTCAACCAATCAATGGAGAGCAATACTTTCTTGAACTATCATTATTTCAAGGAATTATAATGCACCCAATATGTTAAAAAAGGTGTGATTTATATGCACATATGCTACATGCACTATATGGACAAACATATTTGGACACCTACACATTACACCTACAGGAGCTTTTATGACATTCCATTTTAAATCCATAGGCATTAATATGGAGTTGGTTCCCCCTTTGCAGCTACACTGAGTTCCACTCTTCTGAGAAGGATTTCTACAAGATTTCGCAGAGTGTCTGTGGGAATTTTTGCCCATTCATCCAGAAGAGCATTTGTGAGGTGAGACACTGATGTAGGACAAGAGGGCCTGGCTCACAATCCCCATTCTAGTTCATTCCAAAGATGTTTGATGGGGTTGAGATCAGGGTTCTGTGTGGGCCAGGCAAGTTCTTCCACACCAAACTCACCCAACTGTGCCTTTAAGGACCTTGATTTGTGCACTGGGGAACCTTCATGCAGGCACAGAAAATGCCCTTCCCCAAACTGTTCCCACAACGTTGGAGGCATACAATTGTCTAACATTGTCCAATTGTCTTGGTCTGCTAAAGCATTAAGATTTCCCTTCACTGAAACTAAGGGGTCTTGGCCAACCCCTGAAAAACAATCCCATAGCATTTTCCCTTCTCCACCACACATTACAGTTGGCACATTGCAGTCAGGCAGGTAACATTCTCCTGGCATTCAAACCCAGACTCATCCATCAGACTGCCAGATAGAGAAGAATGATTCGTCACTATACGTGTTTCCACTGCTCCAGAGTCCAGTAGCTACGTGCTTTACACCACTCCCTCCAATACTTGCCATTGTGCTTGGTGATATAAGGCTTGCATGCAGCTGCTCGACCATGGAAATCCAAGCCATGAAGCACCTGCTGCACAATTTTTGTGTTGATGTTAATGCCAGAGGAGGTTTGGAAGTCTGCAGTTATTGAGACAACAGAGCTTTGGTAACTATTATGCACTATGTGCTTCAGCACTCAGCAACCCCACTGTGTAACTTTACGTGGTCTGCCACTTTGTGTCTGAGTTGCTGTGGTGCCTAAACACTTCCATGTTTCAGTAATATCACTAACAGTTGAGTGTGGAATATCTAGGAGGGAAGAAATTTCACGAACTGACTTGTTGCAATGGTGGCATCCTGTTACAGTACCACACTCAAATTCAGTGAGCTCTTTAGAATGGCCCATTCTTTGACAAATGTTTGTAAAGGCAGACTGCATGGCTAGGTGCTTGATTAAGAGGTTTGTCCGAATACTTTTGTCCATATAGTGTATATGTGTGCGTGTGTGTGGGTGAAGTGTACTGTGTGTCTGTGTTTGGAGTGAGAGAGGAAGCCCCTTGAGCGACTCAGGGAAGATTTCATTACTTCAAGTCATAGACCAAGAAGAGTAAGGATGATTGAATTATTTTAATTACCTGCAGCAGCTTTTTCATTTGCAGTGCAAATAAAATTGAATTTGAAACACACAGGAACAGGAACTCCAAGGGTCTTACTACAGTGCAGAAATGGAGACATGCTGACTGCAGCACTGCACTGCTTATCTTATTGTCTGTATTTCTGATATCATATTCATTACAGATTATTATAAATTATATTTTCTGGGTCTACAGACCATTCAGTATAGACAGATATAATATGTTTGATGAGAAATGGTAGCGGTTGAGTAAAAGCTAACAATGTTTTGACTAGCATCTCTGTACTTCTAAAGCAGATCAGGTAGGTACAGGTCATTGTCATAGCTGTTGAAATAAATGTGCGAGGTATGATTCTGTCATTATTTCCCAACTGTCTGCTGCTAGTAGTCCTTGGCCAACGAGACATTTTACAATCATTTACATCATCATAGCAAGCACAGCACAACAGCATGAAATCGTCGACTGTGAGGGTGTTCAGAGTCTCAGTTGGCACTATGGATGTTCTTTACTGTGCTGAAGTGTTGGCCTTTCAAACGTATTTTAATCTTGACCTTTTGGTACAAATTCTTTATGGATGATCCCTTGAGGAAAATAGATTTTTGATTTGCTCATGTGAGCTTTTTTTGGGTGAGGTGACATTGTCGTGTGCCATTTAGCACTTTGTCTTTTTGTCTCAGGATCGTACTCGAACACCCATGCTTCATCTCCTGTGATCACTCTGTTCTGGAAATTGGGCTCTCTTGTTAAACGATACAACATTTGCTCCAAACTCACTTGCATTGTTCCAGTGAGGAGGCACTTCAGCAGGGTTTCACGAAAACAAATGTCTGGGCACTGTGAAGGCTAAAAATAATTGAAATTGGTCCTAATGTTTATCTGAGATCCCACTCTAACTAACCTTTAACCACCATTGACATGCGTAAACCCTATGGAGCATGGAAATTTCATTCTCGTTACTTTCCGGACAGACCTCTTATTTCAGTTTACTTTACTATATTTTACCTGCATAGGGATGTGTAATTATGGTATACTATGCGTATGTGTTTCTCATAGTTTGTTCATTCTATATGAAGGATACATTG
>JAOVVH010000043.1:23389048-23402226 GCA_028566435.1 Scorpiodoras heckelii
AAAGCTGTAATCAAAGCAAAAGGTGCTACTTTGAAGAATCTAAAATCTAAAACATATTTTGGTTTGTTTAACACTTAAGTTTACTACATGATTCCTGATGTGTTCCTTCATGGTCTGGATGACTTCAGTATTCATTTACAATGTAGGAAAAAAAGAAAAAAAGAAAAACATTCGACGAGAAGGTGTGTCCAAACTTTTGACTGGTACTGTAAATATGACTAATTTGAATCAACCTGTACATTTTTTATTCAATTTCATTCAAATGCATAAATAAAACTTCCCAGTAAAGATGTTTCTGCAAAGATAAAAAAAAGTGAATAAATTAAGAAAAAAAAACTCCAGCACTTTAACCAGTATGTCCCCGAGAACAGCCTAGAACTTTTATTTCAGTGTATAGACTTCAAAAGTGCTGTGGCTCTTGCTTAGACAACTTGCTGCTGTTTAACACTGTAGTCACCTCTATCGCTGCTGGGTCCTTTATATGTTTCCTGATAGCTTGTAGCTGTGGTTTATAATGTGTCTGCTCTTTTCCATCCTCCCAACTTTCAAGTTCGCAACTGCTCAGGAAGTTGAAGTAATGGGAGGTACTCAGCTTAGGGCCAAGCAAGAACAGCAAGAGAGATAAAGTCCGAGTGAGCAAGACACTTTGGTCAGAGAAGGACCAGAGCTCAGCTGAGATCTCAGCAGCCAATGTTGTGCTGTATCAGAAGTATTTGACCCAGAGTGGAGTAGAGAGAGTTAAAAAGCAGAGAGAAATAGAGACATTATGAAGAACCTGACCAACTGCTAAAAGAGGCATAAGATACCATATAATATAATTCCTGGGAAGCTTGATAACTAGAAACATTTTGTGTCTAGATATCTAAGCTTATCTAGGATTAATGGATAATATTTATATTAAAAATAGATTTCACAAAATCCACTACCTGCATTTCCACACCGGCCTATTTTTAGGTAAATGGGAAGCCTTTCACTGTGTCATAAAACACATCCATCAAGTGCATTTCTCATTTTCAAAGTCTGCTGTGCACTGTGATTGTGTAATTGCACTTTTTTCCTACAGGGATTGGTATCGTGTTTTCTTTGGCTCAGAAGCCGTGTCTGTTGAGACCGTAGGGAGACTGATGTCATGCCAGTGAAGTTGATACCTCCTTGTCCCAGCTTTCATTTCTTGTCCTTACATGGCAGAGGTCAACTGTTCGGCATCAGGCTGGGAACCTTCTCATCTGTCTGCCTGCATCTCCCGACAGCCTAGTGATGGATGGCCACTGCTGACCCTTTCAACTACTGATCTATGTTCGATGCAAGTAAAGTCAATGCTCTGGTTACAGGGTACAAGTACTTAATAGGACTGGCCTGACTTTTAATGACAGGATAGTAGCTCTTTCTTCTCTGAGGCCACAATTCACAGAGACCTTCACACCACCATGCAAAAATGTGAAAAAATTTAGACAAATTTTTGGGTTTAGTTGGACAAAAAAATTACTGTCAAATTTTTGGGTTTAGTTGGACAAAAAAATTACTGTCATATTTAAATGAATGTGGCACAGAATAAAGATTTTATATCCATCAGTAAAACTAAAGACACCATTTTGGATCTAGAGAGATTTACAAGAAAACAGGACTACGAGAGGAGCACAGGAGGCCATGACAAATCACTTAACTCATACCTTACAGGAATTGCATCATTAAAGGGATTAGAGTCATTTAAAACTCCCAAGCAGTCAAAAGTGACATAGTACCTACGCAAACGCTGTATCAGCAAACCTGTGAGTCAGCTCACCGTGTTTTTGGCTTAAGGAAAGTCTGCAAGACCGTCTTTTAGCTCTGTGTCTTCCAGATATTACAGTCATGCTTACCTTCCCTTAATAAATTCCTTCCCTTAATACCTTCCCTATGCTTTAATCCATTTTGTGCATTAATTATGTGCTGTAATTACACATTTCCTCAGTGTTGGCAGGTTTAAAATCTAAGTATAAAGCAAATGAAGACGTGCAGCAGGCAACCAAAGGCAGCACAAAAAGAGGAAGATATCCTGGATATTCAGCTTTATCTATTCTCTCAGCTCAGCAGATCAAGTCTGCCACGTCCTATGTCACATCAGTCTAGTTTATGCTTCATCAAATCTGCTTCTGAGAGGCAAGTGAAATGAACTTCAGAAAGCCCTGAGCATTCACAGTGTAGGATGATCTCACCTATCCATCAAACAATGAGGCTGTTGGTAAACAGTGAATTGCTCTGTGAAGAAATCTTTGTTTTATTGTTGTTTGTTTCAAAAGAACGGGTGGTGATGTTTCAACTTAGATGGGAAAGTTACCATTTTTGCTGCAGCACCATGCAAAGAATGTAGTAAAAATCACAAAGGTTAATGGGATACATTTATTTGAAAACATGATTGTAGCATTTTGAATTTTACTCATATTACTATACACCAAAGTACCAGAAAAAATGCAACGCCACCTATGCTTATCATTGGCTGCATCTGCCAGTGTGTATGTAAAGTGATAGACATCTATGGAAGCTTCTAGAGCTGTTTCTGCTGTGAGAATAGCAAGTTATCACAATTTAGTGATTTTCAACATAGTTTAATAGTTGGAGCTCGTGAGATGGGTCATAGCATTTCAGAGGTAGAAGCAAAGTTTGGATTTTCGCGTATGAGCATTTCAAGGGTTACCATGACTACAAGAATTCCCTGCAAGACCTCAAACTTACAACAGCAGTGCAGCCGGAAAAAGACTCCGGGTGAACGTGACCAGAGTTGGTTGGCAAGAATCGTTTCATGTGATAGATGTGTAACACTGTCTCAAGTAACATCGGAATTCAATGCTGGGGCCTCAACAAACATCAGCGTGAGGACTGTGCAATGTTCCCTGCAAGATCCTGTGGGGGACCTACCAAGTATTAACTGCTACTAGTTTACATAAAATGTTTTTTTACGTTACTAAATTACTTACTAAATTTCATTAAAAAAAATTTCTGATTACTAGATTGAATTATTTAGAGACCATTATCAATTCACATAGTATTAATGTAATCCAATTATATTCTGAAATTTCACAGGGACACTGGCACTGACAGCATAGAGGTAATGCGGTGGTTGCACAACATCAATTCAGGTAAGAACACAGAGTTTTAGAAAACACAGGATTAAATTATGTTGTCTGTACATATCTACGTGTAACTGTAACTTCAAAATGTATATTCATTCATGTAGACCTGATGTACACAACTGAATTAAGTATATTTAATGGACTGAAATATGAATATTTAAGAAATAAGCCAGTCAGAGAAAATCTTGCTGCTATGACTTAGTGAGAGATTTGAAGTTGAACAAAAAGAGCATGTCTCCAGTATGTTAACAATATGATGTTAAACAAAAGAAACACACCCAGGAACAGTGAATGTCTTGGTCTTTGTTCCTGAAGTGCCAAACATGTTTTCCACTCCGCGCGACGTCAGCCTGCTATTGAGGAATGTCTAAGAACTCAGTGACGTGGTCAGAGTGAGAACGACTAGTATCTAGTAAATATTCTCACTCCCCGCTACAAGTCTCCACAGAGCTATGTTGAGAGGGCTGTGTTTAGTTGTATACGCTATAAGAGAAGCTAAACTATTCATTTCAAACAGGTGGCAATGAAATCATGCTGCAGGCTTTAGGAATATGTCACTCATGAAGTGCACACTTGACAAAACACAATCCAGCTCAGAAATTCTGAACATGCAAGATGACATGCGGCGCAAAACACAGCTGCGGTTTGAAGCTACCGTAGCTCAGAGAGCAGGGGTAATGAGACATGGGGGTGCAGAACACAGGTGCAGGCTGCATCGTGCACAGCCATCAGCCCCTTGTGTGTGTGGGTGTGCGTGTGTGTGTCTGCGTGTACGTGTGCGTGTGTGTGTGTGTGTGTGTGTGTGTGTCTCCGAAACTCTCCTGGGAGCTCCTCAGAAGCCCCATTTCCTGCCATGCAACTATTGTGACTGATCATATGATATGACCCCCGGAGCAGCTGAGCTCTTTTCCTTTTCTAGAAGACAATCTGAAAATGCAATAATATACTGTAAGATAAATATAAAACTTTGCCTACTCAATACAAGTGTATTCGATGAGTTCATTAGAAGAGTTAAGCACACAGTTACACCACCGTTTAACTTAATATGTTAACAGTCTGAATCTCAGGAAACATGGAGATAAAAACAATCTTGCGCCCTCTCAGTGATTAACATTTGAGTCAGAACGCTTCTAATATACATTTTCTTTTTTCATTTAACAAGTGTTCATAGATATGTCCTGTTTGTACAGTGGCATAATATTCAGTAAAGCCAAGTAGAAAAAAAGAAAACTCAGAGTTAGTTGTTTGCTAAAAGTAGCTTCATTCAAACTTATTGAAACTTTGCATTTTTCACATATATTGTAAACAACTGTATTCCTTCGTGACACATTTTATATTTACTACCCATTCCTGCAAAGCCTGCAGTAATAAAGGGACACAGAGACGCTTCTAAAGATAGTGGGCTGAGTGTTGATCCCATGAGACTCACTATGAAAACAGCATGAGAAGATAGGAAACAAAGACGGGCTCTGCCTCTCAGCTACATCAGCGCAGTAAATGCACAATTCACTGGGAAAATCTGTAAGTTTCCTTACTAAAATATCAAACTTTTTCTCCATCAGAACCTGGGAGGACTGCCAATCACAGGATTAAAAAAAAAAAAAAGTTAAAGAGAACTAATCACAGCCTATGTTAACGCACAACCGTTGTGTCTGCTAACATTGATATTAATGCTTATGTTAACAAAACAAAACTCAAAGTGCGTGCAGCAGTAGAGGCAGCATCAGTTGCACAGATCAAGCCAAAGGCGAGTGCTAGAGTGGGAAAAATGATGTAATCTGTACTGAGTCACTCAGTGGTGAACAAGGCCAATTAGCTGCTCTGTGCTTTCGTTTTATTTTGGCGGGGCAAGTGAGCAAAGCCTTCTCTCTCAGCCCGGACTGAGCGGCAGCATGAGGAGGCAGAGAGGAGGATCAGTGTGGGGCGCAAAGAGGATTAGCCGCAGATTTGGACCACTGTTCTGGCTCTGAGGTTAAACACACCTCTTACACACACTCTCTAATGTCTGGCTACAAAACAGACACACTATTTACGAACTATAGGGTGAGGACACTGAGGGTTTTTGCACTGAGACTACATTTTTCTGTCATGATAATTGCTTGATTTACAGTTTATTTTATTGCTACGTTAATTAATTCATTAATTCATTCATTCACTCGTTCATTAATTCATCCGAGTAACCGTAGGGTCTCAGGGGATCTGGAGCCTGTCCTAGGGGCACTGGGAGCAAGACAGGAAATCCATGCAGGACATATAAGGGCAATTCAGTGTAGCAAGTAAAGTGGGTGGAAACCGGAGAACCCAGAGGAAACCCACAAAGACACAGGAAGAGCATGCACAGAAACTCAGACATCCTGAACGAAGGATTGAACTGGGCACCCTGAAGCTGTCAGATGAAAAAGTTGCACCACCATAAAATGCTACAATAAAAATGTTAGAAAACCTAATATATAGAAACATCTAATAGAATAATAATTTATAAGTAATTAACAAGTAATATAAATATAATTCTTTTTATTATTAATCATATCCATTTATGAGAATTGTTTTTTTTTTTTATTTCTCAATACAAAGTCACAATTGCAGAGATGCTGTAAAACTGCAAACTAAAATATTGCTGCTAAGTGGTACGGTCTTCTCTTTGAGGGTGTAAATGTGGCCCTGACTGCAATATGCTGACGTGTGAACATTAAAAATGTACTTTCTAATAATCGATGATTATCGGTGCATACCTAGTCACCTAGTGACGATACACCCTTCACACCTGCAGGAACGGAAGGGTAAAAGGGACGGGACGAGAGAGAGAGCGCATCGATCGCTAAGCAGCTCTTCTCCGCTCAGCAGTGCATGTGCTGATTTAGCCGTATGAGATGGCTTACAAGCGAGGGGTCAAGAGCAAGGGCAGTGGAAAGGTCAGGTGAGACTCGTTCTTCCAGCTAAACGCACCACCCACACTCTCAGCAGAGTGCGTAAACGTCAGCTGCTCCTGGGGATGGTGTTACACGGGGATTCGTGTTCATTCTTTTTAGCGCATGTGACAGCCATGGTGTTTCGCAGGTCAAACTGGGGTAGCATGGAGGTGTGGAAAGCAGCGTGTAGTGCATGCAAACTTCAGCCTGCCTGACAGAACGGAGGACACAGTATCAGTTCTATCAGTTCAAGTTTATAGATGACAAAAAATTTTTAAAATAGGTTGTACGTCTGAGCTAAAGAACAGACACTTGTCTTTCCTACATAAAAACATAATCTCCTTTATTATTTTTATACTGTGTGGCCACATGGGGCTTTCTAAAAACCGATCAACCCTCCAGAATTCATTAATATTAAATAAAACAAAATGCTTTTGGCCAACACAATGTGCGCATATCACAAATTCTTTTTGGCCTGACATACAAACATTACATGGCAACACCTTTAGCTTAAGTTTTTTATTTGCTACACTCACAAAAGCTACCTCTAGACAGAAGCATTTGTGTTTGTCTGTTAATTAAGTCATCGTTCTTTATTTGTTCCTACATGCATTTCTAAATTAAGTTCTTAATATGGTAGATGACCACCATGTGTGCGTGACTATCCAAAAGGCTTTTCCGGATATGTAGTATGTAAATGGAGCAACAAAAATATATTCAGCTGACATGGGTCTAGCCAGATAATTTGCCAGTGTAAGTCCATCTCACATGCTCTTGTTTAATTATAACTTAGCGCCACCCGGATGCCCCACAAGAAAATGTACAAAAGCTGGATACATGTTTAAATATACATATTTAAATATGATTTGATGAACATTTGAAACTTAATCCACATTTCTGAAAGTGCAAAGTATTTCTAAATCCCATGTGGAACTGAGGCCCATGCCGAAGCCGCTTGCTAACTGCAAGGTCAATAGGTTTGGAACTCATCATCACCCCTACATATTAAGCAGCTACCTAATAAAGCTCCAACTGTGGAGCCAGAGACACTGGTAGATAGTTTTATTCGGCGAATCTCAGTAAAGTTTATTTACAGGCTATAACAAGCCCAGGTTTGTTTGCAGCGCTGTGGCGGGGGGGAAGTGATGAGGAGCTAATATTTTCATACAGGTCTAAAGCAGTGATCTTTTTGTTTACTTAGCATGTTTCTTGTATCCTGAGGTAACCTTTTTAGTATAGTAAACATTCAGCAAGATGAGGGGCAGCCAGAGGTTTCTTGTTTTGAAGCCACTCCTGGAGGCCAAAGGCTGGGCTGACCCCGCAGGGACACTGTGCATTCCACTGGCTGAGCTCACCGACCCAGCGCCCGCAGATAATGAAGAGAAAAGTCTCTAGAGGCTCAATCACCCAAAAAAGTTGAACTAGAGAAGTACAAAATCTGCTACAGAGTTTTGCCTTTCTCTGCTTCATTTAGGCCATTTTGTTATTCACTAAAAGACCCTCAGTGAGACATCTCAGTCTTGCCCACACAAGCAAAACTATGGCTAAAACATTATCTGCTGGGTTCAAGATTCTGCATCCTGCCTCCAGGTCTCACGGGAGAACGCTGGAATCTCCAGCTCAATGATGATGCTCCAGTAAACAATGAATCACCATGAGCTATGGCCATGAGCATGCGCAAGATCAAGACAGACCAAGTGTGTGTGTGTGTGTGTGTGTGTGTGTGTGTGTGTGTGTGTGTTTGAGAGAGACAGAGAGAGAGAGAGAGGGAAAGAGATGTTAAAACAGAAAAGAACCTAGGGAGAGTTTAAAGGACATGGGCCAAAAGTACGGCACATTCCTTACAGCTGATCTGGGAAATATTTGAAGCACATTTGTCAAAGTGCCTTCACACTTTACTCTGAGAAAAATGGCCAGCCTTGTCCAAGGGTGTATGAGTGAGCCATGACAGAGCGTTCACGACGGAGACAGTGACTGCTTGGGAGAAATGCTTTAAGATTTTCACTGAATTATCAAATCGGGCCCCCAAAAAAATACTTGTCAAATGCAGCATCCTTATCAGCAACATTCTAAAGATATTTTAGTTTGATGCTATTTAGACACTTAAGAGCTGGGTGTTGCACTGACAATGTGACCAACATAAGAACTGCGATATTCCTGCGAAAGCTAAAACACAGGCCAACTGTATGCGGCGACATTTTTAGAGGCGGTTACTGTACTGACATACAGGCAGACGATTCACTCTGCACACTGGATTTCCTCTGCCCACTTCACAGCTGTGCTATCAATCATACATCATCATTATATTCATGTATTTAAAGCACAGAGGGAGTAGCAGCAATTCCAAAAAAGCAGTACCAAAAAAACTTTTTTATTGGGTCATCTGAAAATAGCTACACAATGCAAATAAGAGAGAAAGCAAGAATAGAAAAAAGAAGAGGACTCACCCGATGATCAAGGCGCAGACAAACTTCGTTCAGTCTCCAAAGTCCAGCTCGAATCTTGCACTCTTTCCTTCCTGCGCAGCACTTCGCTTCCTGCTGGTTCCTCCTCCTTGGGAAAGAAAATTTCCTGCGGGAGGAGGGTTGGGGGGAAGGAGGAAAGTGTTGCACTCAGTGATTCAGAAGCGATGGTGTAAACGCCAGCCTTCTCCTTCTGACAGCCAGCGTTAATTGCAGATCAGACTCGCCCACACACTCCAGTCTCCCCCTCGCTCGCTCTCTCTCTCTCTCTCTCTCTTTCTCTCTTTCTCTCACCCTTCCTCTATCCTGGAAGAAGCTGAGAGCAGACTGTTAGATGGAGGAGTGCTGTGAAGAGCATGGCAGGAGATGTTCAACTCCCCCCCACCCCAACACACACACATATACACACACACAACCTGCTCCACACAATTCCTTTCCTGCACTACTTTATACTGTGCATATCTGACAATCAAACACTCAGGCACACACCAAGCACATGTACTGTTATCAGCATTTTGTAAGTTAACACAAATATGTTTTAAACACTTGTGTCGTCTGTCTCTACACTGTGGTCTTGCAACTAAAAACAGGATGATCACCTTCTACACCTTCTCCAGCTAGTCATAACTACATCATTTCTGCAGGTTTGCAAACATTTCATAATTTTATAAATCTTACTAGAGAGGTGAGCACAAAGAATGCAAACGAAGAAGGAAACGTTCTTTACAGCTCGGGTTTTAAAGAGACCTAGCCGGTGCTGTGTTCTCGCCAAAATTTTTCTTCACAGTGCATTATGGGAATTATTAATCAGTCCATTTCACAGACACCACATTCCCCAGTTCAGAAAGCATACCGAATATACTGTATATCTCTTGTGCATGATAGCATTCTTTACTGCTTATTTACATTAGTGTGGCTTGGGACCAGTGCAATACATCCAGCGCAGGTCTAATTCAGAGTGAGTCCTCGTGCTCCACTGAGCTGAGCTTCTACCTTATATTCAATTTAGACTACTCCTAAAAAGTGTTGTATAATCTATTAGCATCTCTTCTCTGGAGCTAAAAAAGAAAATTCTGCGTCTAGTGCCAGCCAAGGCCCTGACCACTGGCCTAAGGCTTTATGAAAACAAATAGTCATGCTGAGACACAAACGCCACTCATAAGAATTTCATTTCAGTCATGACCAGGGAAAAAAACTGAGGCACTGCTTGTTTTATTGAGCACTTTTGGCTGTCAATTTAAAAAAAAAAATCCCATTTCATATTGTAAGACTGCAGTTTCAAATCTATCATACAGCACTGTGCAAAAGTCTTAGGCACCCTGATGTTTTTAGGTACAACTTTTGCTATTGATGGGTTTTTTTTCCAGTTCTGTATTATTGAGTCACTACAAAAAAGAAGTAAGTGTGATGGTCAAAGTCTCCACAAGAGCTGTGGCAAATTCTCCAAGACAATCAGTAAAACTTACCAGCTAATTACTGTACAGTACGTTGCAGAAGTCTTAGACACATGCAAAGACTCACTGTAAAGCAAAGATATCTTTGAATATAATGAAGATGTTTCTATATAAAAGAAAACTAGTGCTGTCACACGATGAATTTTTTTAATCGCACGATAATTTTTTTTAATTGTGCGTTAATCGGAGTTTTAACGCACATTTTGATTTGCGTTGTACATGCAGGTCACCATTGAAAATGAAAGAGAAACGACTGCTGAACGTGGCTTATTATTCACTTGACTTTATTTGATAAAAGTGAATATTAAACATGATTGACGTCTTTTCATTTTTTTTAATAAAAAATAGTTTTTGTCTTTTGTTCATCTGATATACTGATTAGAGTTGGAATTTAATTAAAGGCATCGATTCACCAGTTTAAATTAGAGTAACGCGGCACGTTACAACCGAAACACACATTCAAAGTTAAAATACATCACCCACAGTTCATAGACGTTTCATCACATTTATTTCAAAAGTGCCGACAGCATGTAAAATTAGTCTACGGTGTTGTTTACATGCTAAATACAGCCGATGGCTGTCTTGTAGAACACAACCGATCAGCTGTCCGCTGTTGATGACGTTGCATGGTGTGTTTCAAATAGAGCCGTTTTAGTGACTGAGTTCCCTCGGTGCACTTGGGATTCTGTAGACTGCAGTGATACAAAGGGACCCTTGCGACTGGAATGCAGCCTAAAACGAGCAATATGACGGTCAATTCGGGTGTGTTTGTGGTCCCTGCGGCGTACCATCAAAACGCGTTAATTGCTGTTAATTTGACAGCACTAAAGAAAACACTATAATGTGCAGTAAACAGTAATAAACTAAAGGAAATCAATATTTTTTCTTAAACAGTGTTCCCAAATACAATGTGTGCAGTTTTATAAGGGAATAAGCTTTCAAGTTTTACTGAGTGTCTTGGAGAATCTGCCACAGCTCTTCTGGAGACTTTGACTGTCACACTTACTTCTTTTTCTGCATGTAAAACCCAGCAGCCTTCATTATGTTTTTTGTCTGAAAAGTGCTCTGTTATGTAAAGTGTTGCTTTCATTACTGACATACACACATTTTTGTGTAACGTACTGACTCAATAATGCAGAACTCAAAAAAATCAATAACAAAGTTGTACCTAAAAACAACAGAGTGCCTAAGACTTTTGCACAGGACTGTATATGTGATCTTAGTCCAAAAATGTGCAGGAAAAAAAATCAAGCCTTTTTGAACAGACAGTAAATACAAACAGAGAGCAAGGAAACTACCATAACATTCACATCATAAAAATCACCCACAGTTTAGGAATGAGAGTTCATTTCACATTTTTGTTTTCACTGCGCACAAAACTAACACCTTCTAGTAACAATCGGCAGTTTACGGGAACCGTATCAGTTTGCTCAGACTTGTAGGTATTCATGAAATCCTACACAGTTTAATGTTTTACTGTAATTCACACTTTAAATGTATTAATGTACAAACATTTTAATGGGACGGGTTATTTAACAGTCTTTCTTCCAGCCATATTACCTACAGGCAAAAAAAGAGAAATGTTTCTATGGGAAAATACAATTATTTTACTATAGAGCTATACATTTCTGCTTCCATGTAGCTTAGGTCTCTACCCTATAGTACTGTTTACTGCTCAGGAAGCATAATTCACAAGGCATCCTGCTCCGCACTGCTGCACTTTCCTTAAAGCACCGAGCTACTCAGAATCACTTAACTGTGCAATCTGTGCTTTAGAAATTCATTAAACTGAAGAAGTGTGTAGCCGTGCTGACCCTGTGGCTGCGTGAGAAGCGTGGTGCCAAGAACGAGACGGACCTCTCGCTATTGCTTAACAAGGCAGCCTGACGTTCTGTTTGACATGAAGTCGAATCAAAAATGAATATCTTATTGCTCTAGAATTGACGGCATCAATTAGCGCTGCTCTCCAGAGACTCCGGCTCCGGTTTTCCATCAAACCGTGCCAGCTGAGCGGCGACGGTACACTACGCACCAGCTCTGTGGAACGCCTGAAGACTGACCACACAGCCAAATGCCTTAGACAACTGAACACAAACAACCACTGGGTTCGTTTTACACTTGAATTGTTCATTTCAAATCTTCATTCTGCACAATGTACTGCTCAATGCAATGCATGTTCACTCAATATTCTAATAATTAATTAAATGCAGGGGTTTTTTTTATTCAACAATGCATCCAAAAGGTAACTCTGTAAGAACGCTTGAACACTGCAGTATTTCATTCGACGCAGTAAGAGTGCATTAAACACTGAAAGAATGAACCCAGGATGCATCACTGCGTCCAGATACAATTCTCGCTCTTGTAACTGGTGTACGGTTTCATTTCTAGAAACTCTGCGCTAGTCGCTGAACAGTTTATAGCAGTTGTTGAATAATATTTAAATTTTAGGGTATGAAGTGAGTAATAAAAGGGAAGTCTGAGGCAAATTCAATATGGTATGAGATCAGTTAACACTGTAAGAGCTTACTGAACACCCGAGCATTTAATTTAACACAGTACGAGTTTGTTCAACACTGCAAAATGAACCCATTGAACACATCCAGACACATTTCTAACTAACTTTCCTAATAAGAGGACTTCCTGAACTTTAGGATGCTTCAGGATGAAAATCTGGAAGTATAAAGGCTGTAAACGTTCATTTAAAGTCTGATTTATTCAGTCATTGAGTTCGGCACCTAGCAGTCCATGCAGGAGATAGTTCAGTAGTGCTGTAAGAGTTCCTGCAGCACTGCTGGACATCCAGTGCTCTGACTCTTCATTACACTGTGGATGTAAAGTCAGTACCAGCAGCCGGACAAGCAGGAGGATGAGTGAGATCAGTGTTTGTTATCTCAGCTTTTCCAACGCTTTCTTTCAAAGGCACTACTTTGAGAAAAGAAAGAAAAAAAAAAAGCCATGAAGGTATGTTTACCGTCATGCGTACAATTCAAACATGGATCAGAAATGAGTTTTAGTTTGAAACACTTCATATGGACAAACAGCAGACTGTTTTGTGCGCTCACTTTGACGGGATAAGGAAGGAGAGCTGTTTGTGTTGCGTTTAAGGCCCGGGGTTTAGTTGAAACCAACTTCAGGCAGTGGCATCGATTCCTGGAGTTAAACTTCTCTTCCCAGCAGCAGATCTCTCTCTCTCTCTCTCACACACACACACACACACACACACACACACACACACAGACAGAG
>JAOVVH010000043.1:23412686-23431157 GCA_028566435.1 Scorpiodoras heckelii
TCCATCAAATGATGTGGCATCTTTTTGTTCCTAACACATTATCCAGTCCATATCAGGAAAGATATTCTGCATGATTTGTTCCCCCATTGAGGTCTGATGTGTTTTCAAAGTGTTCCTTTAATTTTTTTGAGCAGTGTAATATTACACAGTCATAATGAAAGATCTAAATGAATTGTGCTGACAGAGAAGAGATACATTACAGCCATAAAATAATCATTTAATGCTTCTAAGGTGTAAAGAAGGATGCCACTTTACACCTGTACTTTCTCTCCAAGGAAAATCAGCAGCCTTTTCTATACAGCCACAAGTCACACATTAAAGTTAAGTCCCCTTTTTTAGGAATGACAGAATCCAGAGAAAGCTGGGGGTGCAGAGGAGGGTTACTACCTCTCAGCTTTTCACATAGGGCTTCCTGTAGCCTTGTGGAAGTCTAATGTCTGACTTAAGGTGTGCCAATATTTGTCACTTTGTGGAAATGAATGAGAGAGTAAATTGTGCTTGACAAGTTAATCAGCCATGATTCAGTCTCGATCAATGCAGACATTTAAATTCATATTTCATATGGGCCGACAGCACAGGGGACTCTTTCACATGCATTGCAGGCCTCTGTCACGCCCATTCCTTCTTCAGCAAATAGTCACAAGATTTAAATAATTCACTCACCCTTAAAACCAAGCAGCTGGCTCAGAGTAGGCTGGCAGCATGAGGCACATACAGCTCTAAAAACAGTAAGTCTGACCAACTGCAGGGCTGGTATTCAGAGCCCATGTGGGTATGAGTTGCACTTTCAGGCCTCCAAGTGTTCTCAGGGTTAAAGCTGTCCCAGGATCGCCTCTGGTGCTTTGGCAGAAATGTCCTTGGAGCTGACTTTGTGCATAGCACATAGGAGGCGTGCTACTGTTTGACTTTGATATGAGCTCAGCCATGAATGGTGTGTATTGCCTGGAAATGGGAGTTATATTTTCCATGACATAATTATTTCCATTAATTATAAAAATAAATAGAAGTGATTCATTTCCATTTTTCCATTTTCCATATTGGAAGCTCCTTGGCATAATCACAATCTTTTTAATCTTTAAAGTTTTAATCTTGTTTCAAAATTTGGAAATGTATATAGAATCTTTTGATTAGCCTTTGAGGCTTGAACACTTCCACCAATTTTAAAACAAATATGAAATATGAAATTTTGTTTCTGTGCATTTTTACAGTGTGCTTCAATACAAGAGTTTGTATATTGTAAAAAGTAAATGATTACCTTTCTTCAAAAAGTTTAGATGATTTGGGCAAAAAAAATAACTGGTTGACAAAAAAAATTGCAAATTATTCATTTAAACACAGCTTTGCTAGATTTTTGTTGAAGAAATCATGCTTTGAGTAAGAATGAAGACCAGAACAGACTGAAGGATAAAGGATTGAAGGCTACACCAGTGACGTTAGAAATGTTGCTTTTTAATTGAAATAAATAAATATTACCAAACACTAGCTACATTGTCATTTTAAGAAATAAATGTTAGTTCTTGTGTGATAGGGACAGGAATTGCATGTTATCACCAATCACCATTCAATCATTTTAGGTCATGTAACTCACTTTTTTTCTTTTTCTTTGAAAAAATAAATTACACATATTGTGGTCCTTTGTGCTAATATGTGCCATCTTACAGACGCTCCAGATGCTATAGTCATTTAAAACATAGAGAATTCATTGTCATATTCAGAATTTCATGCAAGACAATAGAAGTGATATAAGACCTCAGAAGTGGTGTTTGTTGATATTGTAGCAACTGCCACCAGATTGTAAGGAGGAGGAGACTTCTGGGTTTAGGGGAGTGACATAGTGGGAGTTCCTGTAATGCAGCGCGGGTTGGACGTTCTGCCGTTGTTTTGTGTTACCTACCCTCCTCGTGTTCTATTTGGTTCTGTGGTCCTCCCCATTGGAGCATGTGTAGGCGTGTGTGTTACTCCCTGGTTTTCATTTCTGTACAATAAATTTACACTGTTTTGAACCAGTGAGTTCTGCTCACCAATTTTCATTGCTGCTGATGTCACGATATAGCTACAGTTCATAATTTAAAACACCAAATGTTGCAACATAATCTTGATACTCAAAACATAATGTCAATACTCCTTTGAACTTAAAAGCCATGCTGAAGCCATGTTAATACGTCATCTGTACTTACTGAATCAGCAAGCACTATATAGTCTAATCAAAGGAATTCAAAGCCAAGCTAGACATAAAGTCATGAGTTGAAGTAAACAGTAATTATAATTTGATGTGAACTTAAAACTTTAAGGCAGCTTTTGAACTTACGTTTTTGAGTTGAAGCTGATGAAGTGTGTTACAGTGTGAGTGCACTGGAGTTATCCGTAATGCCACAGATGCAACAGCTGCCTGTCATTTTTCCTTCAACAAAAGAGACCATTTCTTCTAGATATGTGCTATTCATTTTTTTTTTCAAAATAAACACTGTTTCATGCATTTCATAGTAATAGACTAGTAAGAATTATCTGGTGTTGATGCGCCAGAAGATTAAGCACTTGTTTAAGGAACATACTGCGTTGCCCTGACATGCACCATTCTGTCATAGTATTGTGACATTTTTCATGAAATATAATGACTTTATTCTCGGTGGTACATTTGAGACACAATCTAGCTATACACACTGTAACATTCCACAATCATTCAATGGTAATTTGATTGATTCCTTGTATTAATTTATTCGTGTTTGTCATATCCTTGGAAAAAAAATCTACATACCGTAGCTGTAGAAAAAGAAACACAAGAAATGTGGTGCTTGTTTAAGTTGTGTGTTGTATTAGTTTGTGAGCAATTTTGATGTTTTTGTTGATGATATTTTGTGTTTTTGGTTACTAATTTTTGTACTGTCAGAGAACACACAACAGGTCACTACTGACAGTGTTGTATTCTATATTAAGACTGATGTAGTGTACAGGCATCTAATCTTGTAGAAAATAGCCATTTTCTTTACTTTATTGTTGATTGTTGATTAGATAAAAGTATTTTCATACAAGAACTAAACAAATCTGTGATGTTTTTACTTCAAATCGTCTATGTTTCAATACTTTACACTAGTTATTTCAGCTTACATGAAAATTTTAAGGCAGGCTGTTTCTTGAGTAACTTACTTTAATAAATAATATAGTTGTTTGTACTGATATTTTAATAGTCATTGTTATTAATTATAATCACACAAGTGTCATGCTTGTGTGATTACAAGAATTACAAGAATTGCATATGCAGAGTTTCTAATGAATTATACAAATTTACTGGAACCTTTGAAATCAGTTTCATGATTTTTTAAATATGTTTTTATAAGTTTGTAAGCTTATTAATGTAATAATATTGTACATACAGTATGTATGTAACAATTGTGCTTTTATATATTGGCACAGTAGGTGCCATTACCATTGCAACTCTTATGTTTAAAAACAAATTTGGGAAACTGTCTCTGTGGAATTTTGCATATGCTCCTTGTGTTTTTATGGGTTTCCTCCAAGTTCACCTGTTTTCTCCCACTCTCCTAAACATGCAAGTAGGTGGACAATTGCACATAGGAGTGAATGGGTGTATAGGTGTTTTGTGCATTATGTTTTGTGATGGAACGGGTGTCCTGTCCAGAGTGAATTCTCACACCTCCTGCCCAGTGCTGCTGGAAAGCCTTCAGATGTGCCGCAGCCCTGACAAGGATAAAGTAGTTACTGCAGATGAATTAATGAATTAATAAATGTAGGTAGACACTCTGTTCAATTTTCTTTTTGCTTTTGTCATTATTATTATATAGTTATATATGTGTATAATATTATCATATATTTTTTAATAATATATATTATTTCCTTGCCAACCTCACTTCATTGATCTGCCTTTAAAATAGTTCAAATTGAGACAAAAAAAAATGTGATGACGGCTCATAAGTGGAAAAGCATGAAACTGCCACAGTCACCCAAACTTTTGTTCATTGTCCTCACTTCTTCAGTGTTCATTGTGCTTTTGTTCATCCTACTCAGATGGGTATAGTTTGAACAATAAGGTAACATAATGGTGGATGTGCAATGACAGGCTGTGGAGGGAGCAGGCCAAGGGATAGGGCCATAAACAGTGGGATATGGAGCACTAGCAGGATGACAGGCAAAGCTGAATGTGAGCAGGGAGGAAGTGTCCCACAATAGCAGGAAGCTCATTATGTACACAGGTGAAAGGTCAGCCTGGCTCCACATCAGCACAAAATGACCCTTCAGTGAGCACTGTTGCTGATGCTGTTTCTAGTGGATCCATAAATCTAAACCACCTTTCTGAGAAAAAGCAGGTACATTCTTTACATCCCTATGAGCTAGCTGCCCATGTGAATAGCTGGAATATAAAATGATCAGAGCTGCTTGAACGGAAGAATAACAGTCAGTGCAAATAAAACTCAGGAACACAAAGGCGTTCTTTCACTGCAGAGGGCAGTTTATGTGAAGTGTATAATTGAAGGTGCTGTTGGACATATATTGCATTTAATATACCGTTGCGGTTTGTTTGTTCAAACATCCCAAGAAAGCACATTTCATGTGTGTGCAAGTAAATATTTGTAGGGCTATATTGAACTGGAAAGCTAAATTAGGCAAGAGAGGGCAAATAGGGCCTTAACAAATCCCCTTGCATCCTTTGGCACAGTGCCATCCCAGAACAGAAATAGACCAATCACTGCAAAGATTTAGGATTGCATATACAAGTACATGCGTGCATACGCAGCTTTAACAATTCACACATTCTTTGATGCTGCTTAATTTATACATGCAGCCTGCATTACACACTAACTCTTAATAAGCCATTTCCCTCATCTGACTCCAGGCATCTCTGAACAGATTTGGTATCTCTGTAAATGTGCTAATGCTAAAAAATGGTGTAACACACCGGATTCAAATGACGGAACCAGGGGATAATCCAAAGAATAAACAAGAAATGAGGTCTGGACACATTTAAAGATAACAGGGACGAACAAGTTTCAGAAAGTATGCAATAGGGACTTGCCATTGACCCTGTATACACTGAATTGTAAATGATCAACACTCGGCTACCAACTCTGTTAAATACTGTAAATTAGATCGTAGTATTTACATATGGTACTGGGTAGCATGGTTGCTCGGTGGGTAGCACTGTTGCATCACAGCAAGAAGGTCCTGGGTCCTTTCTGTGTGGAATCTGCATGTCCTTGCCATGTCTGCGTGGGTTTACTCCGGGTACTCTGGTTTCCTCCCACAGTCCAAAGACATGCAAGCTATGTGAATTGGACATGCAAAATTGCCTCATGACTGTGTTTGAAAGTTGAACTTGTGTACTGATTAAAATCTTGTGTATTGATGTAACCTTGTGCTTGTCATGTATGGCCACTGATGCTGAAATGACATTAAAAAATAATAAACAAACAAACTTATGGTACTAAAGGATTTCTTAAGCATGTTATAGTCAGCCAACTACCTCTGAACTTGTGGTAGTGCTCAGGTCCTGAGTAATAGATGGATTTTCTCTAAGTTTCTATAGCTTTAATGGTGAACTGTTTTATGTGTGTACCATATGTTGATGTGATATTACAGTATATTGATACACATTTGCAATATATTTGTAAAATACCAACAACTAAATGGATCAAATAAACTCCAACTTTGGTTTTCAAGTCAACATCAGAAAAAAGTATAGGATGAATTGAGGATGAGCTTCTCGGGAAATTGTTTTTAAAAAATGATATCATATACAGCAAATAATGTATACTACTAAATGCCAAACAATGGTACTTTCTGTTTAAATACTCCTTGTTATGCTGCTGTATGCATTTAAGTGCCAGTTCAATGTTAATTCTGATATATTAGAGGGGCAAAGAGGTCATCCCTGCTCTCTTACAGTAATAATGCTCCATGCTACTTTTGTCTGGAATAAGGCTTCAGCATCTGTTGTGGCTGATCCCCATAGCCTGAGCTGTTGCATCACTTCCTAAATTTTTAAGTGCATGTGCGTGATTGTTCATGAGGCTGCTACATTAAACGAGACAGCCATCTGTTCTCAGACCAGCTGTACTCTAAAGTTACCACTCTTCCAAGCAATGACTGTTAGAAGTGCCTACAATATCCTGTATCCAGGCAGAGGAGAGTACTGACTGGTGCCAGAGCCTCTTCTGGAGAGCCATCTATCTGTGGACAAATCACCATCACCGGGAGAGCAAAAATTAAAAACAGACAAAAAAAAACCCTGCAAGCCTATACAAGCCAGCGACACTGGGAATGTACCACTCTGAAGAATGTACAGGCTGCTGATAATACTCCAGCTCTCTCGCATGGATTCAGTGCAGGTAAGAATATATGGTTTGTCCTAAACAGTGCATGTTTCAAAGCATAGCCAAAGTGAGAAGCAGCTGAACTAACAGTGCCACATACCCCATGTTCTTTTTCCCAGGCTTACAGATGATTAAAGACTCAATACAGCCAAGAGACTAATGACTCCACAGGGTGCAAGGCGAACTTGAGAGTCATAGCTTGATATGAGACCTCTGGAGGATCTGTGTGCTGTCAAGAGGTGTGCTATAAAATATACAAATTTATTCATCAGAAAATCTGCCTTGGCTCTGTGGCTGCAGGTGGCACGTGGGGAGAAAAGTACAGAGAAACTGATCAAGTAAGATCAGATGCCTTGGTTGTGGCTGTTCTGCCATTTCTCTGAGTAAATACTATGGGCATAGTACAAGGTTTAACGTAAAGTCATCTGCACAGAAAGGCACCTGAGCATCGATATAAGCTTACGATGAATTAATTAATGCCCTGCTGACCACAAGAGAGTCATCAAGAACTATGCAGTTTTTCCCAAACTGCTTTCTGTTTGAATCACTGATCAACTTTAGCAGTTATGGGCTTCTAAAACTATAAATATGAAGGAAAAATCACAAGACAAATAACATTAGTGTCTGGTTCTCAAGAGACTAATACAGTAAAAAATAACTATCACACCCTATCTGCCACATCCTATTCTGCACCTGACTCTTTTTGCCAGTCCTGCAGTTTCTCCAGCACATTCACTAGATACGGTAAATGGTCCTTGTCCTCTCCCCTTGCGAAAAGCCACTGGGTGACAGAGTGACAAATGGAGCCAGGCTGCCAAGTCCACGGAGCAGAGATTATTGTCCCTCACTGAAAGGGGAAATGGGATTAATGACCTGGACCTAGTGGCAAAGGCTAATCATTGGAGATTAAGAGAAGAAAACCCTGCAGGTATTCAAGACAAGAAACAACGAGGTGCTTTTTCAGCCCCACAAAGAAGAGCTATTACCCAAGACAGGATCAGTGGTGTAAAGCTACCTAATTAGGCAGACCTTAGAAGCTGATGAGATGTCTAACCTTCAACCTTTCCAGTACCTGTTGTTTAAATCGGAAATTAAGAGATGAAATATAATTGACTTCAGAATTATTGGCACCCTTGAAGAGAATGGGCAAAAAGTATTATATAAAATAATGATTACATACATTCATTCATTATCTTAACCACTTATTCCTGTTTCCAGGGTCACAGGAGAGCTGGTGCCTAGCCGGCATCATAGGGCGCAAGGCAGGATCAACCCTAGACAGGGCACCAATCCATCGTAGGGCACACTCACAAACACATTCATACACACACACACACACACACACACACACACACACACACACACACACACACAGGGGGCACTTTAGAGACACCAATTAACCTAATATGTATGTCTTTGGACTGTGGGAGGAAACCCACGAAGACACGGGGAGGACATGCAGACTCCACACAGAAAGGACACAGACCACTCCACCCGGGGATTGAACCCGGGACCTTCTTGCTGTGAGGTGACAGCGCTACCCACTGCACCACCCATGATTATGTACAATAATGTAAAATTTTAACTCAAACAATTGAAAAACTATTTAATTATTTAAACTACTTGCTACATGCAAAAATATGTGTATAATTTGATCAATTAGAAAATTTCATACATGTAAAAATAATCTATCAAATAAAAATAGACATTAAACAATATAGAATATAAAAATAGAAATATGAGCCTTTCAGTTGCCACATCTGTAACAGCTGATGCTGAAAGCAACATAAGGCACACAAAATGCAGCACAAAAATGTTGAAGCATCACTGGAACTAAAAAGAAAACTTGTGTGCTGTAAACAAATAAGACCAAAATCAAACTGTTAGGTCATGCACACCATTGGCATGTTTGGTTACAAATACATTTTAAGCTCATGTAGATAATACTACTAGGTAATCTTCTTTGATCTTAGAAAAATTGCTAATATAAGCAGTATATGTCATTACATGACGTAGAAGAACTACTTCATGCTTTTGTTACCTTTTGTTACCTTTATTACCTCTAGGTTGGATTATGCCCTGCTGTCTGGGTGTTCCAGTAGGTGCATAAACAAGCTCCAGTTAGTCCAGAATACAGCTTACTAGAGTGCTTATAGAGCTAAAAGACATGAGCAAATGATCCCCATCTTAACCACACTGTATTGGCTCCTAGTTAAATTTTGCATTGATTATAAATACTACTATTAAGCTGTAAAGAACTGAACGGTGTCTTGCCGCAGTACCTGAATGAATTATTGGTCTTTTATGATCCACCATGCCTACTTAGATCAAAAGATGCAGACTATTTGTTGATACCTTGAATAATGAAGGCTCTGTCAGGGAAAAATTTTTCTCTGAGCCTCATACTTATGTAACAACCTTCCAATTACTGTTTGGGACTCTGACTAATCTAGGCTGAAAATTTATTTGTCAAGCCTTTTGTTAGTAAACATTCATCGTGTGTAAAGGCACAGATCTGGAGAGTCCCTGCTTTCAGACTGCACACAATATAGACTTTTTAAACCAATACAGGGCAAGCGCTCTCTGGATCTGCCTGGACCATCCTAATGATGTCTTGAAGATCACTTGAAAATCATTTGCTACTGCGAAGGATGACCCTATATAGGCACATTTTATAGATCACAATGAGATTACCATAAAGATGGCTCTGGATGTTTCCTTGGATAGCCTTAGGATTGAACAATTAATAACTCCAATTTCATACAATATTGGGAACAATGTTTCAAACAATGTTAAAACTATAATGAATTCAGAAATGACTCCTATGCTCATACTCAAGTTCCTGTTAACACAGTTAGCACTGCTGACTAAATAGTATGTAGAAGATAAATTATTTATATTTGCACTATCTGGTGCCACCCAGAAGAGGATTAGTTCCCTTTTGATTCTGGACCCTTAAGAAACTTAAGGTTTCTTCCTCATGTCATCTCAGGGAGTTTTTCCTTACCACTGTCACTTTTGGCTTGCTCATTAGAAATAAATTAATGAATTTTTCATTTAGAATTAATATGCGCATTTCTGTAAAGCAGCTTTGTAACAATGTCTATTGTTAAATTTGCTATATAAATAAAATTTAATTGGCTTGAAGGAAAGTCCATGATACCCTCTGGTGGTCCAGAGGCCCTTGTGAAGATTGATAGCCTCATGAGTTCAGTACTCTGCCAGGAGGGTAGGACTTGACCAGAAATGGATCATTCCATAAGAGAATGATCCCAAATACATATCCAAATCACAAAAACAGCAGCGTTAAAAAGGAACATATATTATGCAATAGCCATTTCAGTCTTCAGATCTGAGCTTTGAGGAAAGGGAAGTCCACACATACAAATCTAATAATATAACAGTTATGATAATTTAAAAATATAACTCGAAATGTGAAAGATGATTGAAATGTGTCAAAGATCCCTCAACAAGAATCTCCAACCTTATTAGACAGTACAGCAAGAGACTCTGGGCTGTTGTTTCATCCAGGTGAGGCTTCACCAAGTATTACCTGATTTGCAGAAAAATACATTAAGTGCATTTTTGTATTTGAAAATCATTGTGTTGAAATAAGCCGTACGCCATTTGTATACATTTAAGCTCAAAATATCACTGATTGCATGTGGTTTTCATTTTATATTTTTGCCCTTTTTCCGGAAGCAAGTCTGCTGTTCAGGTCTGTGTATAATTTACTTACATCCTCTATAATCCTATAATCCATAGCAGTGAAGGTATTGTACTCTTGTGTTGTTCTCTCCCTCCTCTGGTGTTAGACAGTTTCCTTTATGCAATACCTTTTGCGTGCAAAAATTGGAGGATGTCGGCAATACTGCTTAAGGCCGCAAGAGAGTTGCAGTGTAAAGTGGGATTAAAGCATACCATCTCTCATCCTGTTCTTGTGGATATGCCCTTATGAAAAAAAAACCCACTTACGTATTATTTGTCTTTACAAAATCATACTGACTAGCATTGTCAAGCACTGCAATTAGCCTTACTATCATCAGATTGGGGATAATTTGTAAAGGGTTACAACAGTGGAAGATCCCATTGGCTTCCACTGCTATCTGAGGCTACAGTGGGTGGATACAGTGGTAAACTGGATGGTTGACAATTATGAAAATATAACTTGGTCCATTAGCAGTGGTAGAGAGCAGTGAAACCCTATGTGGTCTTCTGCAGCTGTAGCTCATCTGTCTTGGTTTAATGCTGTGCATTCTGAGATGGTAGTGGTTATGACCTCTCTCATCAACAGGTAGTGATGACCTCTCTCATCAACAGGGCGTCTCCGCCCATAGAATTGTGGCTCACTGTTTTTTCTGAAAGGCCTAGCTTGTCAAACCAGCCCGTCTGGCACGACCAACAACACCACATTCAAAGTCACTGAGATAACATTTTCCCCACTCTAATGTGAATTTGAACTGAATTTCTTGACCTGTGTCTGCATGGATGTATGCATAGCGCTGCGCACATGTAACTTTCTGATTAGAAAATTGTAAGATCGAGCAGGTGTACAGGTGTTCCTATGAAAGTGGTTATTGCTATACAACACAACTGAGAAATTTAGTGGCATTCATCTTGTTAGTGGCATTCATCTTGTTTCTTAGAATTTCGCAGAATGGCAGCTACCTTTATGTAAAATAAATGTTCAACTGACTCTTAAAAATAAGACATAATGGAGGTTCACATTCTTACATTCCATCTAACTTCATCACACACATCACTGTTTTTTTCTTTATTGTTTTATACCGGGTGGCACGGTGGTGCAGTGGGTAGCACTGTCGCCTCGTAGCAAGAAGTTCTCAGGTTCAGTCCCCGGGTGGAGTGGTCTGGGTCCTTTCTGTGTGGAGTCTGCACGTCCTCCCCATGTGTGCGTGGGTTTCCTCTGGGTACTCCGGTTTCCTCCCACAGTCCAAAGACATGCATACCGGTATTAGATTAATTGGTGTCTCTAAAGTGCCCCTAGTGTGTGCGTCTATGAATGTGTGATGGATTGACGCCCTGTCTAGGGTTGATTCTGCCTTGCCCCCCATGCCGCCGGCTAGGACCTGACAGGAATAAGCGGTTAAGATAATGAATGAATGAATGAATGAATAATCCTGTATCCTGTATATCGCAAGAGGTTTATCAGTATTTCCAAAAAAGGTTTGAAATTAAAACATTAGAAATGCCAACAAAAGTCATTTGTAATGCAAGTTGCACTTACCTTGGGAGAATAAGCAAATTGCGCTCATGTCATTTCTATCAATAAGCTCTTCCCATCATTATGTGGTGACAGCAACAAAACAGGTCTACCTGAGAACCTGGTACATTTTGAACACTTGTAAATGTAATTATAATGTATTGAGTTTAAATATTTACAAGGGGCTTACAACGGTATTGATTTTTCAACCAAATGGGCATATGGATGAGGATGTAAAAGATGATGTGCATTTAATTAGATCATTTCATTTGGAGAATGGGGGGGGGGTTTAAGAGATGAGAACAATACAGATTTTGAAATGTATCATGCCATTTGCTATTAGGATCACTGAAAAAAGACAGTTAGTATAGTATAATAAGCATGGCCAAAATGGCACACTGTTCTTTTTTACTCTGGAGCACTCAATCAACAGTAACTGATTTACTGCTCTGTATCATTGTAATTGTTTGTGACAGTATGTAGTTGAGTGCTGTGTGTATGTAAGTGTGCGTGTGTGTTACTATGCATGACTAAGATGGAAAAGGGAAGGAAAATAAGGAAACAAGCTCTGCTTTTAGTGCAGACATGCTATGCTTGGCAAGAGTCTTTTATCTCAGCTGTGGCTCTCAGCTCCAACTTAAGGTGGTGTCTAGTTGCCCCTCATCACCTCTCTTGTTTTCAATCAAGCAGTCCCATAAATTATTGCCAGTGATAGTCACAGAATGTGTGCTCAGTCTCGGGTGCGGGTCCCTCGTCTCCATGCGTTGGCTCACACTTCCACAGCACTTCACTGACAAGTTAAGGGGCCAAGACCTAAGCAAGCTCCGTAAAGTCATTGTTAATGAAAATAATTAACCTCTCTGAACAGTATATGATTACAAAATCAAAGCTCATTACTTCCAATATTGAAAGTGCTCTGTTGTTATGTGTTTGAGACAGTTGTCTCACTATGTGTTTCAACTGGCCCCATGGTTCAACTGCTGCCCAGCTGTAATCTCTTATCCTAAAGTGATAAGAATTGAATCTTCTCAGCATACTACACACAAACAAAAACTGTCCTTGTGTTATACTTTGTGATGTACATTCACTCATGCTGTATCAACTCCCAGCATAGGTTACACAGCACTGTTCCTTCCTCCTCTGGCTACACATCCCTGTTCATCCAGATCAGCACATGAGCAGCCTTCGCTTTCAATTAGTCTTCATCTTGCCCAGACAGGCACCAGGAGCAGTCTATGCCTGGCAAAGAAGCAGCAATCAGGATCAGGTGATGAGCTTCAATACACCAGCTGGAGCTACAGCATGGTAAACATAAAACAGCTCCATGGATACCATAACTGATCAGGCAAATGATGAAAAATGGCAGCAATGAGGGATGTAATGGACTGAACAATTGAATTTCTTTTCTTGCATGACAGATAGCAAGATTGCAGAAATTCAGCATTGCTTAAGAATGAACATAATTTACCTAAATTTGCCTAAATGAACCTAAATTAGCATTTTCTGATCATTAATACAAATTTGGCACACATTAACAAAGATGAATCCCACTGATAAGATTTGTCTTGGGTCATATTTAAGAGTTCAGGATAAGGAACCTGAAAAGCCCAGGGAGCAAGATAAAGGGAGAGAAGAAAAGTGGCCCACAGGTTGTTTACAACTAGCTCTGGAGTCAGGGGGGATTCAGTGTACTGCACCCCTGCTTCCATGTACCTCTCTGTGGGCAAAAGTCTGAGGTAGAATCTAGTAAACATGACCACCTCAAGAGGTGCACATTCCCAGCAGACTCGCAGCACAAGCTCCAGCAGCCATGTGATGAAGGAAAAGGACACAGGATTTGTTTCTGATTGTCTCTATAGAACGTTTTCTCACGAACATAATAAGAAAGTGCTAATGCTCATAGAAGTGGAGCTAAGTAGCCTTGCTTGAGCATAATATTGTCTATAAAATGTTTTCAGCAAAACATTGCAAAAGAGAAAGATGAGCATCAGTAGAAAGTATTTATGTGATCAAGCCTAGTACAGACATAGCCAGGGCCTGAGTATAAAACAGTATACAGAGTGCTTGATTCAGCCTTCAAACCTTAACAGTCAGGTCATCCCTTCCCAGTTGTACACCGTATTTGACTAAACACTGCCAAGTGGTCTGGACAAACCAGACAGCACAAAAAAGCAGGAGCCTTCGCATGCAGTCAGCTGCAATTAGTTTTCATCTCACTTGATTCCAGAAGCAGAGTCTGAGATGCTTCTCCACAATGAGCTCCTTGTGGTTGGCTATACTACAGAGACCCATTGTATGAGTGCTTTGGCCAAAGCATCACTTTCTGTCACCTGCAAAAACCATATTGAGGCAACATCTGGTCAAAAAAGTTAACTATAGTGGAGATTCCACTACACATTATTCACTCCCAGGTGGAGACATCATGACATGAGGAATATTCACTAGACAATTCACATTCTGTGTTGAATTGTGTTAAGCACTCAATACTTTAATCAGCAGTTTTGCATTAATGTGTCCTTGCTTATATTCCTCATTACACACATCTTTCCCGTTCTTTTGTTAATGTATCACCGAGCAATTCATAGTATGTAATATGCTTTACGGTATTAGGCTTAAATAAAAAGTGAGTGCTTTTTAGAACAATGTGACGATGGAGGACTTTCCAGAGCAAAATAATAAAGAACAGAGAAGAGAGGACATGGTATAGTACTCTGCTGAGTGTGCATCTCAAAGCAGATTAAGTCACTCTATTGTGAACAGAGAAGGATAAAGACCACAAATGTTTCCAGAGGATGTCAGCCCTCGCCAAAATCTCACTATTCTCTACAGTCCTCTTCTATATGCTTCCTGTTGGCTCCATCTGCCATTGATATCATCTCTTTTTCCTTTTGTTCTCTTGCCATTATAAAGAGCTCATATAACCTTCAGGTTTAATTGGCAGTCTCAACCAGCAAAAAATGAAAAAAAGTAACCATTTTTATTGAAAGCAAGCACATCTTTATACTTCAGACAATTCGCTTGAGAGTAAGAGTGCAGCTTTTTAGGCTGATATGTAATAGGTAGATAACTATTAGTCTTCTTGTTTAGTGTTATTATACTTGTAAGCAATTAGCAATCTTAAACATGAATTGTTACAAATCCATATTGACCTGAAGCAATAAAAAAAAGCAATGGAAAGAAGAAGAAACACAGGAGGGGGATCTTGGACAAAGAACATCTTTAAAAGCCAAAACAAGGAGACACTACAAAGGACACTGGAGAAGATGAGGCAGAGGCTATCAGCTGCCACACAGCATTCACATTAGAGCTAGGACTAGACGTGTAGCCTTTCAGGTGAGTGCAGGTTGTCAACAGAGACAAACTGCAGCTCTGGGAATGCCCCAGATCTGACAAATCCTCCTCCACCATCATTCACCATCTCTGGGCTCAGCGAGTTGCCCTACCCAGGGTCACACCAAGCAGCAGCCACAAGCTGTTCATCTCCAGGTGTTCAGTAATGATGCTGCGCATACAGCACTGTGCTGGAGCACAGTACCTTACCGTGCTAATTACAAGCGAGAGGACAGGATGCGTGAAATTCACTAATCCACCACTAAATGTCAAACAGTAAACTGCTGACTCTCCAGGCACTGCTCAGGTGTTGCAAAGCATTGCAGAAGCATCAAGGGCTTGTATTTGTGGAAGCTAATGCAAATGTAAACTTGAAGAAAGCTCGTGGAAGGACATTTGAAGTGCAAGGCAACAGGGACTGTCCTGGAGTTGTGATAAGAAAATCAGCAAATATGAGTGAAGCAGTTAAAAAATCGCTGAGGAAATCGCTCCACCTACTATTACTATACACTGAAGTACCAGAAAAACTGGGTCTGGAGCCTATGCAAAATCCATAGCAACGCCACCTATGTACACCATTGGTTGTGTCCGCAAGTGTGTATATAAAGCAATAGACATCTATGGAAGCTTCTAGAGCTCTTTCCACCATGAGAATGGCAAGTTATCACGATTTTGCAATTTTCAACACAGTTTTATAGTTGGAGCTTGTGAGATGGGTCATAGCATTTCTGAGGTAGAAGCAAAGTTTTGATTTTCACATATGAGCATTTCAAGGGTTACCGTGACTACAAGAATTCCGGCAAAACCTTGAACTTACAGCAGCAGTGTGGCTGTAAAAAGACGCTGGGTGAACGTGACCAGCGCCGACTGGCAATAATCGTTTCACATCGGAATTCAATGCTGGGGCTTCAACAAACATCAGCATGAGGACTGTGCAACGTTCCCTCCAAGATCCTCTGGGGGATCTACCAAATATTAACCAAATATTACCAAATATTAACAGTTTTTCTGGTACTTCAGTGTACAGAGCTCATTAGTACCTCACTGCAAAGACACATGAGAAAACAACAAGCAGATAAGAAAAAGGCAATGACGTATCTGTGTTACAAATAACAGTACTGAATCTGTTGTATTCATTGTGGAAAACAATAGTATTCATTTTTTAACCATCTCTAACCCACTTCTACCCAATCCCTTACTCTTCTTTTCCTCCTCGGAAGTCATGGAGCGGGACAGTAGTGACGAAAGGCATAGCAGAGTACTTTGCAGCTACGCTTGGGTGGCTCCTTCATTTTCCATTAAACAGCTAAGGCATATTGTCAATTACGCCACCTCACAAAGGCAAAGGCTTATACAAGGCTCAGATAATGATACGCTTTATTGGTTGTGCAATGAGAGGAGAGGGGGAAGCCAGATGATTTTTCATAAGGAAAAGGCGAGGCAATGAGATGCTCCATTGCTACTTGTATTATATAAAGACCAGGGAGTGTGATGCCATAATGGGGGACATTCAGGGATATTCTTATTAAGCTGTCAGCTTTAGTCTCTGCTCTGGTCCTCGACCACTCCAGCTCCCAATGGATCACCATTGCAGGCTAAATCAACCAGAGATTTGTAATGCTAACAAAAAAACATGCAGACTGCTATATTATTACTGCTGTGCCTGTGTTGCAGGAAGTAACAACACAAAAACACTTAGTGAGCATTCTGTATTACACAAAAATAAATGTTTGAGCAGACATGGCATATAAATTCTTAGCATAAAAACAACAGACATGACTTAAGAAGCACAATTAGAGTTGCTTTGACTTGGAGAAAAGCTTACTCCTATTTAATTAGACATGCAAATCTGATCTCTTTTCATTTAAACCAAGCCTAACTGACCAGTCATATTGTATTTCAATATTATTGTTAGTTATCCAAGTTGAAGCAAAGGTCTTTATACACTTTATAATTTACAAGAAAATTCTAGATTGCTACATCTGGACAGGAGAAGGATTGTAATGTTTATTTTAAAGGGGAGGGAAGCTGTCCATCTGGCGAAAACAAAGTGCAAAGCCACAAAGACCCTTTTCATGTGGCTACACTGTCCGCATCTGAAACATTTCCATCCTGTCCTTTTTCCTCACACTGCATACACAGCCCTCGCTTCCAGATCAAAGCTCCCTCCCGCCCTTCCAAATGTCTGGGAAATGACCAACAGCTACTGAGTCCATTCTTGAAAGAAAACATCAGTGTTAGCTCCTACATACCATTAGCATGTGCCATCCACATGGCTAGCAGTGAACAAAACACACACTGTAGTCGACCTTCACTATTGTTTGAACCATGTTCAAAGGGAGCAAGGGCTGATTTGACGTGGAAGCATCTATTAAACAAGTCCGCCCAGTTCCCCTGGGAAGAAGGCAGGGTGAACAGTCCTTCTGAGGACCGGTAAGACAACCGCACAAAGGTAGAAAAGAGTTTCAGAGAAGAAAAATGTATAGGAGTGTGCCTCTTTTGTATGAATTGTCTGGAAAGGCTCTTGTGATTAATTGTGTGCATAAGAATGTGTGTGCATATACATATTTATGTGTGTGAATCATTATCTTCAAAAACAACACTCATTTTGTTTCCCTTTTCTCATAAAATGGCCTGATGGTTTGCAGGAGCCCCCACCAGAAAGGATCAGTGTCTCATGTCAGTCCAAAATTGTGTGCAAAATGGAACCCAAACCTGAAAGAAATTGAAACTGTCTGACTATTGATGTTAACATTTCAACAATAATGCTAATGCATTCCATAATGTGGGTGTTTTTATAATGAGAAACCATGATTCAAATCAACAGGGCTCCATCTGAATCAATAGGTCCTCACATGAGCTATGGAGATGATGATCTTGATAGAGAACACAGCACTTTGTGTGGGGATGGAGGTGTAAGGAGGCAAGCTCTGAACACAACCTTGTAGAGATTCAGACTACGGGGGCTGATGTCTCATGTGCTAGCATCAGTTGCTCTGCTTGGTTTATCATACGATCCTCTCAGGTTAGGTTCCCTGCTGTGGTACTCCAACCACATGTGACTCACAGAAATTGATTAATATGAAGAAAAGTCATATAGATCTTTAGATAATAAGGAAACTTTCATACATTTGTACCTCACTAAAGTAACACAGAAATTCAGAATACACAGTTAACAGTATAGTTCAGATTACAATTTGAGATAAATACCTACATGAAGACATTATTCTGAGCCCATCTTTTATTCCTGTGTTTTATTTTGAGAAAAAATATCTTATTAATGTGCATGTACTACATTTTCAATTGTTGTAGTGTAATGTTTTTTAAATTTATTTATTTATTTATTTATTTATTTTATTTAAATAAAAACCAGACAAGGCCAGTTTCTCTTTCATACATAGTTTCTCAGCCTGGCTCTGCTCATCCTAGCACCCATGTTCACACTGATATTCTCGCTTCGTCTCTAACATAATGACTTACAAGTTTCCCACCAGCTTGATTTCCCACTTCACACACATCCATGCACGCACACACACACACACACACACACACACACACACACACACACACACACACACACACACACACACACAC
>JAOVVH010000043.1:23441164-23451669 GCA_028566435.1 Scorpiodoras heckelii
TTTTCAAAAAGAGAGAAAACAACAACAAAATAATAATAATAATAATAATAATAATAATAATAATAATAATAATAATAGCTGAATTTTTTTTGGTTTGTTTAACCAACCAACTAACCAAACACAAAGATCCATGACATGAGTCATAAACTGAGTTATAAACAGTCAATTCTTGATCACTGAGCTTCATGCTCACATTTGCTTGGGGAAGGTTAATTTTCTGGTAAGACTCAGAACAACAAATAGAAGAATAATGCGGAGCTCCACTCTCTGTTCAAGATACATGAAGACTAGGATCAGCTGCCAGGCTCAAAACCAAGGCTTACTTCAGTAAACAAACAGCATTTGCTGACATGTTCACATTCACACCTCATCTGCATTTTGACACACTTTTACACTATTACAACATATTTACATATAGAGAGCAAAACCGAAACATGACTACTGGTTTTAAGCGGCATTGTAGAAAGGCCAAAAATAACACCTCAACAGCATGGCATAATCTTCAGTTTTGACTCAGAATGCATGCGGAAGCTATAAGCGCTGGTGTTGAAACAATTGGACATTTGTTGACTGTTTATGTTTCAAAATTTAGGCCGTGGTTTTAGGAGATAAACACCATTCTAAGGCACTAAAGTCCTGTGTAACATACAATTCACATTTGAATGTGGAAGTTTGATGCTGGAATGTTAGCAAGCTTCTGCATAGTTAAATACAGTTTATCTTGTTGGAGTTATCACAGTCATTACTTACTCTGCTTTAGCAAGCTTGATTGCCCGCTGGCTAAAGCACTGGCTTAGTTTCGTGTTTGAAGCTGCTCCGTCACTTGCACAACCACCTTAATTTAACCACATAGAAACATTCACACACTGCCTGTGCATATGCCACTCTTTATCAGAAGTGAGGCAGCTGTGAGTGCATTAGCATACGCACTGTGAGACATACTAATCCATTTCTGTGTTGAAGTGTTAAACCACTTATGCTATTTTACAGCCAGTATAGTGGCTTCTACCACATTTGGTTGGAGTTTATTGTGATAATTGAGATACAGTTAAAAAACTTTTCCACCAGACAGACTTCCAAGATTTATTCTGGGCCTTGCTAAATTCCTAATAGTCTATATTAAAAAGTACACTTTTTAGACCTAAATCTGAATAAATTAAAAATATTATTTACACACATTAGGATCTTGTGTATCTGCTACACCAATCTGACTGATCAGTTTTAAATGATGCTCTATAATGAACAGAGACAAACTGGCAAATGGACTTCCTTGGTTGATTTCTTTACACATGCGCTGTTTTACATTTTATTAGCCTTTTATGATGAGCTTGAAACGAACATTCAAATAGTGCATTTTAAAGCTTGCTGTAATGTTATTAAACTGTTACCATAGTGATAACTGAGATGTTTATTGCAGCTTGTACAATACAGTGCCCCCTAGACTGATTAATATGCTTAATTATTATGACTACAGTCACTGATAGCCCTGAATTTTGCACTTTGTGAATCATCCCTTTTTCAAAACAAACCATACCTAAACTGGTTATGGATGTTGCCTTAATTTCTTGTGTGATAAAGGCACAATCTCTTTTGAGAAGGTAAACCTATTGTGTAATTTCATGTTTTAATTCTCTGACCTTCCCTGTGCTATAATATGGGAAAGACAATGGGGACAAGCACACTCATGGACAATACCATACAAGGAAACCTCAGCTAAAGCATGAGCAAATTGCACTCAAAGTGCAGAAGTGGACAAACTCAAAGCTGTGAGGACTATTATAGTCATTAGGATGAAAAAAAGGCTACTGGCTGACATGCAAATACATTCATCTGGTCTATAATATCAGGCAATGGAAGCAAAGGATTGTGCGATTGGACTTTTAGAGGGATGCACACCATTGTTTTTTTCACAGAACTGAGCCTGCTTTTGACTATTGTTATTGAATTTTAATACTGAAAATACAGTTTTGAAAATATGACAGTGACTGTCATCTTCTTCAAATGGTTCCCAGGCTTGTTTTGAAACTGATACAAGTATCCATTAGTATTGTCATATGTTCAACATTTTTGACACCTGTGAAATTGCATGCTAAAGGCTGTGATGTGGTATTGCTACATTTAACCACTAGCACTAGTTTTTCACACTACCTCGACTGAAGCAAGGTCCTGTGATGACAAGGTTTTCCTACCACTTCTAGGTGTAAACAGTGGTTTACATGTAACAAAAACGAAACTATGGTCATGATGCAACATCTTTAACGGTATTCACATCTTGCAGGCAACCTGCACCGTAAAACATTACAGGCCCACTAAGTTATACAAACTCATTTCTTCTTTTCAACTTAAATTGTCATAGCAAATTTTTGATAATCACAAGTTTTTTTAAAATAAAGTAAACTAATCCATTGTCTTGACTAATTGTGAGTTTATTGGGTTGTCCATGTTCATTTAACTCAAGTCTGTAAGGTATAAGTATAAAAAATAAAAGGGGAGGAGTTGGTGATTAAGAAGAAAGACAGACAAGTTGGCATTTTTTAAGTACAGTAATACCTTTAAAAACGTTTAATCATGGGAGCATGGGGCTAACCACATTTTCACGGATGAAAAACCCATTAATATTAACAAAGAACAAAAACAACATATATAGTGGACTACTTTCAGCCATGGAGGGACATACCTGACTCTGGACTACTGTTTGAGGTTAACTGAGTGCAGCTTGATACAGCGAGTTGAGTTTGGCAAGATGAAGTAACGTTACAGATGGGAGCAGGCGAGTAGCTATTTCATTTACTGCTTTCTTTTGTGATCAAAAAGGGAAATTGTGCACGTTAACTTTGTTAATGTTACAGGACTAACAGTTACCCCAGACATCCTCGCTTGTAATAGTGAAGGTTATGTTAACTAGCTAGTTTGTTAGCCAGCTAGTTTCAGTGTCCAAAAGCAGCTTATTTTGTGCATTATCACACTGTGTTTATCTGCATAATGTTTTATAATTTGTTTTTCTGTTTTAAGACATATCATCCACCATGAAAATAGTGTTATTTTTCTTTCCCTCCAACATGATGCTTTTCCTCTTGAAATCTTCAATGTGGATGTGGTGGTAGAGGAGACGATCGTTCTTCATCAGATCAGAGATGTGCCTACTGGTTTGCTGTGTTAATGGACACAATCTACTGCCTTAATCTGGAGTACACTCGCAAAAATGAGGTACTCATTTGAATTCCTGCAGAGGGTCATCATGAAGTTCAAACCAGACCAGTGTTCAGGATACATGGAGTGAGAAACAAATTGCTGAAGTATCGTTATTAGACTGATGACTGCACACCACTGCCCATGAAACCTTTACAGTTTTATTAGCAAGGCATTTAAACCATTAACAAATCACTAGTAACTCTTTACTGAAACAACACATTTGTCTGTTTCATGTTGTTTTTGCAAAAAAGACTTTGGACTCTGTAATTAAGAAAACATTGCCACTGGCAGAGACATGCATTGTTCTTAAACATGTATTGTTCTTAAAATAATATAATTCTCAAAGAAAAAAATGTAATGTGCACTTATGGGCACTGAGTAGTGGCATAAACAATGCTTGGTGCATGTATAAAGTGTTTTGTAGAAACATTTGGAATATTCATAACTAGTCATTGAATGACTATTGTTAAAGCCATGCAAGGTCAATTCTCTCTTCTACTTACTTGCTGCCATTATGTCCTGACCCATATTTAGTTTAGGCAATATTAATACTAAACTGAGTTTATGAACCTGTTCACAATAAATGTGTTCAAAATTGACATTGGTTTTATTTTGGGTAGATGTACCAAGAGGCAAGGTTATGTAACATTTGTTGTTTGAATAAATGTTATTTATGAACAGCAGTTGTTGTAAGTTGACTAATTCTAAAGTTTAAAGAAGCTGTAAATAATTTTGTCAAGATGAGACTTCTAGAAACCAGTTAAAAACATAAGTTCTTTTAACATTAAGTGATAAGTTATGTGAATATAGCTGAAATTGTCTTAACTTGAACATGTGTATTAAAATAATGAAGAATTGTATGTTTATATGACTAGATAGTTTGTTTTCTAAAATGGATAAAATAAACATCAAGTTGTTTTGATTCAGTGCATCAAGTTGAAACAATGAATTATCTGTAGTTAAGCAACTTATTTAACTTAACTACTTTAGTTGTTACAAAAGTTTTATTCAAGTTGAGTTTACTCAGCCTTTTAAGGCAGCAGGTGAACTTTCGTTCGAACTTTTCATAAACTTCTAAGTTTAACCAACTTGAAATGTCTTACAGTGTCAACCTTTCACCACACCAGTGCTAAAGCAACAATGTAAGGTTGTAAAGGATGCAGTTGTGGATGGTTTTTTTGTGTGTGTGACTGACCTTTTATGTCAATACTTACAACACAGTGATCTTTCAAGACTGCATAATTAGATTACAAAAAATTGTAGCACTATTGTCAACTCTCCAAGATCACATTAGTCTCTACTGAATCAATTCAATGAATTCATTACGGCCTGCTCAAAACTCTTACTATTCAAGCCTTGTATGCACTATGCATTCAGTCAAGTTGTCTTAGAACGTAATTTTATTGGTTCCCAGGTGGTTCCGGGATAATTCATCATGGTGGCAAATGTTGTCACAGGTCAGCCACGAAAGGAAGGGAATAAAACACGTTAATGACATTCATTTTTGATTTGTTAAATATTTTAAAGCAAGTACAAAAATGTACATGCTAATTTTCACAGCACTAATTTTTACAATTATTAAAAATACATATAGTCCCCAATGTGTGTAAATATGGCTGGAGGGGCCCTGCAGGTGGTGCCCTCAGCAAACAGCCGGGTTGCCTATGTCTAGAAACACCCCGTATAGCTCTGTAACTCCAAAAGTGTAGTGCAATTACAGAAATCCCATACATAGAGTACAGACTTAAAAACAACAATCAATCTTATTCCAGTGAAAATACAGTAGATATTTAAAACAAGTACCTCTTTATAACTGGAACATGATCTTTGTTGTCAGGGGATCTGGATAAGGGTGTCTGCCAAATGAATCAATCATGGACAGACAAAACTCACACACTGTAGGCTATGTTTATGCTGTGCTAAAGCTAGGCTACATTCTTGTGATGTGGAGCCAGGAGACAGCAATATACGTAAAGCTTTGGCAACATGGACAAGAATGAGAGGGTAATGAGTTAATTAATGGGAGGCGTGACTTCAAGTTATTTAATGTCTTTACCAATGACAATGAGCAGCCATTGCCAGCGAGCTGAGGCAACTTTAAATCTCTTATGATAAAAAGTGTGAATGTGCGTGGGGAAACAAGGCACATGCAAAACCCTGTATTGGACAAGCACTTAAGACAATTACTCTGAACACACATGTAAATAAAAGCTCTTTAGCTAAACGGAATCTCAACCAAATATAGACACTTGAACTCAGGCCATAGAAATGGAAAATGAATAGCATAATAGCTTTGTTGTATCAGTTTGGTACCTGTGTTAGAACCTATATTTTGTTTAAAACACAGGCTTCAATCCCTGGTCCTAAAGTACCAAGGGTCAGAATCAGGTGTGTTGGGAGCAGTGGCACAGAGGGTACTCCAGGACCAGGATTGGGAACCTGTGGTCTTGCATATCTAATAAACACCTAAATACGTACACGTTGTAAATGGATGCATTCATATAGTGGATACATTTAATATCCCAAACACACTGTCTAGTCTGTGTTGTAAATAGGACTAAACTTACCAGCAAAACATGTTTATTTGTCCTGGGTGACAGATTAGTTTATTGAAAATACATTCAGACCCGCCCACACACATACACACAGACAGTTTGTACTGCTATACTTGTGAGGACTTTCCACTGACAATTATTATTGCAGATAACTAATGTTAACCCTAACCATAATCCTACCTAGCCCTAACACTAACCTAGCCCTTGCCTTGCCCTAATCCTAACCCTAACCTAACCCTAGCCCTAACCCTAACCTAGCCCTAACCTAACCCTAGCCCTAATCCTAACCCTAGCCCTAACCTAATCCTAGCCCAAGCCCTAATCCTAACCGTAACCCTATCCCTAACCTTAACTATCTCTAAAACGATTCCTTACCATAACCCATCAATTAACATTTTTTTCTTTTTATCTTCTTCTTTTTCTTCTTTAAAAAGACAGCATACCTAATCTCTTAAATACCCCTGCAAATATGCATTTCTGAAAATGCAATTTTTTAAGTTTCTTCCTTACCCTAGACTCAGTTACTAAGTTAAGGTTGGGTCCACCTGGTGAGCCAGTACAAATAAGGAATATAACCTGAAAGGAACATGGGCGGTCTGGTTGCCGAGCACGTTGTCGTAAACACCATTCCATAGTCTGTCTGACCGGTGTTGGGGTGTGGGACTATGTGTGAGACGCCATGTTAGCTGCTGTTTGTGATCTGCTTGATGCTGCTGCACACATGGACTGATGACTCAGATTTAGACTCGGGCTGTCAGGGCCAAGGCCTCACACACATACAAACAAACAACAGACACACATCCGCTCAGGGACAGGCCCAAGCAAAGACATTCACAAGCACATGCACTCAGACATAGATTTGTAGGTGTGAACACACACATGCGCACACACACACACACCAACATACAACCCAGAAGCACAAGATATACTACGATGGTGCTAGAGAAGCTTTTTTAATATTAAGAAAAATGGATGTAACTGTTTTTGTTGGTGCCACAAAAGACTAAAAATGTTTTTCCCACAATGAACATGACAATAATGTACGTAGAACAGTGCTTTAAGAAATCCTGAAAAAGTTCATCTCTGTCTTTACTAAAGAAGCCATTTCTCAATGACTACAAAAAAAATCGCCATGGTATTGTAAAATCTGTAACATTTAACAAAATCACATTCATATTGCTTTGCTATTACAACTTGGCAGATATTTCAAAGCTCATGTGGTGAGTTAATGGACCCATATTCTAAATGAGCAGAAACATTTGTGCAATAGCACAGCAGATATTACCTTTTCCTGTCATTTATTATACATCAGTGAACTGACAGGAAAGCCAGCTTCTATTTTTATAGTAAATCTTGCTTTACCTTTGTCCTGTTCACATTAATGAAATATTGGTTCAACATTAGTATTAGCTACATTACACAAGAAATCATATCATAATTTAATCATGTTTATAATATCTGTTATTGTTTTACTATGCTACAGTACAACATGAGAGCATGCACACTTTGTACTTTGTGGCCTCACTGCACTCCCTTCTCTCTTACAAGTGAAACCCCCCCTCCCTTCCCTTCCCTTCCCTTCCTTTCCCTTCCCTTGGACGCCAGCCTGACATACCAGACCCCGTTTGTTAGCACATATTTTTACCCGGCCGTTACTAAATTAGGAAGGCAGTGAGTGTGAGCTGGGGGTGCTTGCCAAGGAGAATAAGGAGGGTCTGCTGTGGCTTTGGGCTCCGGCGAGAGTATGAAGAGCCACTTAGCTTTCAGAAATAGAAGGCCAGCAGGGCTGTGGGATAAGCACAGCCTAAAAGTCAGGCCAAAAAGCATCTTGAAAAAAAAATTTTAAATAAACCGTTGTTTGTATAATGCCCTGGCAATGACAATCAGGAAACAGGCACCCTGAGGTACTATAATAAGTTACACCTTGGGCAGCACTGCAAACAAGACATCCACAGCCACAGGGTTATAAGCAGCACCAAGCCACAGCTCAGGCCTGAATGAGTTTAAATAGACTAAACACTGGGCTTCTGATTAATGACGATCAACCGCACACACATATGTTCTCAGTGTGTTCGTTAGTTGTAGTATAAATATGATGATGGTTGTTTATGCAGGAGATGATCCACAACATTCCAAAGGACAAGAATGCTTAATGTAGGCTACTTCAGCAAACCGCTCAGTACACACACTCTGCAGTCATCAGGATGAATGTCAAAAATATTACAAGTTGCTTCACAGTGGCATTCTTGGAAAATACAACTCCAGAAAGTGCTAAAAAGCATATTTAAAAAAATAGCTAGAAATACAAAAACAAAGCACTTGCTTTTAACTGCAACTGTCTGGGGTTTGATCTTTTTTATTACCAACAGAGCAGAGCATCATCAAGCCAAAGTGCAAACATGTAGGAGTGGCTATCGCTATCCTTTATCTCTCACTCTCTCTTTTTCTCTCAGTGTGTGGGAGGCTCTTTGCAGTTAAAATCAATAGCTTCTCTCTCTTAGCGCACACTGCCTCGACACAGGTAGCTCAGGCTCTGCACAGCCCCTTTGAGATGATTGTAAGCGCAAGCAGGAAAAACAAAAAGTGTAGCAGCAGTAGTAGGGTTTTTTTTAGTTTCTGAAGCAACATTACAGTGTAAAATGAATTCAGGATTTATCCACTCAAGAACTAACAAGGCACAAAATAGCTTTGATTTGAGACTTTTTGATACAATTCAGTCATTTATGATACTATGAGAAATGATAATTTGGTTTTGCAGCTATGGCACACAACCAGGGTAAAAAAATTATAATTAAAAAAACCCTATCTGACATGATGAAAATATTATGAAGTGAAGCTGTTACACAATGTGTCTGATGGTACAACAGCAGTGAGGGCTTTGTTTCTTGGCTCAGCTTTTCCATAAAAGCAGCACTTTCTTGATAATACTGACACCTAGTGGCCGAACAGAGCCATGCACATACCCTCCTACTAACCATCTTAACTGAAAAGAACTTCTGAAGGACGGCTGACCTTCAAGCACTGGAGTGGAAAACTAACAAAAATAAAATACAATAATAGTCTAAAAACACTAACTGTCCACTTTATTAGGAACCTGCAGAGTGGCATGGTTATGGTGCCAGATGGGCAGATTTGGATGTTTTAAAAAAATTTCTGATCTTACATGTTCATGCACTGAAGTCTAGATTTTAGACAGAATGGTACTGGGGTAAAATCCAGAGAGTGGAAGCTCTGTGGACAGAAATGTCTTGTTGTTAAGAGAGGTCACATGAGAATGGCTAGACTAGTCCAAGCTCGCAGGAAGACTATGGTAACAAATAATCACTCTTTACAACTCTGGTGAGCAGAAGTGCATCTCAGAATACACTAGATGTATAACCATGAGGCAGCTGGGCTACAACAACAGAAGACTGCACAGGGTTCTTCTCCTGTCAGCCAAAAACAGGAATCTGATGACACAGGCTCACTGAAAGTGGACAGTTTAGGATCGGAAAAAGATCAGGTGAAATTTTTCAGTTTTCCTAACAAAGCGGACAGTTAGTGTAGTTGTATTATTTTACATTAGGTTTCCACTCCAGTGCTTTTAATGTCAACCATCCTACAGATGTTATTTCTATTAAGATGGTTAGATGGGAAGCAGATTAGTAGGAAGTGTTCATTTGGCAATGGAATTTTGAAGATTGACCTTGTTCACGTCCTCTCACTCCCTTCAGTAATTTATTACAACATAAAACAGTGTAGAAATACCTTTTTTTCTGACTGGCCTGATATGCTTTTTCTCACCTTGTTTTTTAAAAACGTGAAGCCAATTTCAACTGTACAACTGTTTTAGATTTCCTTATTTTAATATTAAATCATAGTTATACTGTCACACCACTAGTTTAAGCTCACAGCTTAAATTAAACTGAACATACATACATGGTAGACCTCCAGCAAACAGTAGGGCAGACATGTAATCAATGTTTTGCTGTATAACCATGTTATCTGACTCAAAAGGAATAACCCAGATATAATTGCTTTATTGTCCATTCCCTTATACAGGCCTCATAACGTTGCCACAGAAGAGGCCGTTTAGCAAAGGTAATAAGGTTGTAGTGGGGTCTCCTGATAGATAGAGTTTCCTTTAACTGGATTTCCACTTGGCTGGAGAGAAGTTTTATTAAGCATCACTATTCGAAAAATGATGGCTCCTATTGTTACCACTACTGTATGTCTTCATGTGCTGATCTAACACAGCCCCCCATCGTAAACCTGAGATAGGAAGGAAAGTCACATGGTTATAAATCTATATCTCGGTTGTCCCCGCCTCAAAATACAGGACATTCCACCCTTGAGAGAATGGAAACAGTTTATTCCTATTAGTCTCCGCACGTGTAAAAGTATCAGGACTAAATGATTGCAAGTAGTGACAGAAAAGAAGAAAAGGAAAAGACTGATTTCGAACAATAGGTGTTGCACTGTTTTGTAAGTAATTAGCATCAACAGACTGTCAGTACATCAAAGAGAGGTGTTAAATCAAATTCAAGCACATACTACAGCCTGTCTTTTTTGAATGAATAAAATTGAGGAGATGTGTTTGCCCACAGTGGTCAGAAAATGCTTTCACCGCCTGATACAATGTACATGCTGAATGAGATTATTCACCAATCAGGCATAACATTATGACCACCTCCTTTTCTCCACACTCATTGTCCATTTTCTCAGTTCCACTTACCATATAGCTGCACTTTGTAGTTCTACAATTACAGACTGTAGTCC
>JAOVVH010000043.1:23504436-23516218 GCA_028566435.1 Scorpiodoras heckelii
GATAGATACACACACACATATGACAAATTCAAAACTTGTTTGCTGACTCGAGTTTCCCTTACACTTGTGTAGGCTATACATCTGCAAATAAAAATGTCTTACCATTCATTATGCACGGAATAGACTTCTATGTCTTCTTATCATTAATACTAGGTCCTTGATTGTTTTTTTTCTATTAAAATCAAATCTCTGTAATAACAGAACAAAAGCATGCAGGTAATCAATTTGATCCCCTATCTCACTACTACTGTTTACTTCCACTGTGCAACGCTCTTTGTGGATGATGCATAATAGATTACAATAGTTCCGCTCAAAACTGGTAGAAACATGAGCCAATTTGCTGTATAACACCAAGGTTGTAAGAATCCTGAATGAAACCAGTTCAAGACCCAGAGCTGCTTTGGTGAAAAAGGGGCATAGGAGTTGTTTAAAAAAAAAACCCAAAGGCCCAACATTTCTAGATTCCCTGAACACAGGTGATGATGATGACTGATTTATGATTTATGACTCAGTCAGTACTATACTGTAGATTTACTGGGATTATAAACTGAAAGATGACTGTCTCAGAGACTTTAATGTGATTCGATATGCTGTAAGTTTCTGTACTTTCCAGCTATTTATTTGGGGCTTTTCATTGTACTCCATTAAAACTTTAGTGCAGAGGGAGGGATGTGTTTTCGCAAAAGGTTAACAATCAGTTTAATTAGGAGCAGAGGTTGGAAAGTATGCATGAACTCCCCTGGTCTGACAGCGGAGCTCTACTGGGAATTTCGTGTGTCAAATACACTGTGTGCGTGTATGTATGTATGGTAAGAGAAAGCAGATGAGCAGAAAGTGGGAGAAAGAGAGAAACCAAAAGAACTGAGGAAAAAAAAGAGAAGGCTTATCACCACGGGGTCTCACACAGAGTTTCCTTTTAAACAAAGGGGAAAGGAAACGCGTGCTCTAAAACTTAATTCTGGGTTATAAACCTGTCAAGCCCTATCATTTTGGACATTATCTTGATATGTCCATGTATTACCTTGTTCCTTTGTTTCCAATGCGCAGATAAAGAAAGGACTCACACACACACACACACACACACACACACACACACACACACACACACACACGCACATATATATATATATATATATATGTATAGGCACAGCCATTGCTTTGTGGTTTACTGGAGCATTATTGTAAAGGCAATTTAAATCTCTTACAGTAGTGGGGGTTTTTTTTGCTGAAAATAATCCATTAAGCTACAATTTTTCAAGATTTATTCATTAAATCCATTACATAAGATAGCAGAAGGTAAAAACTGCTAGCAAAAAAAACAACAAAATATGCTTAGCCTTGTTCACGTGACACTACAACTTCTTCAGCATGTATTTAATTCACGACCGAACAGTTTAACGTTAATCGAATAGTGAGATCCACGTGGATGTTTTAGAAGCAGCCGGTGTGAGGTTCATTAAAGTCGTCCTGGCTTTGTGTGCTGCTGGAGGTGACGGGCAGAGAGATTAGGTTACCATCAGGCTTGACCTCACAAGCGCACTCAAGCGCACTCACACCCACACATCCTCAGCCACTCCTCGGCACAGGACTACACACACACACACACACACACACACACACACACACACATACACACACACACACACACACACACACACACACACGTGCAACCTGTCACGCCTTTTTAAATAATTAACAACCAAAGATTGGTCCGTCGGCCCTGGGGCCGAGAGGTCCATCGATTTCTCTGAGATGCATTTTTAATGAGCACATCTCGGCAAGCCAGTGTCCGTGAAGAGACGTTTCAGCAAAGCCAACACCACCGCTAACTGGCCAAGCGTGAAGTAGAGAAACACAAACACAAGCCAGTAAGTGTGCTGAGAACATGTCTTAAACAAGCACAATTGCATTCCAAAGCCAGAGGAGAAAGTATAAATGGGTTAACCGTAACCGATTTTCTCTATATGTATTACATGACCTGTTTATGCCAAATGGCTCTCTGCAGAAACGGAAGCATTCTGCCTGATATGCCGTCCTATTAAGATATGTAATAGGCAATGAGATCTGGTATGCCAAATATTACTGACGATCTAGCAGCAAAGACATGCTAAGTGGGTTTTGTTTTATAACATTTGTAAGGTTTTACACAGGACAAGCTATAGAAGGCTCATATCGGAGCAAACACAGAGCTCATATGACACTGGCATGACTCACTGATCTCCCAATGACTCAAGCCTCTGTACTGATGGGAACAATGTGGAGGAGATCACTGTCTGCTTGAACAGATTCACAGGACATTCGGTATGCCGGAAAGACCTCATATTGCTGATCTATGGATCAGCGAATTCTGCATATGCTAATGTGGACAATTATACATGGGAGTAAATTCCAGCTCAGCTGCAGCAGGACAATGCATGAAAATGTACCACTATAAATAATTTAGCAAGATACTTCAGCAACGATGTGGTCATAATTAGGAAAAATTAAAAACAAAAAGAAACTGATTCATTTAAAAAAAAAAACAAGTTTCTTGTGGCTACTCATTTCTGTTCTTTTTAAATAAAAGTGGAAGCACAATACAGGCACATCAAACATCTTAGCTGCAACATTTCATCTCCCACTGACATCAGCAGGACAAACTTTTAGTTGGTTATTTCAAAGAGACATACAGGTTCAGGATGCCTGAATAAAAAGGGATAAGGGGTGGGTTCTAGCGCTGCATATAACTGCTTATTAAGTGGAGCTTATAGATATTACATATATATAACACAGGTACAACATGACTGCACTTACCAAATAAACTACAGACAAGGTGTACACTCCCTTTGTACATTTCTAATTCAATCCCTTCAACCAGGTCCAATTATACCTCTCATGTGTGTGTGCATGTGTGTGTCAAACACTGAAATTTGGGGTTTGCCCAAATATTGAAATGTAGTTTTTATTGCCCTTTTTTATATTATAAAGCTTCCTTTGAGCTTTTGAGCAGTTGTTTGTACAATTCTGCTTGTTCTAATTAGGTTCTGTATAAAAGGTTTGCTGGAGATGGATGGATGGATGGATGGATGATGGATGGATAATAAAATAGACAGATGAAGTAGGTATGTAGGTAGGTAAATAGAAGGGTAGGTATGGATATGTGGAGTGATAGATAGATAGATAGATAGATAGAGAGATAGATAGATAGATAGATAGATAGATAGATAGATAGATCAGCCAGGATGGGTCACCAGTCCATTGAAGGGGGTGGGGGATAGGGGGGTACATTACCTTACTTTATAAAAATGAAACATTAACTTATTTTTAAAAAATGAAGTAATATTCAGTAGTGTAGCTTAATATTAAAAGCAAAAACGAATGTGTCCATTTCTTCTAAAATAACAAATGGTTTTGATCAAAGTAATGCATGGAACAGAGGCACAAATTCTTGACATTCTTATGGGTTTTGGAGAGTTTGAACTAAACTACACGTCCTCTGAATATAGAAAGGAAGTGGAGACGGTGGGAGCAGTTTAGAAAATGATATCTAAAGGCTGAAGTGTAAAATGGAAACTGGTGACATGCTTCACTGTCTGAGCTGGTTTTTTTTCTCCAGGAAATAAAACATAATGCTGTGTGTTTTTTTCCTTAAAATGTATAAAAGGCATCATTATAGACTATTACAGACAGCCAAGTCTTTCAGTGTTTAAAACCAGAGCCCCGACAGAGCCAGAAGAAACCAACTCTGCAGCCATTTGATATAAGTTGTGCTGTGTATGGAACTGCAGAGCTTTAATAAAATGTCACATAAGTTGTACGAGACTGAATGTATGAAACTACACACAAATTACAGCGTTACAGGATGTGAAAATGGGGACAAAAGAGAAGCAGAAACAGCGATGGTTTAGCGTCACAAACGGGTGAGCATAATCAGAGCAAGAGATTTGTTGAAATAGTGCTTATTAGAGTTATCAGCCAGAGATAAGGATACGGAGAAGGACAAAACGTACAATGCCACAGCTTGACAGAAAGTTGATATGAACAGAGATTAAAGAACCAGTCACTACAGAATCTACAAAATCTGTGAGTCTTTTGTTCTGTTTATGCTCTGTGTATGTATGACAGTATACATATTTAGACATGTGTCAAAACCTGATATAAATATATAAATAAATGTAGTGCGTGAAATGCTTTGGTGTTATTGTATCTTGAGGTGGTTGTGCCATTAACGCTAACCTGAACAAAAGTGAACCGAGAGGCGGAATGATAAAGAGGGGGATTACCTTTCCCGTCTCTCTCTCGAAGTCCACGTACTCTCGGCTGGGCATCTGCCTTTGCTCTCCGTGCAGGTTGGCAGGGAAGAACTGCAGCGAGAGATTGGTGCCGGTTGCCACAAAAGCCTTTTAGAGGGAAATCAATACAAACAGGATCAGAAAAGCCCAGCCTAGGCATTAATTATGCAGCCCGCCATTTCTTTTGCACATCAGAAAGGCAGAGGAGGAGAAGGAGGAGGAGGAGGAGAACAGCCTGGAGCCAGGGCCCGGGGAAGAAGGGAAAAGAGAGAGGGCAAAAGAAAGAGAGAGAAAAACACAAGTCATCATTTTCCCTATTTGAAGTATTGAGTTACGCACATCTGATTCTATTTTACCAACTCTCGCTGCTGGCGAGCTGGACTGCGGCACACTGGATTAGAAGGCTGACTATGAGATGGAAAGGGAGAAAGAATAAAAGAGCAAATGTCTGTTTCGGACACTGCGGGACAGTAGACGAACAAAGAGAGAGAGAGAGAGAGAGAGAGAGAGAGAGAGAGGTTTAGAAAAATCAATAAATTGTTTTATATGCAGCCCTTCACTTACATTAATAGCAGCAGGACTAATACACTGGGTTAAAATCACAGCACAGTAATTGAATCATCTTGTGAGCGTATGCACAACTAAAAGCGCGCTGTCTGAACTCGGTGCCTCAAGATTCTGCTTTTTAACCTTCTGAAACGCATCTCAAACATTCATAAAACACCTCAAATATAATATCATTTCATATAATATGACGTAGTGATACATTTATATTGAAAGTTACTTTGCTTTTATTTGAGGAATTGTATGAAATGTTTTTAGATCTAAGATTTGCACCATAAATACCTTACATAATATACTAAAAATGCATGCACATAATATATACATTGTAGGTGTATGTGCACATCTATGATCCATGCATTCTGCGTGTTATTGGCTACAGGTTTATAATGTTGATACATTTTTGCTTATAACAAGCAGAGTCTAGTCTGAATTTTGAAGAGCTGAGATACTGAAAATAAAAGTCTGTAGCCTATACTCGGCTGTAATCTTTTTCTTTAAAGTGAATGCATGATTCCTGTGAACTGTTGTGACTGTAAACTCGTCAAGGGACAGTACAAGAGTGCACATGGACAGACTGGAGGTGTTTACAGGAGCCGAGCGGATCAGGAAGAAAGGCTGCAAACAGACTGTAGTGCTGACGGGCAAATGCTTTTCATGACCTATTCAAACCACTTGTTTACACCCCAAACCACTGAACTTACCTTTCTTTCCGTGTCTTTTCTTTTCTTTTCTTGCTGCTAGTAGCTGATGTGTAATTGCTTTTTACAGTTCTGACAGAAAATGAGGAAGTGTCTGGAGTTCCGGGTGTTTATTAACCTCGTGTTTATGCCTTTATGAAAGATGCTAACACACAGTCGACCGAAAGCCCTCGCTCGAATTCAAACTCGTTTGGTCGTCTGTGAAAGAGGGAAAAAGAAAAGTGAGAGGAAAAGAGAAATACTCACTATTTCTGAGCGTCCGTCCCGACAGGCGTTCTGAAAGCGGGCTTGTCTCTCCTCATGGGGTCGGTCTCGGAAGCCGGTGTATTTAATCTGTCATTAGAGACGCAGAAACAACACAGGGTTCATAACTACAGCAAACACTTTTCTTCTCTTTCAGGCTCACTAACGTGTACGGCTGCAGGGTCCCGACTTCCCGAAACGCTCCTGAACAAACACACTGCAGCTTCGGCTTTATAGTTAAGTAGACACACTAGATTAGACACACTAGATTAGACACACACACAAAGACTAGTCTGGTCTGTTTGTAAGCTGCTGAAATGAAGCGCTTTTTACTAAACACAGAAAGAGTCGTCGGTGTTTTGGACGTGAAAAGGTGATGCGCTTTAGCGAGCTGACAGGAGCCGAGGTTCGGTTAGTTCGGTTCAGTTAGTTCGGTTCAGTTAGTTCGGTTCGGTTAGTTCGGTTAGTTCTACGAGCTCGCGCGGAAAAGCCGCATCGTTTAACAGCTACCAAAAACGAGCAAAACAGAGCCCAAGTCAGACTACAGTAAAGTGACAGAAATGGTGGAGAATCCGGAGAAGAGTCTTTCTAAGATGTGCAGAAGTAAACGCAGGTTTAATGAGAGCTGTGTTTAAATGTGAATAAAAGTGCGACACGGCTCGCCTCAGCTCCCTGCACTTCTTTCTTTGGGCGAGAAGAGAAGAGTGTTAACTGAGTTTCCGCCACTTTGCTGAAACGGATCAGACGAGTGAAGTTGACGCTACCTCACACTCGCGGCTCAGCTTCCTGAAGAACTCCTCGTTTTCAAACTTGCTCCTCTGATCCGGGACGACCCGCGGCATCTTCAACGTTAGGTGCTCTATTTTGCCGATCTGGTGTGTTAGACAGTGCAGGAGAAACAGTCGCTTCGAAACTCCCCGCTAAAAATCCCGCTCTTGTCTCCTTCCGTCTTTTTTTTTCTTCTTCAGAGGATGAAGCGTGTGTGTGTGTGTGTGTGTGTGTGTGTGTCGATGCGCCGCTTTAATATCTGCCTTATTGTGCGACAGGAATTCTCTATCGTTACCGAGCTCCTGTGCGGTCAGTGTCCGTCACTACCATACATCTGACACGATTTCGTAGTCGGCTAGTATTCTCCCTCCCCGTGTGTGTGTGTGTGTGTGTGTGTGCGTGTGTGTGTGAGATCACTGGCTGCTGACGACAAGGCGCGCGCTCGCTTTTACTTTATCCGTGGCGCGGCATGGCTCACAGTTACTTCCTGGCTCCTCCGAGTCCGACTTGTGACTGTACACCCGAAATACTCCCCCCCCCACCCCCCACCCCCCATTCACAAGTCTCTCCACTACCGAGCTTCTGTGCGCATGCGTTAAATCCGAGGGGGAAAAAAAAAAACCCCTTCACGAAGAGAGTTAGGCCACGAGCCTGTGCGCTTCCACCGCCTCATACAGGTTAGTCGATGACGTGCTACAAAAACACATCTGCAACTGTTCACCTAACCAACTCACCTAGTAATAATGAAGACTGCAGCACTGCAGATTCCCAGCAATCACAGGCCCATACAGGCATCGGACCACTTTAAGCTCTGTGATGTCCACATGGTGTAAATTATTGATTGCATTTAAACAGGAACCCACGCTCCTATGCCGATCACATACATAATAAAACGCTAAATCTTCTACATGTGTTTGAAAATAGCTCGACTGTAGCCCATATGTAGGCTATAGTCACTTACATTTCACTTACATATGAAGTTTAACAAGTTATGGCCTGAAACATGTAACAATGTGATCACACATTATCACATTGTCACACATATATGACACACAACAGGTCATATCAGAAAACCACATCTGGATGTACATGTGGAAAAATAACACCGCATGATCTGAGAAAAATAAAGTGAAAATAAATTTGTCATGTAAAAAAATTACACGTGAAAATAAAAACACATGCTCGTGCCGTGGCAGCTCAGTGATTAAGACACTGGACTATTGCTCTGAAGCTCACGAGTTCAAATCTCAGCACCAGAAAGCTGCCACCGTTGGGCCCCTGAGTAAGGCCCTTAACCCTCAACTGCTCAGTTGTATAAATGAGATAATTGTAAGTCACTCTGGAGAAGGGTGTCTGCCAAATGTAAATGTATGATATCTGTGTTTGAAGCATAACATGTAAAGTGTCTAAAAAAACACATGTGACAGTTCTTTGAAGGTAGAGACTTCAGTTCACACTGAAACAGGCCTGATGTTTGAGTAGAAGGTTCCACATGGCTATACTGTGCTCCAGTGAAGGCAGGGTTCCTGTTGTGTATCAAAATCTTTTTGTGTGTTTTGAAGTTTTGACTTCCACACAACTGGGGGTTGGGGACGGTGGTTGAGATGGACTGAAAAACAGAGAAGGAAACACACCAGAAACAGCTGAAGGCCTCAAGGTCCTGCCAGATCGACAGACTGCATCAGTTTCTTGCGGCTGGCCTTATTTATAGCACTTCTACCTTTTACACAGTTTCTCAGCACTGTGATAGGCCTATGATAATGTTACACAGAGCGCTGGGAGAAAGGCGTGTGGTTTAGATGTGCAGTGTAAGGTTAACCTATTGTTCATATTCTACACTAAATGGTTAGCTTACATAAGAATATATTCTTAATCAGAGATTCAGCCTTGTAATGGCCTTGTAATAAAAAAATTGAGGCATATCTTGATTTCAAGAGTGTGCTCTGCCTCTGTAATATATTAATGATTAAAGATTAATATTATTACATGTAACTTCTGAAAATCTCAGATGTCCTGCACACATGTAACCAAATGTATGCTACTATTACAAATGTGTTATTTTGTCAGCACAAAAAGGCTTTCTTTTTTGTTTTTATTTATTTTTGAATGAATGGCCATATGCCAGTGTCTCTTTTTACAAAGAGTTCTTACAGACCATCATGCTCTTACTGAAGATATGGCCCCATACTGCATGCACTTAAATTTTAATGTGTTCTTCTTTCCTCTCCATCTCCCTCCATCACTCCTCAGACTCAGATCTGGAGTGAGTAAATGTGTTAAAAGGGTGAGCTTAGTGCCAGATGGGGCGTGCAAGTGCTTTAATAGCACCACAAAACGCTCATTAATTAATGAAATATTCTGTGGTTACTGTCGGAGACCCGTTCTGACAGAGCGCTCGCAGTCAAAAGCCTAGACGTCTGCTTCACTAGACTTTAGCTGAGAGTGCTTTGCCTTTGAGAACTTGCAAAAATATTATTGCTGTTTTGTATACTCCAGCAGTCTCAGAATAGTTGGAATTGTCAAACATGTCTGAGCTGGTGTGTATGTCTGAAAGATCAGAAAGTTTCACACATTTTGATCTTTGCTGAGTTAGATTTGCCATTTGTCTGTGTGACAATTTTGGTACAAAGTGCATTTTGTTCATATTTATTAAATATTTAATCATGCCAAGCAAGTAAACTGGCAGCATCTAATTGCTCTGCTGACTAAACATGTTTTTGCTTTGCTGGTTTGCGCCTGAGCCAATTCAGTGGAAAGTCTATACATAGCTCTGCAAGTCAAAGCACAGGTTCTGTGTTCAGTCAAAATATGCAGACAATTAATGGAAACATACCTTGTATGACATCCACTGTGCACATTTTCAAAATCTTGATCTACTTTAGTCAGGTCTTTAAAAAAAACAACAGCCTTCGATTTGATGGCAGTCTGGAATTCATGAGGAGAGTTGTTTATCGGTCTCACTTTCTTAAAGGGCTGCTGATTAAGGTCTCTTATCAAACAGGATGTCAACCTGAAGACAAACAAAGTGTAGTCTATTTACTATCTAAAGGATAAAGAGAGTGAGGAGGTAACGTCTGCTCCTAACATACACTAGTTATTAAGTTAAGCTCACAAAGCAAGGTCACTGGCTGAGAATATTGTTTGAGGTAATTAATACTGTTTCTGAGGTTGCATGCAAAATGTGCTGCATCTGTAACAAAAACGTATACTCTTCAATAATATTAAGATGACTGTGAACATTTAAAGCTACAGCATAATGCATTGACTAGAGTGTGTACATATAGGTGTGCCATAAGTGGTTTTGGAGTTGGCCCATTAGTTGGTTCAGGACTATTTATTACGCAGCAGCAAGTTTTTTGTTTTTTTTTATTAAATGACACATCAAAAACACATACTAGCTACATGCAATTATGACCAAATATTTCATATATAGCAGGGAATATCTGTAAACAGTGTGATGCTATAACATTTTAAAATAAGCTACTATTTAACATACACTGATCAGCCACTGACAGGTGACGTGAATAACACTGATTATTTCATTACAGTGGCGTCTGTTAAGAGGTGGGATATATTAGGCACCAAGTAAGCAGTCAGTTCTCGAAGTTGATGTGTTGGAAGTAGGAAAAATGGGCAAGCATAAGTATCAGGGTGACCTTGACAAGGGCCAAGTTGTGATGGCTAGATGACCGGGTCAGAGCATTTCCAAAAGAGCAGCCCATGTGGGGTGTATCCAGTATGCAGTAGTGAGTACCTAGCAAAAGTGGTCCAAGGAAGCACAACTGGTGAACCGGCGACAGGGTCATGGGAGCCCAAGACTCATTTATACAAATGTTTAATCTTACAGAAGAGCTACTGTAGCACAAATTGCTGAACACTATGATAGAAACTTTACACTGCCAAAAGCAACTAGAAATTGGTATGTGAGGATCAGAACTGGACCATGGAGCAGTAGAAAAAGGTGGCCTAGTCTGATGATGATGTTTCTCATATTTTCTTTTACATCATGTGGACATCTGTGTGTGTGTGCGTCATGTGTGCAAAGAAATGGCACCAGGATGTACTATGGGAAGAAGGCAAGCCAGTGGAGGCAGTGTGATACTCTGGGCAATGTTCTGCTGGGAAATCTTGGGTTCTTCATGGTAATGGTATTCCTTAATGGCCACTTTCAGCAGGATGATGCACCCTGCTACACTGCAAAAATAGTTCAGGAATGGTTTGAGTAACATAACAAAGAGTTCAAGGTATCGACTTGGCCTCCAAATTCCCCAGATCACAATCCAGTCTAGCATCCATGGAACATGATGGACAAACAAGTCCCAGGTCCCAGCTCACAGCTTACAAGACTTAAACGATATCCTGCTTATATCTTGGTGCCAGATACCACAGCACACCTTTTGAGGTCTTTTGGAGTCTATGCATTAACGGGTCAGAGCTGTTTTGTTGGCACACTTGAGACCTACACAGTATTAGGCAGGTGGCTTTAATGTTATGACTGACCATTGTTTATGGTAAGGTTGTGGCTGTAGCTAGCAGCTAGTACAGAAATATCAACATTGCTATCAAGCAAATCCTGACTGGCTGACAGAAAATATTTTTTTAAAGAATTTACAAAACACCAGCCAGTGACAGTGGATGAGACAGCTACTTTTTTTAAATTGCACACCATAAAACAGTAAGGCAAAAAGAAAACAGTTAGGTAAGTCCATTGTGACCAATACGTAATAATAATAAGGATACATCAACATCTTTGGATACGTCCTCGGATACATCAACAAGTGTGTGGAGGATGTCACCACCACCAGGACTGTCAGGGATGCTGCCTTCAGGTCTGGTGACTCACAGGAGCTCAGGAGGGCTAGAAGAGAGCTGACCACAGGCATACAGAGGGCCAAAGCCACATACACACAGAAGACCCAGGGACATTTTCTCCTCCCAGGATCCTTGGAGCATGTGGAAGGGCATTAATCCTGCCTGATGCTCTCAACAGGATGTACACCCGCTTTGAGGACCCTAACACCTTCCCAAGCACCAGACTCACCCCACCACCTGGAGAAGAGCCCCTCAGCATGACACCAGCAGAAGTGAGGAGGATCCTTAGGAGGGAAGTCCATACTGCCCTCACCCACCTGGAGCGCAAGGATTCCTACATCTGTATGCTCTTGGACTGAGTTCATCCATCTGCAATTGGGTCCTGGACTTCCTGACTAACAGGCCGCAGTCTGTGAGGATCCATAA
>JAOVVH010000043.1:23526786-23549302 GCA_028566435.1 Scorpiodoras heckelii
TTTTAAGTCATTTAGATATTGTTTAACTGCTGAATTTCTACACGGATTTGTGCTTTTTGTGACACGAGAAATGCGATGTTCAGTTTAAACACAAGCTTGACCCCCCCATAGGTACTTTTGATCATGTGTAATGCACACAGTAGGAGTAAGCATTCATGAGCAATAAGGAGAGATAGACAATAATCAAAACCTGACAGCTAGAGGTTTGTAGTCATGAAAACTGTGGCTTTTAATGTAAACACTACATTCGATTGGTTTTCCAGCACAAACATCCCACATGAAAGAACAACCATTCACTAAAATAGAGGGAGAAATAAGCAGCACAGAAAGCATTCACTGGAAGAGGGTAAAAAGAAAGGCCAAAGGAAAACTGGGGGAAGGGGCATGTGGAGAACTGAATATCCCAAAGCATAACTGATATATGTTATTATACACATGGTTTGAGTGGTTTTTTTTTTCTTCATCTTCTTTTTTCCATTTGTCAAACTAAGGCGGCAGGTAGAGGGAGGTGATATACATCATTCCAAATCTACGTGTGTCAAGTGAGAGCTGTGCTTTTCTATGCAGACCTGGAAAGAGTTTTCTTTTTTTTTTTTCTCTTGAATACAATTCCCCCAAAAAAGAAACGATGCATAAGGAAGAGAAAGCGTGTTTAGTCTGTACAGCCTAGTGCATCCACCCCTTTGGGCCTGCACACCACAAAGTGGTTGTTAAAAAAAGGAAAAAAAAAAAGAAAAAAAAAGAAAAATTAACGTTAAATTAAAAATAAATAAATAAAAAGATACATATACTGTTTTCTTTTTCTGGCTAAGTACTACAATGCAGGACAAACAGGCAAAAGGGAATTGGTACAGTTCAACATCAACATTGGTCAGTAAGAGTGTTTCAAGAGTGAATTGCAGGAACCCTTGAAAAACATTTCTCTTTAAAAGAAAAAAAAGGGGAGGAGGAAAATGTTCTGTAGCTACAAAGCACAAGTTATATACTTTTAATATTACAGAATTGCCATCTTTTATATTATGTTCATTATCACTGTTTATTACTGTCAATTATTATTTTGGATCGAGGCTACGTACAAAGGGTCTAGAACCAGAGGCTCTACAGCCTTCTGTGAAGACACGCAGCCTGACGTCCATCATCCGTTCGGCACCATGTTGTTGGTTATGAAGGTATTTTTCCCAACCCACCCTCCCCCCAAACCCATCTTACACAGCGCTTTCCCGTGTTGCTGCTGTTTCTTTTCTTTTCTTTTCTTACTTTTTTCTTTTTCTTTACTTTTGCTATTTTTTGTTCTTTTTGTGGGTTTTTATTGTCATTTATTTCTTTGATTTTTTTTTTATCTAAGTGAAGCAGGTAGCCGTTTCTTTATACAAAGGCCAAAGGGTCATGCTATGTATGTCAGGACCTGTCAGAAGGGACTGACTCAGTTACCCAGCCTGGAGACAAACCGAAACAGGAAGTCTCAGAAAAGAGAGTACTGAGGGATGGCGGGACAGTGGGAACGAGGTGTGCGGGACACCAATAACCGATCAATAAATAAATTAATAAATTAATAAAACGATAAAAAAGTAGAAGTTCTTTATGTGACAGTGTTAATAAACTCGCCATTATAGTATACTAGTGTTGCTAGTTTCCCAGACCTGTCGTTCTGACATGGTTGGCACTGATATGACAATTTTGATAATCAGGAACTAGTCAAGGGGCTCGAGCTCGTCCTCGATCGGCATGGCCCCAGACACCAACAGAAAATTCGGCTGGCACACTCCAGTAACAGTGAACAATACTAAACAAAACAAGAAAAGGAAGTGTGTAGGGTGCAGTCCTGGGGGTTCACCTTCTCCATAACATTGACCAGCTAACAGAACAAGTGTTGCCATGAAAACCCAATCTAATTAAAACCCAAAGTACAGGAACACGCTACAACTGCAGTTTGGCTTTGACTGACTTTTATCCCTGGTGCTCATGACTAACTGTCTAAGCCATTGATACAGTTTTTTTAAATGTTTTCCCCATTACATCATCATTAGCATACATAATAATTACATCATCATTAGCGGAACATTGTATACTCAGGCAAAATGTGTATCACTCAGCCCCCCTGACTGATTTACACATAATAAATATACAGACAATAAACAAAGACATAAAAATATAGTAAAAGAAAGATATTTTTGAGAACAAACATAAGGGTTTAGTTCAAACCAAAAAAAAAGACACAGTGGAAAATAAGGGGAAAAAAAACGTTAAACAGCAAAAAGGAGAACAAAAAAAGAAGGTCCCAACTTTGTTCTAAAACCATAAAGGCTGGGTTTCTATAAGAAATCAGTTCTGTTGGCAGCTCTTTGACAAACTAAAAACATTTTATGTATAGTATTTATATATATATATATATATTTATATGCCTATTTTAAAATTATCATCATTATTATTTACCAACTTGCATTTTTGATAATAATCATTTCCAAAGGAACTGGCTCGAGAGAGTGAGAGTGGCCTCAGTACAAGCCGCAGCCTCGCAGGTTGTTGGCGATGATGATATCGGTGACTGCATCGAACACCACCTGGATGTTCCCTGTGTCCGTGGCACAGGTCATGTGACAGTAGATCTCCTTATTGGGTGAGCGGTTCTTGCTCTCAAACTGTGCTTGGATGTAAGCAGCTGCATCATCGTAAGTGTTAGGGCCTGCAGAGGGAACAGGGAGGAAAGTGGGAGAGAAGAGACAGTGGACGAGTGAGAGAACAAAATATAATAATAAAAATAAAGAGGTAAGAGAAACAAGAAAGAGATAGGAACAGAAATAAGAAAGTCTTTCATGAACAGTTCCAACGGCATTCACTTAATCTTTTATACTGACAAATATTATTTCACCTGAATTAAAATCATCTTGACATGAGTGTCATAAAAATAAAGCAGAAAAATCTCAAGTGGATAAAAAAAGGGCACAAAAGATCACATGGGAAACATCAAAAAGTAAGAGAGAGAAGGAGAGATGCCTGCTGTCTCGTCTGAGCATAAGATCTTCCATAGAGTGACTCAGGCTCGTCCTTGCATAGAAATATCATCAGGATCTTTAAAATCTGTCTTTATAAATAACTTCTTGGGGCTCTCACTTTCACTCATCACTGACAAGTACATTTATAAACTTGGTCACTTCTTTCATGTTATTTTTCCTTGCGTTAAAAGACATTTTGCGTGATGGGTGAAAAGCTGTCATGCTGTAAGACAAGGACTCGGCTTAATAGCTTGTTTCCCTGGAATGAGAGATAAAAGTGGTGCTGGGTTTGCAAGTTCAAAGAAGCATGACGCACCAGCCATCGGTAGGAGTACAACAAAGCAACAGTGGCCATGATCACTGGGTGGTAGGGATGTCATATTCTCTCCCCTGTAAATCACAGTGACACTAGCCAATCCTGGACATCAGTGTGCTCATGTATGTGGAAGACAGTGGGCAGGGCTTTCTTCGGGAATGCCGAGTGAACGTCGGCTCAAGATGACGTGCTTGGCTGGTTTCATGCCTCTTGGAGGAAGCAGGTGTTAGCCTTCACCCTCCCCAGGTGGTAGCTGATCCAAAAATCCAGCAATTTCCCTACTGGTCGTTTCACGTAAAAATTTAAACAGCATCACACCTTTTTAACCAACAGCTTAATATGGCTATAGAGAACATCAACCCAAGCAAGTTAAACTCAAGCCTGTAATGAAGACTGATCAAAAGCATAACTCTCAACGCAGAACTCTGATTCATTCATTTACACCTCACACAAAATTCAGACACAAAACATACTATCCAGCTTAGTTAAATAAAGTGGCAGCGTCTTTGTGCATTCTTACCCGTGTACTCTGGGAAACAGATACTCAAGGGTGATTTCTTGATCTTTTCAGCAAATAGGTCTTTCTTGTTGAGGAAGAGAATGATGGAAGTGTCAATGAAGAATTTGTTGTTGCAGATGGAGTCAAACAGCATTAGAGACTCATGCATGCGATTCTGCAGGGAAAGAAAGGAATAAAGAGAGAAAGAATGCAGAACAAGTTAGCAAGAGAAAAACAGGAAAGGAAAGGTGATTAAGGCCAAGGTAGGTGAGCTGTGGCCCACGACAGCAGCAAGTAGGTCGAGGGAAGCAGACGTCCCTACCCTGGTCAGATACACTTCATATTCTTGAGTCATACTCTTAAAACAGTTCCAGTGTGAGCGTATAAAGGTGTGACCTGGATGTGTGGTTGTATGCAGAAAGATAGACACAAGGCACAGTCAGTCCCACACCATACATTTCAAGTGGCACTTTATTTATTTCATATAAATACATAAACACAAATGCACATCCATTGTTGAATAAATAATCAAGAGCAGTGAACGACACAACTACAGCAGATAGACATAAAACCGACAGAGACACAGTGATGCTGTGAACAGATATCAGGAAAATACACAGGAGTCTACATCTAGGTGCTTTGCAATGAAAGTGTGAACAAATGGCACTATGAAACAGCATCCAGCGCTTGGCACTTATAACTACGATAAAATTACTTCTACAATCCAGATTCTTCCAATCATTATTTAAAACCACCATCCAACTGTACTGCAAGTGTCCTGTTTTATAACTAATCATGCTTTGGCTAAAAGTCCAATAATGGTAGTGTTAATTCTGCTTGCAGTAAAAGAATCCATAAAAACTGAAAGGTATTTAAACATCCTTTAAAACTGTGAAACAGCATAAAGACAGGACACTGCTTTACTGACATTGTCTTACAACGACAACTGCAATTTTTTTCATTGGCCGTACAACTCATTCCAGCAGGTAATATGATGTCGAACGGATTATTTCTATCCAATCATACATCAGAGTCCATGCTGACAGCAGTCTGGCCACAGCATCAGCTGTTACAGCCCATACAAAACCACAGGAACTATCAGCCATTAGTCAGTCAATGTGCACTGATTGAATTACCCACAAATCTCTTTACATGGCCAAAAACTTCATTTCCCATAAGTCTCTGGACCAAAACAGCATCATGTCCTTTTCACCTTGGCCACTCAAGCCGTTGTCTATCATTCACCTAACCAGAAGCATGAAGCTTATGGACCATTAGTCTGGTCTAAAGGCTAGCTACAAGGCCATGCTCATTAAGCATCTTTGGGAAAAGTGACAGCGAAATCAGAAATCTGACAGGAGAAATAGACAGCTGGGAGAAGGTCGGTGCAAACATGAAAAGTCTCTCACATTTAGATGGGCAGAGAGTTTGTTTTGTGTTCGCAACAAGATGCATAATGACCTTACAGCTGAGATGCTGAGAGCTCACTGATTCAGAATGCAATGCTCATCTGTCACTAAGCCGGTGTTTATATACACACACACACACACACACACACACACACACACATTTGTGTACTTGAGCAACAGCAGGAGAAGCCTGTCATCGCCAGCAGCACGCCTTATCATGAAACTTCATCTCACATAAAGACTGTTCCCTTCATCGGGGGAAAACAGCTGGCACTAGGTCAAAGCCTCACCAGTTAATAAGCACAATCTCAAGCCTTTATAGTACTTTATGCACCAATCATAGTTAATAGGAACCACTGCAGTGCAACTACCCTGATATGCTGCTGGATTGGTTCTGGAGGTTCCTGCATAAGGAACAAATGAGTACTAAAGGTTCCATAAGGTGTCCCAGTGATGATACTCCCAGTGGTGCTGTACAATCAAGGAGTAATGGGAAATCTATTGTAAATATAGCTCCTCCATTAGTGAAACAGCTACCTAGCTTGACATACATCCATGCAGATAATAGGTACAGGAGTCCTCTATGTGCTGAGTGTCTTCTGAGCCAGCATACCCCTTCCTCAAAGCAGCCCTCATTAGGTAAACGGCAGCAAAAATATTGCAATGTGCCTGTAGCTAGAATAGCACCTTTCGTTCTAATTAAACCCAGATATACCCAAGCCCACGATTCTTTGCGACACATTCTTCCCACGTTACAAATCACCACCTGCTTTTCCTGCTTTAAATACTTCCTGTCTGCCAGTGAAATGCTCTTTCTCTCAGACATATGACAAGAGTTAGGAAAGGAAAAGGGGGAGACAAAAAGAGAGATTGATTGGAGGTTTTCAGTAGGCTAAATTACAGACTAGGGCCAAAATAAACAGCAAACAACCTGAGGCGTACTAGAGGAGCCATTCTGACACTATGATTAAACCGTACGCGACGACTTGACGGCCAACGTGCACTGAATGCTTTGGACGCATAAAGCACAACACCAGACAGTTAATTAAAAAAACAAAACAAGACAATGACACAAGTGGTTTGATCATTCCTGATTAAACTTCAGTACTGTTAATATCTCTGATCTGATGAATAAAGTAAAGTAAAATTACAGCTTTGACTATATACACCATGAACAATTGAACGAAATGTAAAAATTTAATTTCTTTATTTTAAATACATACCACTGTACCTTCAGTCCCATGGTAGCAATAAAACCTTGTACTTTTAGCATTTAGAGTTCACTAGGAATAATACAAATAAACCAGCAAAAAAAAAGAAGTAGCTGAAAACTGGTATAGTGTATAATTGGACTGAGTAGCATACTCAGAGATCATTCTTTATAATGCTGAGAAGGCGTGACTTCTGCAATAGAGCTGCTCAAGGCATCATTTGTTGGGTGGAAATTTTTAGTTAAAGAGTTTAACTGACATTCAAGTCTTAACAATACATGAAGATCGTACCTATGGCACTGTAAATGGGAGATGGTACCGAAAGACTGTAATGTACACACAGTATAGTAATATGGCCTATTTAAGGCAAACAATCCTACAAGGTGCTTTGTGTTTCAAAATTAGAAAGGAGAAATATTTCAAAAGAGTGAGATTTTACTGATGGTTTGACCATAAGCATGTTTCACCTATGGAGATAATTTCAGGATTAAATAATTACAGGGACAGAAAAAGTGACACTTACAGAATAAGGATAGCCGGCTATTTAAATTGACTTAACTGCTGTCTCCTCCCAGTGCCAGCTTGTTTCATAAACATTTAATAAACATGATGTGAGAATGTGAGATGGGAAAATTCACTTCCACACTGTGCCTAAATCAATAGCTGGGTCTTTAAACTGAGCTTATCCGCTTGGTTATGACTGCAGAGGAAGCTGATTGGTTGGCTTTTATTCTGTTGTCCACCACAGAGAGAGCAAAACAAGGGCATATAACAGATCGGAGAGCAGGCCTGGGCTCAGTAAAGACCACAGAAACGCAGGTTGTTGGCGATGATGACATCGGTGACGGCGTCGAAGACAAACTGGATATTGTTGGTGTCAGTGGCGCAGGTGATGTGTGTGTACACCTCCTTATTGAAGGACTTGTTCTTGCTTTCGTACTGCGACTGGATGTAAGCCACTGCCTCCAGGAATGTGTCTGGCCCTGATGTGCAATACAAAGCAGAAAGCCAAGGCAAAGGAAGGAGATGGAGAAGAGAGGTAGAGGAAGTAGGATAGTAAGTGAGGCAAAGGAACAGAAGTATTTTAGACGTGTAAAAATATACAGATACAGTAGCATAAAAGCAGTGCAGGGGAAACAAAAGGATGCAATGAAATCTCAGGCTGTAAAAATGTAGGCCATACAGTGATCATGTAACAGGCTGAAGGCTTGACATTCTGTCTCATGAAATATGGTAGTACACTGATGCTGTGGCAGGATGCGTAGGAGCTTGTATACAATGAAAATGGAAAATAGGCAGAATGCACGGTAGACTTGGCTGCATTCCTTTATAAACTGATCTGAAAACATGAAGACTTTACGGCTAAAAAAGGACTATCTCTCTGAATTCAAACAAAACGTCTTGCCAGGATGATTAGCAATGGTAATTCGGTACTTTTCTTCTCCTAGAAATCTCATTCGCACTGAACTGAAAGAACAGCATGCTCAAAAGGGTGACAATTTTACCTGTGTACTCAGGGAAGCAGATAGTTAAAGACGATTTCTTTATTTTCTCTTCAAATATGTCCTTCTTGTTAAGGAAAAGAATGATGGAGGTGTTTGTGAACCATTTGTTGTTGCAGATGCTGTCAAACAGCTTCAAGGACTCGTGCATGCGGTTCTGTGGAATAAAAATACAAGGCATCAGTCTGTCTGCTCAGAGTCACACACATATATATACACACACACACACACACACACACACACACACACACACACACACACACACACACACACACACACAGAAAATCACACATTATTATTAGAACATCTTATTACTAGAATACGCTCTATGGCAGTAAAGCAGAGGAAGGAAAGGAAGGAAATCAGAAAAGTTCAGAAATGTTCCAGTTTGCAAGTGAATTAATTAATGAGAAAGCCACATCCCCAGACAAGGTGCTGCATTGTAATGTTAGCTATAACAGCATAATGAGGACAGAGTAAGAGCACTTACAGTAATTATTTATCCAGCGTGTGTGTCTATGTTAAGTACATGTTGCAGAATTGGACAATTTATGAGATGAATGATAGCTGGACACTGATCATAATTTCAGTAGTAATGGAAGGAAAGAGCGAGGATACAACTATTGCACAGCTAAACTATGATTTACAGCAGCAGCATTAGTCAATCATCTATGGATAAAACATTAATGATTTCTTTTCCTTTCTTTTTAACCATGAGCAAAATGAACCAACACAAACAGGATGTGCACACAAGGCAAAAAAAAAGTGCTGCTTTCAGTCATTCAGTCACTACAATGCTCTTTGCCAGTGGCAGTGGGGGTAAGGTTCATACCTGCGCTTATGTTCTGGTGGATGGGCCATCTGAAGAGCCAGTTTTGCGTTTTAGCGTTTGACGATTGGTTAGATAGCAGAGCCGTGGCGAGAGACGGCAGAGGAGGAGCTGAGGTGGTCGGAGGGAGACACGCACACGCAGAGGAGGTGGCATGAGGCCACTGAAGAAGATCAGCATGACCAGACAGACGTCATATCACAACAGCCCTGCCTCCCACCCCCCTCACGCCCACACATCCACACACACACACACACACACACACACACACACACACACACACGTACACACTCGCATTCCGCATGGCTGAGGTGGAAAACAGCTTAAGCAGATCCAGTCACCAAAGTGGGAGGAACAGCACGGATCCAGAGAGAAACGGTGCAAAAGTCACATAGTAACGTGCACATTGTATACAGAAGAGGATACAGTGTTAGTGTAAGGAGCTATGTATCCGAGAGTGTGTGTGTGTGTGTTTCACAGGAAGAGAAAATACAGAAAAAAGAATACCAGATTGTGGCAGGGGTGTACAGAAGACAAAATAAAACATAAGAGCAAAATTTGAGCACATAAGTATGTCGTGTTTGTCCTTGTCCTACAGTTTCATCTCGATCAATAACCTATAGTTACAATCAATGCTTTCATCTTCTGCAGGGTCTCTGCTTCTGTCCACCACTTTAACACAGCAGGCTTAAGACTAATGGACAGACTTATGTTGTTCTGATCCATCAGGCCATAAATTCAGGTTTATTTCCCCTTACGCAGTAGAAGTCATTCAAATTTGATTATATTCTGTCATCAAAATTTCTCCCTTGTGTAAAAGTTCACAAGTGATGCTAATGACATACATTTTATTTCATTTTCTTATTCAGTTATTTTCGATTAAAACCCTGGTGTTGTTTATTCAGTTTTTCTTCTTTCCTATTATTGAAATCTAAAGACTGGTCTGAAAGGATTTAATCAAGGCAGTATAGAATTAAGAGGGCATTCTTGAAGTTTTAGACTATTTTAGACTTAGTGTAAATAGAGTTTAGACCCCTAATAATGCTTCTGAGATCATTTGAACTCGAATGTGGTACAATTATAGTGAGCACATGATTCAACTCTGATTGACCTAACAGCAGGAAGAGAACTGAACACTGCTGTGTATTTTGAACTGTGACACACAGACCAGAAGAAAGGACTGAGAGCTGAAGTGCTGCAGAAACACGGTATGTTTCAGATATTTGGACTAAACAACAAAACAATAAAATACAAGCTGGACAGGTTACACAGCAACGTTTACACTAATTATTTATATCACTTTACACAACAGTTATTTCCAACCAAGTAATCTGGAGAGGCTTTCGAGGAGAGCTGATATTATTGTATAACAACACTGGGACGTTTAACTCTACAAGTATCACTCCACTTTACAGCTGTGTGTTCTATTAACCCTTAATTAGGCTACATTGCTGATCATTATCAACCTTAGTTTATATTAAACTTTATTTATTACTTTTATTCAGAGTTAATTCGGCAGTAACATGTAGACCTACACAAAGTAGCAGGCTAGTGTGCAGGAAAATGTTTATGTGTTGCCTGGCAACAGTCTAGTCATCCAGTTGCAGAAGTATCTGTGTTGGTGGAGCCAAATAAAAAATTAAATAAACAAACTAATTGTAATCTGTCATCACTTATTACTGTTAACTCACAAATGGTGCTTGGAGAGCTGTTGTTTAAAAGCAATATCACACTCGAGGTCATGCTGTTATACTGAATATCAGCACGGCTGTGATTATCTTTGGCACTCGGCCTGGGACCGAATCACAGCTGTGCTGATATTCACTATAACAGCACTCCCTCTAATGTGATACTGCTTCAATTTAATTATTCCTTGAGCACTAAGTCTGCAGCACCATCTTCTCCTGCACACGACCCTGCTATTTCTATTTTGCTTTCAGGTTTGTATAATTATTCACAATGTGAAACCAAAACGAACAAGCTTTTTTTGTTTTGTTCTGATACAGAATAAGCAAAGGGACTAGGCGTACAACTCTTAGCAATTGTAATAACATCTGTATAAGACCTCACAAATCAACGAATCTAACAGTTGTTTGCCTCAGAGTGAAGAGATGGACAGTCAAGTGCAAATGTCTGCATTCTCTCAGAACACAAGACATAATACATTTAGTTATGAGAATGATGTCAGATGCAAAATCTGAGGAGAAAGCATTACGTAAACAAATTTTTGCATGCAGTAAATATTGCCGGCGGTCACAGTGAGTTCAGATATCAGAAACTCCTAGAAGAGTAAAGAAAACTTGAAACTGCACATTAATGACAAGACTAGCTGAATAAATGAGTGTGTTATATGTTAATGAGGTAAATATAAAGGAAAGACTTTTCACAGAGTCTTTTCAAAGACACTTGTAAAAACGCATAAATACTGACACTGGGATTGCGCACTTGTGGGGAATGTCTAATCCGAAACCAATTACATCATTATTTTGACAAACATATACTAAAGCACAATTTAGATAAAATTCAGCATTATTTAGTCTTAGGAAAACGGTATAATTTTGTCTCCAAGTGGTGAAAACCAGGATCTTGTAGGGAACGTTGCACAGTCCTCACGCTGATGTTTGTTGAGGCCCCAGCATTGAATTCCAGTGTTACTTGAGACAGTGTTACACGCCTATCACGTGAAACGATTCTTGCCAACTGATGCTGGTCACGTTCACTCAGAGTCTTTTTACGGTCACGATGCTGACGTAAGTTCAAGGTTTTGCCGGAATTCTTGTAGTCACGGTAACCTTTGAAATGCTCATACATGAAAATCCAAACTTTACTTCTACCTCTAAAATGCTATGACCCGTCTCACGAGCGCCAACTATTAAACCACGCTGGAAATTGCAAAATCCTGATAACTTGCCATTTTCATGGCGGAAACAACCCTAGAAGCTTCCATAGACATCTATTACTTTATATACACGCTGGCGGATGCAACCAATGACGTGCATAGGTGGCTTTGCTATGGATTTTGCATAGGCTGAAGTACCAGTTTTTCCAGTACTTCAGTGTATATCTGCACATGCAGTAGTTGCATCTCCCTTTTTGAATATGATATAATACCATTTAGTGCCTTGTATACAGACCATCTGAATTTACAATGGCCTCCAACGTCTTTCCTGTCCTCAAGGATTTTCAATCCTTTTAACTCTCTACCGCTGCTAGTTTTCTTCTTATCTGTTATGATTCTGACTGAAAAATATGCAACACACTTTTCTTTTTAAAATCAGTAAAAAGAGGTTACAGGGTTACAGCAAACCATCTTTATAAAGGTTTTTTTTGTCTGTTGAGTTTGTTTTCAGTTTTCTGTTAAAAAACCATAAGGGATTCACACTTTTGCACTCAACTGCATATTCTCAATCTGTTATCTAAAAAGTACTTGTGGTTGATTCATGCTTTTCTATATGTGGTTGTATATGTTTTGTTTTGTAAGGAAGAGCTCATTTGGATGTGTAGAGCTGTGTATCGAGTGCTTGGTGCGTCTGTGTATAGGGAATCTCTCACCGTGGTCTCATCTTCATGCAGCACCTGGTCATAACCACTTAAAGCCACGCAGAAGATGATGGCAGTCACATCCTCAAAGCAGTGGATCCACTTCTTCCTTTCTGACCTTTGACCTCCCACATCAAACAGCCTGTGAAGATATGACACAGCATGATCTCAGGTTCACCCACAACAACTGTACATGGTACTTCCAGCATCTCTAAATATATCAGCATACAGAGAGTTAGACCTGAACAAGCTTCGAACTAGTGCTTAACGTTTACAATCTTAGGAATATTTTGTATGATTTCCCACATATATGTGACTCATACCTCAAAGGATTTGATGAGTTTAATCACATCAGAGTGTGTAACTGGGCTCCTAGCTCAGCTCAAGTTTCAACGAGCATATTAAGAAAGCAGTTACACAATTTGCTCTATATTTGTAATAAGACACTGTTGAAAAACAGACATTTATTTGAGATGTCAAAGCAAGTTTGTATTTGAGTAATTACGTCCTGAGCAATTTTATTTCCAATAACAGCTTTTTAGAACATTATCAATATCATACCTTTGAATAACTTATGAACTAATGTATCTGATTTCTGTGAAGACCGTATTGTACAATAGACCTATAATTCTACACCCATGCAGAGCAAATTGTAGCATTTCAGAGTTGCAGTGAGTGTTTCATGGCATGCAAGCTGTATTTGTATAAATTAACAGATTTATTTTGGTCTCCTCCATTTTTAAAAACTGCATTAACTAGATGTGTGTGTGAGTGTGTGTGTGTGTGTGTGTGTGAGAGAGAGAGAGAGAGAGAGAGAGAAAGAGAGAGAGAGAGAGAGCTAAAAACAGTGTGTGAAAAAAAAAACATGGAGAGCATACAGAGGGATAAGACCCATGACCACATTCATGTCCAACTCCATTCATATTTAAGGTTAATAATTCTTTTAAGGTAGATATTTTTTTTATTTTAAATGCATCATAACCTAGGTGAATTCACCATAAAGCAGAGAGAATTAAAATTAAGAGGATTTTCAGGTAATTCCACATACGTAAGCAGTAGCAGTGAAAAGCCGGGGCGTGTCCTAATATTTAAAAGTGTGCAACTGTGCAACTCTACCTTTGGCTACTTATGTGAACACTATACTAATACCAGGTAGGGGCTCCCTTTGCTCTCAAAACAGCCTCAATTCTTCATGGCATGGATTCCACAAGACATTGCACATATTCCTTTGAGATTCTGGTCCATACTGACATGACTGCATCATGCAATTCCTGCAGATTTTTCAGGTGCACTTTCCTGCTACAAATCTCCCATTCTACCACATCCCAATGGGTTTCAGATTCACTGACTAGGAAGGCCATTGTCATGTTCATGAATCCAGTTTGAGATGACTTTTGCTTTGTGACATGGTGCATCATCATGCTGGGACTGTTGACACAAGGCAGGTTGGCTCCAAGCTCTTGGTGCCAAATTATGGCCCTTCCATCTGTGTGCCTCAGCAGAAACTGAGATTCATCAGACCAGGCTAAGTTTTTCCAGTCTTTAACTGTCCAGGTTTGGTGAGCCTGTGCCCACTGCAGCTCAGCTTTCTTTGCTTGGCTAACAGAAATGGAACCCAACGTGGTCTTTTGCTGTTGTAACCTCGTCCACCTCAAGGTTCGGCATGTTCTACATTCTGAGATCTTTTCCTGCTCACCACAGTCGGAGTTACTGTAGCCTTTCTGTCATCTTGAATCAGTCAAGGCATTCAATGTTCACCTCTGTCCTCATCAAGGCATTTATGTCCACATTTCCACCATTCTGAGTAAACTCTAGAGACTGTTGTGCGTGAAAATCCCAGGGGATCAGCCGTTTAGAAATATACAAGTACCAACATGGTCAAAATCACTGTGATCACATTCCCCCCCCCCATTCTGATAGTCGATGTGAACATCAACCAAAGCTGCTGGCGCATATCCGCATAATTTTATGCACTGCACTGCTGCCACGATTGCCTGATTAAATAGCTTCGTGAATGACTATGTTTACAGGTGTTCCTAAGCAAATGCTCATTGAGTGTATACACTGATCATCCATAACATTAACACCACTGACAGGTGAAGTGAATAAAATTGATTATCTCATTACAATTGCACCTGTCAAGGCAAGTGAACAGTCAGCTGTGTTGAAAGCAGGATAAATGGGCAAGCATAAGCATCTGAGTGACTTTTGACAAGGGCCTAACTGTTATGCGTAGCCGACTATGTCAGAGCATCTCTAAAACAGCAGGTCTTGAGGGGTGTTCCCGATAAGCAGTGGTTAGTACCTACCAAATGTGGTCCAGGGTACTAACCCCGGGCCATTCCCCATAGCCAAGGTGATCAACCCTGCTGCAGTATACACCCCACCATCCATGTTTCTGGAATCAAGAATATGAAGGAAAGCCTGCTGCAACACCCCCCCAGACCCCTGCCACCTGCCGGCTCAGCGATGCAGAACCATCTTACACAGTCAAGGCTCTCCTTAAGTCCAGACGTCGAGGGGAGGTATCCAATACTTGGTGGATTGGGAGGGCTATGGTCCTGAAGAAAGGTCATAGGTTCCAGCCTGCAGCATTTTAGACCCTGACCTTATCTCTGATTTCCACAGGACTCATCCCGATCAACCTAGTGGGACGTCAGGGGCCGTCCCTTAAAGGGTGGGTTCTGTCACATCTGCTCCGCACCCGTTCTCATGCTCTCTCTCTCTCTCTCCTCACAGACCCAGCTCAGCCCCACCTCTCATCAGCTGACTCCACTCATCACCTGACCCTCATCACCCCACCTGTATATATACCTGCCGTGATCCTGCTCCACTCTGACAGATTGTTCAGTGTGCTTACCTGAGCTCTCCCGCCTTCTGTTCTGCCTGTCTCCCCATGTTCGTATTGTTCTGCGTGTTTTTTTGGATTTGCCTCTGCCTGCTCTCTTTTGCACTGTTTGCCTGATCGACTGACCCTTGCCTGTTTTTGCATTTTGTCTCTGCCTGCCCCTCTGGATTCGTTTGCTGTCATTAAAGACTGTTCAACTTACCCTGTGGTTTCCTGGAGTCAACACTGCTATAAGGCTGTGTCCTAACTATTAATATTTATAACAGATATCTGTCATATACATAGCCCTTATAGGCACTTGCATAGCTTTTGCATAAGTTTTGTCTGAAAAAAAACATCATGTTTATTTGGAAAGTATGTGTACCATGATTCATAGATTAGATACTATGGACAAGTGTGTCCCCTCTATGTTGAAATGAAACCTGTTCTGCTGTTCTACAGCGACTTATATTTTCCACTTACACAACTGGGGAGACTACACTTACTTTTCCTCTAACAGCAAAGTTTAGAGTTTATTAATAATGTTTTCACTCAAAGACCAAGCCACTATAAAAAGGACACCTCTGACCATATCCTGTTTTTTTTCTGATGTCCTGTTGCATGCATTAAAATTTACTTTGTATCTAAAGAACTCATGCATGAGCACATTTCACAGTGTCTTGGGGTGTTTATGCAGTAGGTGGCCCCTTGAGAAGATCCAAAATTTTCCCATTTTATTTTAGATCACATAATAATTGCCCTGCGTCAGAAGCTTAAGACTTGGCCACAGATAGATCTTCCAAAATTATAATATCCATAAAAATACATTCAAATGATTATAAGTGACTTGAGCCAATCAGCTTAGAGAGTTTGATATTTAAATGTTCTGCATGATTTAGTGTCTATGATAATCTACTAGTGTCTCATTAGGAAGACGCTCAGTGCTCCTTCTTGTCAGGCGAGTACTAATCATTGCATGTATTATGGTTCATTCATCTAAATGGAAAAATAGTTGACTACGTACAGTTTACAGACCTAAAGACTTAAAATTTCCCGGAAGCAACTGAGCTGTTGCATTTCTGTCTGTTATTAATGTGACAAGTGTTCTGCAGTACAGACAGTAGCCTGTCCTATGACTGATTTGGGCCCCCACGTTAATAAAGATCAAATAAAAGTGAGACTCCTCTTTATGCTTTGTTTGTCTGATGCAATGCTTTTCTTACAGAATCAGCTGGGTTTGCTGTGCTGTACAACAGCACTCATTTGGGTCTGTTGGGGGGTGTATAATGAACTATATAATGAAGCCCAAGAGTGAATCAGTTTCAGTCTAACAAGATCTACTAAACAAAAGCTTGCAATTTTCCAGGTCATTTCTGTCATGTGTTTGTAATATTGTTTTCCCTTCAGGATAACCGGAAAAATGTCAGTATATAAATTTAGACAGACTCAGCAGGGGGGCAAGGAGCTTAGAGTGTGCAAATAGGACAGCGTCAGCATTTAATAAGCTAAAAAGTTAATAAGCTCAACCACTGAATTTTAGCGTGTTCTGTAACAGAGTCGAGATAATACAAAGCTGGGAGAGACAGAGCGACTGACGCACCTGAAGTGCAGGTTCTTGAAGGTGAAGTGAGTCTCGACGATTCCAGTGGTCTTCACTCGGGTTCTCAGGATGTCCTGCTCTGTGGGCTGGTAGTCTGCAGCACCAATCCTATCTAAACTATCTAGATAACTGTGGACAAACAGACAGAGAGGGAGGTCTTAACATTTGAACAAAACTCATCACAGACTTCTCACATGGCACTAATTATTACACTGATCTTGACTGATTCTAATACACAATATGAAGTCTATGAAGTTTAGAGAGAGACATATAACCTTATATAACCTTCAAACTTTTTATTTACAGCAATCATACGTTGCTGGCTTACATCCCTGTTATCCCTGCACTTAATAACACAGATCATTTTCCACTGCAGCATTTGTGACTGAGTACAGTACTAAGTTAGAGGCACTAACACAAAATGGGCCTCAAGAGATCTGACTTATGGGACTGGTGGAGAATTGATATAATGGTTTAGCCTTAAAATACACCTGACTGATGGCCAGCAGACAGCAGACAGTCAGGTGCAGAAACAAATGCCACCTTCTCCAGTGAAAAGAACAATAAAGCATTAGGTATGAAAAATTCACAGGACACCAATCATCTTCCTTTATTTTTATAGAGTCGGCGCCGCATGGGATTCATGTTCTCCGAAGTCGAGGACACAGAACCAAACAATCCATTTAGCTGTTACTGTGTTACAAAAATAAAGTGGTCTATAGATGATTGTTTAAAAAACAAAATAGAGACAAAGGTGGCTGGTGGGGAGGGAGAACCAACGAGAGCTTTCTGCATTCCTATTGGTCTGTGTCAGACCATTCACAAAACCAACTGGTGTCACTTATTAATAATGCAGAAATGCAAATCAGATCAGATAGATAGTGTGGTAATGTGAGGAATGGAGATAAATCACAGCTGCGTCAGCTCAAATATGAGTAACCAAAAAAAAAGGGTGCAACCGAATCATGTGCTGGTGCCACCAACTGAGAAAGCGGGTGGAAAAGTTAGTTCTGAAGCCCTTATTTAACATGAATGAACTATATTTATTAGAGATGCTACGTAAAAAAAGTCTGCTGAAAATGTCAAATCTGGAGATAAAAGGATGAAGATTTGAATCCAATTACACTAATATATACTATACAAATAATGCAAATGGTGATGATAATTAGAAAGTGATAAAACAAAAAAGTACATATTTATTTTAAATGAATGAAATTAGAATCAAAAGTCTTGAAATTCATAACAATTATACATAAACAATCATGTAATGCAGCACAGTTTCTGTTCTTCTCACTCAAATATATCAAATATATCAGAAATAAAATATCAGTCTCACATTTTTCATGAATTCAAGTTCTCTGCATTGAATAAAGTAACTAATACATGTTGAAAAAAAAAAAGTGAAAACAGTATGAAACTGACTTGATTTTAAATATGAGAAGAACCTGAAATGCATTAAAGAACAACTGATTTGCAGTCCTAATTTAATAGCTAAGGAAATGAATAGCTAATTTGGAAGCTAAGGAAAGCAAAGATGATCTTTGACATTTGTAACAAATATTTAGATGGTCTTCGGTATTCATTTTTCTCTTCCGTATACTCTGGTTAAGTATAGTAAGAGGTACAATAAAGTCCACTATTTTGACAATGTCTGACATCTCACTCAGTGAGAAAGGTGAGAAACTGAACAGAAAGACATGAGCAAGCCTAACAATCCCATCAGTGGTAAAGCTGAACAAACACACTATATATAATCAAACATGGACAGTACTAAGCATCACGCAATGTACACAAAGCACTATATACACATCCATTCTCCTCCTTGTCCATCTGTTCGTGTCGTTCTCTGTTTGAGGGCAGATGCAGAATTTGCCAGGCACGCGCTAACATTCCACCAGCACGGCTGTCTCAGAATGACACCTCGTCCACCTGCAGCCTGCCCTAAAAAGCCATGTAAATCTGCAGCAGAGTGAACATCACCTAAAGCTGCTTATGAAACTGTCTGAGTGTTTGTATCAGTCATTAATAAATGAGTAATCACTGTTTAATAACACAATTATGGTAATATGACATGGGGCTGTGCCTAAGCTGCCACAGTTGCAGCTGCTCTGTGCCACTGTAGCCCCACTGCAGCTCATTAGTTCTGTCCCTGAAGACTTGGCCTTCCTAGGTACAAAAAAGGTAGATTGATGGAAATGCAAGCGGGAAGGAGAGCAAAATGGCTGACGGAGCATCGTTGGATGCACAAGCCATGGAGCTTGCACAAAGAAAAATCTTCTCATGAATGGAATCTCATAAACGAGGGCCTTCCACTGAGCAGCAGTCATCCACGCTGTACCCGAGACTGGGCGAAACTGAAATCGTTAATGTTTAATCTGTGACCTTGTGTCCTATAGAGCTGCAGAAGGGCACAGGCTCTTTCATGTCTACCTGAGAACTGCAGCATGAAGTTTGCTCATATGACAGAAGCTGGACGCCCACAACCACATGGCATTTCACATCGTGAGGATCAACTGTCATATCATGCAGTACTGGGCAAAAGTCTTAGATGCCTTAAAAATATTTAAGATCCTTATATTTAAGGAAATTATACTGTAAAGAGCGCTAACAGGGATCAACTAAACAGTTTAGACAATATTTGGCTTGACAACTCTTTTCCTTTAAAACTGCATAAGTTGTCCCAGGCACACATTCTTTAGTTATATAAGGAAACTGGCAGCTATGTTTTACTGAACATCTTAGAGAACCTGCCACGGGTCTTCTGGAGACTTTGTTCCTGCAGGCAATCGCTGACAGCCAGCATTCTGCATGTAATGTAACATCACATAATGTTACATTATATCCTAACATACAAATATTTGACTGTAAAATGTGTAAAATTTGGAATGATGTTTGGAAATGAAAAACTGTTTTTGCTTTCCAGATAATGCAGAAGTAATAGTATAATCATCTAAGAACAATGTGTATTTAAAAAAAACTTAGGGTGCCTAAGACCTTCGGACAGTTCTGCCTTTTCTACTTGCTGTTTTTGCTCCTTATTGCACATTAATTAAGCATTAATGACAGAGAGAGAACTGTTCCTCTTTACCCTATCCTTTTGATCACTGATCCTTTTCACTTTGCATACGTGTTACTCTCTTTATTGCATGGCTTCCTGAAGTTGACGTCATTTAGCATGTTGTTTAGTAACAAATAAATCCTCCAAAGGCAAATTTCCACTGCACTGTACTACAAAGACAGCAAGCCCTTTGTTCTGACTGTTGCTATTTTTGACTCAGCATGATGTATTTGGTCTTTCATATTAACTCTTTAACTCATACTGAATTTACATGACTAGAATTATATTAAGAATGCCACTGAGGTCAATTCTGTCAAAGAAAATATATATTAGTGCTGTCAAATTAAAAAATTAATCACGATTAAAAAAATTAACGGCACTAAAGATTTTAATGCAGATAAAAAATTTGTTAAATTAAGCTTACCAGCGGTGCTGTTAGCAAACACAAACATTGTGAAATTGACTGTTACGTTACTTGTTTTAGGCTGCATTCCGATCACAAGGGTCCCGAAGCTGTATCCCTGGTCCCTACACACTGCACAGGGTACAGAATCCCAAGGGCTCTTCATAGGGAACTCGGTCACTAAAATGGCTCTATTTGAAACGCCCTGCAACGTCATCAACAGCGGACAGCTGATTGCACTGGTTGTGTTCTACAAGACAGCTCTCGGCTGTATCTAGCATGACAAACAATGCTTTTCAGACTCATTTTGTGTGCTGTAGGCACTTGTGAAATAAATGTGATGAAAAGTTATGAACTATGGGTGATGTATTTTAACTTTTTAATGTATGTTTTGGTTGGAACGTAACCTCAATCTTCGGCTGCAACGTGCCGCATTACTCTAATTGGCGAATCGATGCCTTTAATTAAAACTCCAACTCTAATTAGTATATCAGATGAATGAAAGAAAAAACCATCCATCCATTCATTATCTTCTGCTTTATCCCACTAGTCGGGGTCATGGGGAGCTGGAGCCAATCCCAGGTTTCCAGTCCATCGAATGGCCAACACACACTCACGTACACATTCACACCTACGGGCAATTTCGAGTGACCGATCAACCTAACGTATGTCTTTGGACTGTGGGAGGAAACCGGAGTACCCGGAGGAAACCCACACAAGAACGGGGAGAACATGCAAACTCCACACAGAACGGCCCGGACCGGGAATCGAACCTGGATCCTCTTGCTGTGAGGCAACAGTGCTAACCACTACACCTCTGTGCGGCCACACGAAAACCATTTTTTTGTTTAAAATAACAAAAAGACAAAAATCATCATTAATATTTCACTTTTATCAAATAAAGTCAAGCGAATAATGAGGCAACATTCAGCAGTCGTTTCTCTTTCTTTTTCAGTGGCTCTACGATGTAGACCTGCATGTACAACGCAAATCAAAATGTGCATTAAAACCACGATTAATGCGCGATTAAAAAAATTACACACACAGATCAGGCATAACTTTATGATCACCTCCTTTTCTCTACACTCATTGTCCACTTTCTCAGTTCCATTTACCATATAGCTGCACTTTGGAGGTGGTCATAAGGTTATGCCTGATTGGTATGTGTGTGTGTGTATGTGTATGTATACGTGCAACAGGCACTTTAATAGGAACAGACATATCTGCTCATTCACAGTTATCCAATCAGCCAATAATGTGACAGCATGGCCACGCATAAAATCATGCAGATCCAGGTCAAGAGTAATTTTTGACTGTGGCATCATTGTTGGTTTTTTATTCATTGTTCATTGTTGGAATTTTCACACACTGCCATCAGTTGAGTTTAGAGTTTGTGCAAAATACAAAACCATCCAGTGGCCAGAGGAGAATCACCAGAGTGGTTCAAGCTGACAGAAACCCTACGGTAACTAAGGGTGCATTCAGACTTGTAAGCTTTGGTTCGATTAAAATGAACTCTGGTGCTATTACTCTGTAAGTGCAGTTCGTTAGAGTAAGTGTGAACACTTCCTTTTGAACTCTGATGCGCACCAAATTCTAAACGACTTCAGGTGCGGTTCATATGAAGTGTGAGCACAATACAAACAAAAGGCATCTAATGGAACAAACACAGGACGTGACATTACAAAATGGGACACTAAACACACTGCAGGAGAACAGAGTGCACTGCAGTACCTTCTTTGGTATGTGCAGCGGAGGAGTTTCTGCCACTGTTTTGACCCTTTATCCATTTTACCACCTCTTGCCATGTTTCCAGTTAATAAAAATACCACCAGGTATACACAACCCTGATGAGTGCATTAAGCCCAGAGTACTGCACTGTTCTGACAACTTGCTAATAAAATTTATGATATATGTGCATCACGTGTCACATTTATTTATTTATTTATTTTTCTCAGAGATTCTGGTCTGTATTGACATGATAGCATCATGCCATTGCTGCAGATTTGCCAGCTGCACATCCATGAAGCAAACCTCCCATTCCACCACATCTCAAAGGTGCTCTACTGGATTGAGATCTGGTGATTTTGGAGGCCATTTGAGTAAAATGAATTCATTGTCATGTTCAAGAAACCAGTCTGAGATGATTTGAGCTTTGTGACTTGGCACGCTGGAAGACGCCATCAGAAGATGGGCACACTGTGGTCATAAAGGGATGGACATGGTCAGCAACAATACTCAGTGGCTGTGTACACTTACTGTGCACTCTATGAGACACATCCACCATATTGCTCCACCCTGTAGATGTAAAGTCAGAGACAGTAGCTCA
>JAOVVH010000043.1:23559138-23571416 GCA_028566435.1 Scorpiodoras heckelii
ACACACACACACACACACACACACACACACACACACACACACACACACACACACACACACACACACACACAAAAGTGCCCTACCAGTATCTTCTGTCGACTAACAGCAACAGTAACAGCTGCCACAGCAGAGCTGTAATTACTGTAATACACTCACAGGGTCAGCAAACATAATTTAACAAAACACATGAAGGTGTTATAAAGGTGCTTTTAACATCTATAAATAGTAAATGTGGAGGCTGTGGCTGACTGATTAAAACTTAACAGTGTTGGTACTGTGAAATAATGGGCCGCACCAGGGAATAATTAAAGGTCATTTATTCTATTGACCACTGTAGACCATGTAACTATTTTTTTATTCAATAAAGCCTGACCTTAATACAAGGTCTTTGGTTTCAAACGTATTAAAACCTGTGGCCAGTATCAATTCTACAGCATAAGGGGCAGTACCACTATAAATGATCCAAATTAATTTATTGTTACTCAGTTAATGTTGTGTACAAACAAATCATAATTTTCATGTTACATAAAGTATGTATAATGACCACAAAGCTCTCTTCAAATAATTCTGAAATGGAAACATATCCATAGCCTTTTTTTTTTTTTTTAGATCATTTTCTTGTATACTTCACTCAGGGACAGAAAGGGACAGAAAGCTGTAGCCTAGAAAAAAGGCGTGTTCCGGCTTGCAGGTACTCCGGCCCTGTTGCTGTCATGACACTAGTCACAAAGACACTAGTCTTTCTTCAGCATGCCACTGAAGGAACAGAAGAATCAGGCATGTGACTGCCTACTGAATTTGTGATCAGGCTCTAATAAAACATGTAACAGCTCTTCAAGAGCCAAGCGCAGGCCAAAGAGAATGGGGCCTTGTCCTTCATCAGCATTCATTTATTCGAGGTGTAAGTGGTTTCAGGGTTTTAGAGATCGGGATCCCTGAGACAAGCAGCAATTGTGCTAATCCACCATGTTTACCTCAGCCTTTAGCACATTGTCGTTTGTCACGATAAAGGCAAGAATTGCTGTGTGTGAAAAATGTGTTCATTTTACAACAACCCATCCCATGATTTTTTTTTATTTGCTTCCTATTTATGTACTGTTATATGCTGGAGAACTCAATAATGTCATGAAATCAGTCACTACTTTTACTACTGCAATATGGACCTGATATTACCCTCAGTTTCCTGGAAGCAAGTGTCTCCAATGGAAACTAATCTGATGCTGACTGCACTTACAGGCCAGCACAGATTTCATTTCATTCTTCATAGCTATCATTACCCTTCTGTGTTCATTGTATCATCTCTGAGCTAGCACAGAGACATCAGTAGAGCTTCCAGCACTTCAACATCAGATGGCATACTGGCCATTACAGAATTGTCTATGTATAATAAAATGGGCACATGTAATACACATAACCACGTAAGGCACCAGTTACCTGATTTGTTCAGGGGTACGTCAGAATTAGAGTAAATCAAAGTCTTCACATTGGATCATAATGCACAGACCCCAGCACCAGTGTCTGTGAATCAGCAGGGAATAACAATACAACCCACCAGAAGCTCAGGAGACTGGCATTAAGTCATCATTTAACATTGTTGACGGTGACTTGAAATGCTTCACTTACAAAGAGTCCGACATAACCAATGCACCAAAATTCCAAACTCCTCAGACAAGGAGTACAGAATCTATTCAGTGCTACAACACTAATCCTCATCACCAAGTCAGTTCTGTCACAGTTGACGCTCCTCTCTCAATAACTTTGCAGAGGATCCTCGGATCTGGTCCCACATGGGGGACAAGCTAATTAAGGGTGCTGATACAGGTCAAGCACTTGGAAAATGAATAACGCTGTAACGCTGCCCATTCCCTACAGAAACATGTTCTGATGTGGTTATAAAGGAACCGAAATTCAGGATGATGAAAATGGCCGGTTGCGGAGAGCAGTGAAAAAGCACTGGACGTACCTTCACTAGCCAGGATGGATATGCAAAGATTATATTCAGGGAGGCAGGTGGCACCTAACTGACCTGCATCTCCTGCCTCACTACATATCACAGATATCACGGTGTGGTCTGCACCGTGGACGAAGACCTTGTTCAGGCGACATCTGTCTTACATAACCACAAATAGACCATCAAGACATAGATTCATGAATCAAAAGCACCTCCACTGACTGATTTCATCAGCATTAGGGTTGCCAGATCTGCCTACAGCAGCCTGCCTTCATATTCAGCCCGCAAAATACTAAAGGATACCAAATTTAAATGTGAAAATGTTATACATAGCCGTCAGATTTATCCTCCTAATTAAACTGGTGGAGACTTGGATCAGTTGACAAAAGCAAGATTCATACTGTCATCTGGATGTGTTGCACTGTCTGCAGCGTTTGCTTATCTAAATCACTTTTCATGTACATTTTCTCCCCTCAAGTTCTCAAATCTGTCACACACACACACACACACACACACACACACACACACACACACACACACACACACACACACAAACAGTGCACAGGGCTATGAACTCAAATGTTTTGTCAATTATACAGCACTGTGCTGCGGTATACCCAAATCTGATCGGTCTGGTTTATCCGTAGTTCAGTAGTTTCAGCTGCAAGGTTTATGTTAATGTGTGTTTTTTAATTCATTATAGTTTAAATAGTAACTTATATAGGGTATACACATGTATGGCAGACACTCCAAATGAATGGTAACATGAATGTGTAATCGTTTATGTTTGCGTTATCTGTGAGGATAATCTGTGAGTTATTTCACATTCTGGGATGGAGTCTCCATCACGAAAGAGTCTTCAGGACAGAAGACATGGCAGTTTCTTTATTGGATCTTCAAGAGAGAAAAAAACAAGAGACTATAATGAGGGAATGCCTGTTTAAACTTATACTGTAATGTAAGTATAACTTGTTCAGCATTCTACCACATTAGATGTAATTATAACCAAATAAAAGATATGACGTCCTTCTTTCCTAAATAAAAAAAAACATTTTTGTTAACCAACTGTTGTGTCATACGAGGGATACAATATTTTGGGATGTGCGTTATTGGAAAGTTTCTTCTGCTTTGCAGCAGCAGGATGAATCACACCGTCATGTTGCTGATTATTTTTCTGAAACAGCATGCCCCATCTTCCTTAAATACAGCAATGAGCCTGTATTGCAGCGATCCATTTTGCATTTCTATAACATGTCTAAATGGCTGCAGTTTCGAGCTCAAATGCGGAGATGCATTTGACAACTTAAATGCAGCAAATTACTATCCAAAACATGTACTGTTTTCTTAAACAACTCCTTCTGACAGCTGCTAGTAAACATGCACTTCCAAACTCAAAATCCGTCCCTTCTGAATGCTATGGTGTATTTGAAAGCCCAACACTAAGACCACTTCTGCAGAATGAGTTGCAATATTGAAAATTAACATACTACAAAAAATACCACATACTGTACATGTACCATATTTCTTATAAACCATGCCATTCTTTCACCAAAGTGCTCAAATTGACCCTTATTTTATTAGATATATCGTCATTAAGAATAGTTGAGGTGATATAAAATATCTTAATAACTGTAAGAAAAAGCATGCTTCATGTGACCAGTACGCACATTTCAATACAGTTTTAAATATAACATATGCAAAAATTCTAAGCCACACACAAAAACATCAACCTGTTACATTCATTAGCAGTGTGGCTGAACAACTGATGAAAACTAGCTTAATGGAAAGCATGAATTTGAAAAGACTGGGGACTAGGCGGTCTTTTGATGTTGTCAGGGACCCATCAGGACACATTGACATTCACACTACAAATGTAACGAGGCCACACGTGTCCCAGACCACCTCTGCAAGTGGTCTGATCAGATCTCTTGTAATGTTACCCGAGATGGATGCTAATACCAGGTCTGAACAGGAACTAAGACTGAAATAGACTGATTTCACAGTCAGATTATTTTTAAACAGACTTCAATATCGGCTGGATGTTACTTGACCAAGATCCTGCTGAATGAAGAGGAGGATCATTTAGAATTTTTGAATAACATCAATGTAAGTATAAATAGAAACATAATGAGCACGATGTTTAGATACATATTACATTGTTGGTCGTCTGTACAATCTAGTTATGTGGCACAACTATCCTACAGATTTTATTAGCTATCAAAGGTAGGGGAGCAATAATTCTTTTCTGGGTGCCAATAATGTGGAAAAATTACAGATTCATTCCACAAATTTTGGATAAAACGGTTTCTGTTGTTACGACCTCAACTTTACCTTCAACTGGGTGGCCACAACTTTCAACATTTCCAAGCATCCATATTACACTCACCACTTTATTTGGAAGACCTGTACACCTGCCCATTTATGCACTTATCAAATCAGCCAATCATGAAGCAGCATCGCAATGCTTAAAATCATGTACATATGGGTCAAGTGTTTCAGTTAGTGTGTATGGAGAAAAAAAAAGCAAAGTCAGTGACTTTGACTGTGGCATGGTTGTTTGTGAAAGATGGGCTGGTTTGAATATTTCGAAAACTGCTGATCACCTGGGATTTTCAGACACAGCATTCTGCAGCGTTAACAATGCAAACAACAAAAGCCATTCAGTGAGCGGCGGTTCCGAGGGCAGAAACACCTTGTTGATTAAAGAGATAAGAAGAAAACAGCTATAGTAGTCTAAAATAAAAAAAAAACACTCTTTACAACCGTGGTGCACAGAACATCACAGCCTTGAGAAGGATGGGCTACAACAGCACAAGACCACACTGGGATCCACGCCTGTCAACATAAACAGCAAAAATCCATGGACCTAACCTGTTCAGTCTGGTGGTGGTGATACTGGTGTAATGGTACGGGGAATGTTTTTGTGGTCTCTTAATACCAATCCAGTATCGACTGAATGCCACAGTCTGTCTTAGTATGCCTGCTGAACACAAGCATTACTTCATAGCCACAAATTACCCATCTTATAAGGCTACTTATAGCAAGATAATGAACCATGTCACAAAGCACTTGTTCTTAACCTGGATCCAGGAACATGCCAATGATTTCATTGTTCTTCAGTGGTCTCCGCAGACACCAGGTCGGAATTCAGCAGAGCACCTTTGGGATGTGGAAATCTGCAGCTGCCAAATCTGCAGCAATAATGTGACGCAATCATGTCAACATAGACCAGAAGTTTACAGGAATACTTCAATCACCTGGTTTTACACAAAGAACTGAAGCTGTTCTGAGAGCAAAGGTTGGTCCTATCAAGTTTCAGTGTGGCGTTCCTTATAAAGCTTATATCAGAATGTTCAGTTCTCGTCTGAGTTTCTCACCTTTTTAGACCTTTTGCATTAATGATCAAGCGCTATATACACTGCAGTCAGCAATCTGATTTGACTGAAGGAATATATATAACAATTGTGAAATGAAAGCAGTTCGTCTTCATTATGCTGTGCTGTGATTTACATTTCCATTAAATTAAGTACTGGAGCTCAGCTCTGCCTGCATAAAACTACAGGTGTTGTAACAAGGTGTCGTCACTAATCTGTGCCGTCCCGCTTTTAACCACTGCTTACAAGGTAAATGAGGATGGGTTCCCTTTCGAGTCTGGTTTTCTCAAGGTTTCTTCCTCTTAACATCTCAGGGAGTTTTTCCTTGCCACCATCCCCCTGGCTTACTCATTAGTTATAACATTTAGGGATAAATTTTATCTAAGTTAAAAGTTATGTCTGAATTTTATGTCGTTGTAAAGCTGCTTTGCGACAATGCTTGTTGTCCATTAAAGTGCTTTAGAAATAAAACTGAACTGAATTAATTTGAATTAAACATATCCCCACCAAAAATGATGTAAGGAGTAAGCTAAATTTCTGTGTAGAAAATAAGCAGAAACCTAGTTAAAATCTTAAAATACTCTTAAAGAGGACTTAACCAACTTGTATCTTCTACACAAAATGGCCCCAGTGGGAGGTTTATGGAGTTACATTTGAGCCAAAAGCTTCTGATAAAATAATAAAATCCATGAGCCAATTATTAATTACCAAACATAAGCAATATTTTGAAATGAACGTAATGAGAATGGTCAAAATATAATTTTCAAAGAGATTACTACTTATTCGCATTTTGCTTCATTTTTTAATTTGTGGATTTTTCTGATGCTGCTTTTTTGCTGTTGAAATCACACATCTGCATCTGTAATCCTTCTTATACTGCTATAATCTTTTTTTTTTCTTTTTTTCTTTCTTCGTTCTGGCAAGTCAGAGGCAGCGCCACCGTTAATGGGGTGGGCGTGGCTAACATTCAGAGCATCTAGCATGCCAAAATCAGTTAAGCAATAAAGATTTAAGGCCAAAGGTACAGAAGCATAAAAAGCCACAAATAAAAATTTTATTAAACTCCATAGTGGCTTTTTATACAAAAAATGCCACTTAATATGATTTAATGCATCATATTCCAAAAGGGTGACAGGAAATGATCTGGATCAGGAATGATCTGAATACAACAGGGTGCACTGTCGTACACTTTGGCCATTATTAATATTTCCTGAAACGAGAGACGGTTTGTGTTGGCCGGTGTACACAGTCAGTACTGCACATGTTCAGAGGAAAAGGCCAGACCTCTGTTTCCACAAAATCTCATTACAGCAGATCTGTTCCTCATGTTCAACTGGGTCCTCATTTCTCTCACTTTCCCATCATTGTTTTCTTCATGTCACACTGGAATCAGATCCCATTTGATAGAAAGTTTTCACGTATCCTTTCGAGTGAAACGGGATTAAAGCAACACAAGGTCTTTGCCTTTCTTGATGATCATCTCTCTTTTGCTCTCTTTCGCTTTGTCACTCGCTCTCTCACAACTAGCCTCCCTCCCCCGCTCGCTCACCACTCCTCCGCATCATGTGACAGTCAGCTCCAGTTCCTATGGTTACCGTGACTTTCCTGGGAAATGCGATTGTGGGTTTGATGCTCTCTCTTTCCATTTCTCTCATTACATTCCCTCCTCATTTGCCCCTCTCTTTTCCTTCTGTCACATTCTCTCTTCATCTCCCAGTCTCACTCTTTCACATTCTCTCGATTTCTCATCTCCCCCTCTTTCACTCTCTCAATTTCACCAGCTCTCTTTGTCTTTCCATCTCCACACGTCTCCCTCTCTCTCTCTCTTTTACAATAACCATCATCTTCTCCTCGCGTTTGCTCTCTGCCTCCCATGGCAGCTGCTGAATTATTGATTTGATGAAATATTTAGCTGTTATTCTGCTAGACCACTGAGCACTCCGGTTGTGGTCTAATGGCAGGCCCTGAAACCCAGAGGGTGCACCAGGTGTCTGCGCCCTCTCAGGCACCCCCCTCCCAACCGCCTATCATCAGGGGACCACGCCCACCCTCAGCAAACAACATAATATTCCCATGACACATGGTGCAATGTTGATATTGAGACCTCAGCTTCTACTAATGCTGGATTTCTTGTAGTGTGCTACACATTTTTTTTTTCACACTTAACTCCATGGTCTCGGAGGCATAGCCTTTCACCCCACTGTATACATGTACATTAACGGGATGGTATTAACATTGGCCTAAATCAAGAAGCACATTTTAAGGTCACTAATGCCTGTTTTAGACAATACAATCTGCCTGAAAGCTTACAGAGATGGAACGGAGATCTAAAATAGACAAGAAATGTTAACCTTCCTGAAGTAAGTATGCCCTTACTTCATGGCTGTTGTTTTTTCATGTCAAATAGAAACAGGGAACAGAAAAAGAAAATACGTTTCGGGGCTTTTCTGCATGATGAATTAAACAGGCATGGTGTAGCTGAGAAAGCAGATGCATCGGTCCATATCAGCGACCCTCCGCTGTGGTATGTGGGTTCTGTGGTGTATGCTGAGGCCTGCCGTTTATTTCCATGCTCCGTGCTGTGCTTGCTTCTCCGATATTGCTGCCTATATGACTTTTGCCCATATTTACCTACAACAGTATCAGTTTTTAGGTTCAGATTTGAATACGTTAATTAGACCAGCATTAAACTTGATGCACCTGACATATGGAAACTCAAGTTCATTACCATAGCAAAATGTTTTATTTGAATGATAATGGAGCAGATGTTGTATATTTATCTATCCATTGTCCTGGTCATACAGCACACCCACTCATCCAAACAGAAAATAAAATAAATGATGTGTCTGTCAGGACATTTATTGTTCTGCCATAAGAACACTTCCTCCCACCCCTTTTCTTAAGCAGTTTACTTCAAACTACAAAAAGTACCACTGCCAAACCTGCCTGCGAGTTGAGCAGACTTCATGAAATCGCAGGTCAGCTTTGCTGAAGACTACTTTTGAATTGTTGCTGTGAGAAATGGTGTGTTTTTAATATTGGTCTGTTAACATATACTACATATTTTGCAATGCATTCAATATCAGTAATCACGCTGTCAGACTTTAAAAAGCTTTCATCAGCTCATTCATTCATTCAGGAATCCTATACTGGCAATACATCCTGGATGGAGCACAAGTTCATCTCAGGGCACCATGCACATACACATTCATCCTCTCATTCACACCTACGGCCAATTTAGCATAACCAGTTCACCTTCAGTTATATTTTTTCGAGGTGTGAGGAAACTAACAAACCCAGAGCAAACCTGCACAGACACATGCAGTGTGTGACCTGGAGCTGAGAGGCAGTGAAAGTACTGTCATATGTGAGGGCAGCATAAATACAGAAAGGCTTTAATCTGGTAGCATACATAAAAAAAGACATTTCATTGGAAACTAATTTTTTTTTTGAGAGACAGAGAGAGAGAGAGAGAGAGAGAGAGAGAGAGAAAGAGAGAGAGAGAAAGAGAGAAACAGTCAAACAAACAGCCAAACAGCTACTAAATATAAGAAATGTATATGTTGAATTTTTTACTTGAAAAGGAAGCATGCACTTATAGTGAGGAGTGATGTGTATGAGTGTACAGTATAAGTACTAGCGATGGTACGGTCCTCAGTGACCATACGATCCCAAGTATGGTGAACTCGGGATGCAGTGTTTCTAACATCTTTGCATTGGTAAAATCTGATTTATTTATATGTAATTACTAGTAGAAGCCCTGTGCCTTAATTATTTAGAAAAGTGACCAATAATTTGTGACCAATCATTTTATATTTAGACTGATTCCTCTTCTCTCCAGCAAACTCTCTCATCTCCACAGCTGTCAGTGGCCAGTTCTTGTCAAGTCTCATGACCAAGTCTTGTGCGAGTCGGAGGTGTGTCCTGTACCATATCCAACTGCAGATCATCACGCTCTTCTTTTCATCAGATTGCACTGACTCATACTGTATTGAATCAAACTGTGTTCGAATCACACTGCATCACATTAGTAATTGCTTCATATGCATCATTAATATATTGGATTGCTGGCAATGCATTAAGGTGTTTATCATTTCAGTTTCAGTGATGGAGTATAGAGATGTGTACTACTATATGAGAAATTTGTATTTCAGATGTCTTTTCTGTACAGAGCCCAGATAGTCACCGGAGTTCACACTTATCACCTCCCATCATACGCTGAATCACTGCATGTTAACGGAGTGACCAGATCTGCTTTGTATAGACAGCATTTGCTTAAACTGTAAAAAGGACTCCAAAACTATAGTAAAGAACATGTACTAAATGTGCTAAGGATGTCATAGATACCGACATGTTTAATAGCACAGGCTGTGTCTATGAAATGACATGAATGCATGCACAGGGCAAGACACTGCGTTTCTGTCCAAATGGCCAATGAGCTGCGTCTCTGTGGCAACAGATGGTTTCCTAGTAGCACAACACAGCCTATGGAAAAATGAATGAAAATCAGAGAAAGAAAAAGGGATAGGGATAGTATGGGGTTCCTTAGCCAGCTTTATGTGGATTTAAAAATGCCATTAAATAAATACATACATTAAATAAATAAACAAATAAACAAATAAATAAGTAAACAAACAAACAAACAAACAAACAAACAAAACAAAACAAAACAATGCTTAAATCCTGCAATATGGAATTTGAAAATACATGTTTTTAGTGAGGTGGAAAAGTTTGGTCTAATGATATGGGAGTTAGTCTAAAAGACCACATGTGAAGAAGAGTGATGGAAATGAGTTTATGAAATAAATTATGTTGCGTCAAGTCATGTTTCATATGTATGTAAATGTAACAATGGCCACAGAGGACACTTGTGCACTGTTTAGATAGATGTGGAAATAAAAAGAGTTTTATTTTTATTTTTATTATTATTATTATTATTATTATTATTATTATTTAATCAAACGTCATTGTGACCTTGACCAGGAAAAAGTGGTTCCTGAACATAGATGTGTTTTAAAATTGAGAAACATTTGAATGGTTACCCAGCTGGAGACTAGAAACATAAAAAGAGAGCTAGAAAAATAAAACAAGAGGCAAAAGGATCGCAGGTTTTTGCAACAGCTTTTTGCAAACCGTCTGTTTCTTTCCTCATTTAGAGACAAAAGGAGTAAGGATGAGGAGAAACACACACACACACACACACACACACACACACACAATCTGAAAGACAAATAAAAAGAATAAAAGAGAACTAATGGACACAATTATCAAACACACACACACACACACACACACACACACACACACTCAGCTGGGGAAGGGCAGCCCTGTTTCACAGATAATCTACATATAAAAGATCATCTAAATATCAAATCGGGTTTCATCAGGCTAAGAACAGGACAGGACCTGCTAAATTACATTATATAAATTGAACAGTCTGTATTGAGCACCCCAAGTCTAAATAACCATTCTAATCAAAATATATACTAATGTAATGAACAGCTTCATAACAAACTATGATCAAATGGTGTATGTTATGTGTTTGGGGTGTGTCTGCATGGTATTTCCACAAGCACAACTTACTAATATATGTGTGTAATCCCCCCCATGTGTATTGGTGCTTACCAGTGCAGCAGCAGAAAGTACATGTACTCAACCACTTAGTAAATGTCTACAGTACACACTCCATTTTTCCATTAAAACAGACATGCAAGCGTACGAGTCAGTGAAGCGACACCGCTCTGCACTCAGTACACATGCTGATCTTGCAATGCTAAGCTTAAACTGTGAAATCTAGCTCAATAAATTATACGCCAATATACAAAATGACTGTAGGTCCAGATGAAGTACCGTGGCTGCACTCATCCAGTCAATCTATAGGATTATGGAATGCAGGATTAGAGCGTTTCCCAGTTTACAGACTATTTCAGCTGAATAGTAGGAGGATCTGCGGTTGCCGAGATACCCATCAGGACTGCTTCACTTGTTTTCCCTGATGTCTAGGTATAATTGTTCTTCTGGGAATGATGCAGGTTTGATCACTTGGAATAATGACATCAACAGATGAACCAGCTCCAGTAATACAATGCTGTTTATAGACATGCCAACGTGAGATGAGATGGATTTTAAGTGTTTGTATTAGGAAAAAAGCGACGGAGAGTGGGTACTCTTTGAAGAACAGCTGTGGACTCAGCTCTTTGTGCTGTAAACGGTTTGAAAGCAGTGCTGTATTAGTTGCCTGATGAAGGCACTTTACAACCACATCTTCCCACTTCATCTTTTTCTCCTTCTCCACTATCCCCTTCTTCACCCCCCCAACCCTGAAACCATTTCAGCTCCACTCTATTCAAGCCTGCTTTCTCTTTTTGGCTCTTTGCAGTGCACAGTAGACAAAAAAGAAAAAATGCACCAACCTACAGCCACTAGTAAGGGTCCTACACATCCTCCAGGTAGCTCAGGAAGCTCTCACGGCAGTCTCAGATGTGTGCAAGCAAACAGTAGCCCCTTGCGTGGGTGTAGATGCAAGACACACATTTGTTGTTTAGGTATTCTTGTGAGGACTTTCCAACGACATAATTATTAACGCAGATAATTAATGCTATGCCTAAACCTAAACCTAACCTTAACCATGGTAATGAAAAGGCTATTTTTTATTTAAAATAAACGACAACAAAAAGCGGGGCGGCACGGTGGTGTAGTGGTTAGTACTGTCGCCTCACACCAAGACGATCCGGGTTCGATTCCCGGTCCGGGCCGTTCTGTGTGGAGTTTGCATGTTCTATCCGTGCTTGCGTGGGTTTTCTCCGGGTACTCCGGTTTCCTCCCAGTCCAAAGACATGCATGTTAGGTTGATCGGTCACTCAAAATTGCCCGTAGGTGTGAATGTGTGTGTGAGTGTCCATGGTGCACCCCGCTTTCGCCCGATGACGCTGGGATTGGCTCCAGCCCCCCCC
>JAOVVH010000043.1:23579379-23591918 GCA_028566435.1 Scorpiodoras heckelii
GAGGCCCTACACCATACTAATAAATTATTGTGGTCTAAAACCAGGTGTTTCAGTTTCATTGTCCAACCCCTGTAAGTGGCCCAAGCATAAATAGCTCAGCTATTTAGTCAACTAAGATTACCCATGTCAATGCTGAATTCTGTTTTAGTAATGAAATGTACAGCTCTGTGCAAAAGTCTTAGGCACCCTATTGTTTTTAGGTACAAATTTTGTTACTGATGGGTTTTCTGATGGGACTTCTGCATTACTGAGTCAGTTCAAAAAGATTTTATATTTTTAGGAGAGCTGTGGCAGATTCTCCAAGACACTCAGTCAAACCTACCAGCTAATTACTGTACAGTCATTTCTACAGAAAAGAAAACACTATAAAGTGCAGTAAACAGTAATAATAAATTAAAGGAAGTCAATATTCGGTGTGTCTTTTTCTTAAACAGTGTTCCCAGCTGCAATGTGAGCAGTTTTATAAGGAAATTAGCTTTTAAGTTTTACTGAGTATCTTGGAGAATCTGCCACAGCTCTTCTGGAGACTTTGCCACACTTACTTTTTTTATGCGTGTAAAACCCAGCAGCCTTCACTATGTTTTTTGTCTGAAAAGTGGTCTGTTATGTAACGTGTTGCTTTTGTTACTGACATACAAACATTTTTGTGTAACATTTCATTTTTGGTTGGAAAAGTAACGTTTGGAAATATAAACTCTTTTTGTACTCACTCAATAATGCAGAAGTAAAAAAAAACATCAATAACAAAAGTTGTACCTAAAACTACAGGGTACCAAAGACTTTTGCACAGAACTGTGTTACATAAAAGACAATTAAAACATAAATAGCTTTTAATATTCTGATTGAACGTACATTTCTTATCCCATACCAGCCCACAAACAGCTGCAGCCATAACAGCTGGTAAAATCTCAACATAACAAAAATCATCTAATTATCTAGTCATCACTTTCCTCTTTTTAGCACTGCTAATATTTGACCTGTAGAGCTTTTGCATGTAGAATATCATGTCAGCACTGTGTACACAAAGCGCATGCAGTGCCTGTGCAAAAAGAGATGAATGCTTTAGAGTGCACTAGGGTGCAAAAAGGTTGGTTTGGATAGGAATATGATTGACAGGCATGTAGATGTAACTTCTTACCATGACTGGTTTGATGTTAGTCTACATCTACTGTATTTTTTTTTAACAACAGAAACCAGAGATTATGCTCTAAACAGATATTTCCCTGACAACCGCCAGAATGTTAAGAGAACTACATCACAGAGTACAGAAGATGTTCTGTCTTAAAATTACTTACCTTAACTTTAATTACTCAGATCTTGATGGGGAAAGGACTGAGACGGTGCAATCCTGCTACATGAATAGGATGAGGAACATAACAAATTTGGGCTCTAACAGGCATATCAATAATTTTAAAAAATGTGAAGGTACCCTTGAAAGGGGCTGATACAAAGTGACTGAGATTATGCTGACCTATCAAGCTCATGATAAGTTTGTCCATGTAAAGAAGTAGACAACAGAAAGAGGTTACAGTCGGTTAAATGAGAACTATGCAGCAATGTCCTATCATCTATATGGCTATTTAAAGCATATTTAGTGCAACAAATGGGCTAAAAACCTACAAATCTAGCCAAATGGTTATATTAATATATGCACTATATACATTTAATCCTATTTAGCCACAAAGCCACCAACCCCCTTTTACCCATGTGATCTGAGTCATCAATCCCTCAAACTGATCCCTCATCCTCCCTGTAAACCCAACAACTTCCACCCCACCCCCCAGCCTTCTCTCACCCTCTCTACATGTTTCAGCCAAATCCTGCACTGTCATATCAATTATAAATGCGATAATTTTGCATTATTCAGCACTACACCCAAAACGCTCTGCCTCTGTCCGTTTATTAAGGAAACAGACACGGGAGCGAAGGCGGAAACGCATTACTGACGCTGAAATTAGGGCAGCCCAGAGAGGTGGCATGGGAAATTTTCCCACCGCTTCCTTCTGGTCCATTCTTGCTGTACAAAACACTCATGATGGAGAGATGGGGGCGGGAGAGATGAAGAAGGGAGAGAGGGACACCACTCCCTCAGTTCTCCTCCATGCTGGGCCTGGAGCAAGATAAGTGCAGCTCTTTCTAAACCTCTTTTATAGTTTTATGTCTGCAGCACAGTATGTTATCTCACACACACACACACACACACACACACACACACACACACACACACACACACACACGGAGGTGCTGAGAGCTATCATTAGGACTCATAAATAAAGACTGCAACTGGGGCTCATAATGGTGTGCCGCTTTTATATTTAGAACATGCAGGCTAGCTAGGGGCTGATTTATTCTTTGAGCCAGCACATACATCATCATTTCTGATCTACGTCACTTTTTACACCGAGAGTAGACACAGTAAAAAAAATCCTAATACACAATGTTTTGTGTCATGATAGAAGTACAAGGGCAGACTCACACACACCCCCACACAGGAACATCATGTCGAACGTGAGCATGTTCAGTCAGTGCTTTTCCCATCCTCAGCAGCAAGTACAGTACATTTACAGCCGCATCATCCATGTTCTCTTTACTTCTTTTTCTTCCCTCCCTCTTTACAGGCCTTACTACTGTCCTCTCCCTCTTGCGTGTTCTGTCTGTTTGTCCCTTCACTCTCTTTATCCGTGCCATTTGGCTCCCATCCTCAGAAGCAGAGGCAGTGCTGCAGTCTCAGTGTGTGTGCGTGGCATGTCCATTAAGACAGCACTGTAGCCCCCTTGTCCTGTCGGCTCTGGTGAAGAAGCACGGCTGAGCCTCAGCTGTTTGCTAGGGGAGATTAGTCTAGTTCACCGCACACACTGCTTTCCTCTGAACTGACAGTTTTGGCTCCAACTGAGAGACAGAATGAAACAAATACACTGATGGAGAGCAACCCGCATCAGATATAAAATCCTGACGCTCTCCTACAAAGCCAGAAATGGTCCAGCCCCTCCCTACCTCATGGCAATGGTCACAGCCTGATGTGTACCCAGAGCCCTTTGTGCCTCAAGTACGGCTCCACTTGACCCACCATCTTCCAGGACACATGGATCCCCAGAGTGTCTGAACAACAGAATCACTTGCTGTTTTCAAACACCGACTGAAGACCCACCTCTTTCGAGAGCACTTGAATGAGCACTAACTCAAAGCTCTTACTGCCCTTACAGCAGGTATTGTATTGACTACGTCTTGTTCTTCACTGGTTTTGTGTAGTTCAGGAGTGCTTTTGGGTTATAGGACGTGTTTTGCTTGTAAATGTTTGTATTAGGTAGTGTATGGCTAATTCCTAGCAGTACCATAGCTCAAAGCAGCTTGAATTCAGGTCTACCAGAACTAGCTTTGGATTTTCAGAGTTAATGACTAAGCACTTTTGTAAGTCGCTCTAGATAAGAGCGTCTGCAAAATGCCATAAACATACATGTAAAAAAAAATGTATCTTAAAACAAACAGGAGCGTGAAAGATGTCCTGTAATCCACAATGAGCTGGAGAGGACACTGTATGTTCCTGCAAGTATCATTTCATAACATGGTCCTGCACAGTCCTTACTGTAGTGGAAAATTCATAAAGGTGGCAAATACACTCACTCACTCACTCACTCACTAACTCACGCACTCACCCACTCACGCACTCACTCGCCCACTCACTCGCCCACTCACTCGCCCACTCACTCGCCCACTCACCCACTCGCCCACTCACGCACTCACTCACTCACGCACTCACTCACTCACTCACGCACTCACGCACTCAGCACAGTATGACCCATGTCTGATGCTGGGTGTTGGTTACCCACAAATCCGAGATAATCGAGTCCTCCTTCCTGTGTTCATCCCCATGCCTGGTATTTCCACATTCACAACAACAGCAAAGCATAACAGCCAACTTGTAAACTGGCATCGCCGTTTGCTTGCTGCTTCTCAGCTCTCTACTGGAGAGGACAAAACTCTTTTAATGGCTTTCTGATTCCTCAGCCTGCGGTTCCACTCAGGAATCCCTTGACATCCCAGCAGCTTTAAACTAACAAGTGAATACAAAAGAAAGGAAAGGCAAAAGAAGTGCAAGAACACAGCCATGTCAACGGAAGCTCTCAGAAAGCCTCGACACATCACACCCTCGGCACATCACACGCAATATCCCATTAATTTTCCCGTCAGAAGTGTCCTGTAAATCCTCATAGCACTGCTATGGTGGATGATCAAGCATTAGCCAGCAACAAAGTGGAGATCGTGAATGGCTAATGCTACTTACTTTGATCTTAGGAAGGAAGAAAGGAGGGGCACAAACATCATGGCTGCCTGAGCTAATAAAATCACACGCTTATCTTCAAATGAACATTCTGCAGCTTATATTTTAATACTGCTCCTTGAAGAAATGGCACATCTACTTGGGGGAAAAAATTTAAAGATTAGATCACCTTCCTGTTTTTTTTTTTTTTTGAAGAGAGCACTGCCCATAACACAGATTCAATAAAAGCCACTGTGAGGAAAGATCAGGGAGGAACTTCATCTTAAAATTACTTTCGATATTGCAGAGGGTAGTACGGCAAGTTCATGCCATTTAGTCCCCATTAAGGCAGACTCACTAAACACTCCCACAACAAACGCTGCTACTCATATCGCAGCAGATCTCACCGCCATCTGTAAACGTCATGAACCGAGCTTCCTTTGTTCACCTCTATGCCTCCAGCCACTTCTCCCTTGACGTCAGAGGAGAGAGAGTCAACGAGACAGAAACACAGCAAGATGGCAGAAATGCAGAGAAGGTTTCCAAGTGCATCTCAGCATCTGCCATCTGGCCTGAACAAGCACACCGGCACGTCATTAAAAAGTTTCCTTGAATGCTTGCAAACAAAGATAGTCAAATTTTAATTCAACACCCAAGCAAAAAAACAAACAAACAAGAATCTGTATCCCTCCAGTTTGAGTAATACCTTCCCTGTGTCAGAAACAGGAGCAGGATTTATTTTTCCTGTCAGTGCTCTACAATGTACATATATATCTCTCTGTTAGATCTAATGACACTTATTCAAGAGTCTGGCAAGCCTGTCCTTTAAGAATGCAAGTAATCATTCACACTCTTTCAAATACCAGCACATTTTCTCAAAACACCCATCCACCTATTCTCCTTACTGATCACCTTACTATTTAGGCAAAGTCAATTTCTGCTGTGACCTGTGATATTGCTCGTCCTTCCCCCACGTTCTGGTTCATCTTCTTAGATCCTGCCACGGGAGACTGGCTCTGACAAACGAGAACAACGAGAACAGGGCGTGATGAACCTTTTTTTTTCGCCAGAACATCCATTTTGGACAGGAGCTCTGACTTCAACAGAATGGATTATATGATGCCATGGGGTCAGTACTGGCAACCCAGACAAAGAGAGCTTAGAGGGAGCAATGAAGGAGGAACTCTCAAAAACAAGTCAGAGCTCATTCAAATCAAAACATGCTGGCCCCAAGGCTTTTGGTATTTATGGACTACAAGTGAGAACAGATCTTGCTATCTGACAAATGCTGCCTTAAACTTGCAATATGCACAATAACACTGACAGGTTTTTTTTGTGCTTACTGTGTACTTGCCTGATTGATTAGAGAAACCACCTGCCTTGGGAAGCAAGTGATAAAAAATGCAGGGGGGTAATTATGCACTGATTGAAAATAATCTTTACAGCTATGTGAAAAAGACCCAATGTAAAAATAAACACAAATCATTCTGAATGGCCAAGTAATTAACAAGAAGAATCCATTTTTTGTAAAATCAACTGTTCTATTGCTAAGCACAAATGAAGTACATGATAACCAGGTTTTCAGACAGGCACGATTCCATGTAGGGTCACACTGAATTAAATAATAAAGTACAGCACCCTGATTATCACTGTGTAATAAACCCCGATAGGGTGATGCAGGACGCTGACACGAAGCAGGCTTGAATCACACTTAAGGGTTTATTTCACAATAATGACCAGATTGTTGTACATTATCACGTTTATTACACAACTAATTACTAAGGAAATCAATAGTTCTACACAAAACATTGATTTTTAAATAATTTTATTGACTTAACAATGATTGAGTTTATATCTGTTAAAACAATAGCCCGTTAGATTATACAGATGAAACTGCGTCCATGACAATTTAATCTCTGTAGCCTTCTTAAGAATAGCGCACTTAGTGTTAGAATTCATGTTACACGCTCCAAACATCTTAAAATTAATATTAGAAAAATCTTCTATAGTGTTTTCCCTCACATGGTGTCATGAATGAGCTGACGTGCATTCGATTACTAAAGCAACAAAATACCGTACAGCAAACCTCTTTATGCGGATTGATATGATTGGCTGTGGTCCTCCCGAGCCTTTGAACAGAACTGCATCCATAGCAACGCTCTGTTATTCATGCAGCAGTCTGCTATTCAGAAAGTAACGTAATCAGAATTAAATGTTCAACAAAGCTTGTCATCACAGCTTGTGAATTCGATAACAAAATGACAGATGTCTCGTACAAAATACACTCGCCTTTGTTAAATTACCTTAACCCAGATTTCACTTATTACAGTCCCTCCAGTTTACCTTACTCAAATGCACCACTAAACGGTTTCTGAACTCATTTTCAAGCCATTATGCCCTAAATATAAAAGTAACAAAGGCCTAACAAACTAACGAATGTTCACAGAAATGGTTAGATTTTAATTCATTTGGTACAGAACTGTATGTTACACCGGTGGTCATACTCATCAGATTTCAAACCTTCTCCTCATCACTCTATAACAATGAAAAGTGATTCTGATGAACTGAAAGATGATTTCGTTGAACTGTTCTTTTCCTGTGGCAGAATGAGTGTGCAACATACACCAATCAGCCATAACATTAAAACCACTGAGAGGTGAAGTGAATTACATTGATTATCTCATTACAGTGGCACCAGTCGAGGGGTGGGGTATATTAGGTAGCAAGTGAACAGACAGGTCTTGAAGTTGATGTGCTGAAAGCAGTTAAAATAAGCAAGTGTGAGGAGCTGATTGACTTTGACTTTGAGGGTCAAATTGTGATGGCTAGACAACTGGGTCAGAGCATCTCCAAAACAGCAGGTCTTGTGGAGCGTTCCCAGTACGCAGTGGTTAGTACCTATCAAAAGTGGTGCAAGGAAGGACAACTGGTGAACCGGTGACATTGTCATGGGGGCCCAAGTCTCACTGACCTGCTTGGGGAGTGAAGGCCATCCCGTCTGGTCCAATCCCACAGAAGAGCTACTGCAGCACAGATTGCTGAAAAAGTTAATGCTGGTTATGATAGAAAGGTGTCAGAACACACAGTGCATCACAACTTGCTGTGTATGGGGCTACGTAGCTGCAGACCAGCCTGAGTGCTCATGCTGATCCCTGTACCCCACCGAAAAACAGCTACAATGGGCATGTGAGCATCAGTACTGGACCATGGAGCAACTGAGGAAGGTAGCCTGGTCTGATAATCATGTTTTGGTTTTTTTACATAATGTGGACAGCTGTGTGTGGGTGTCACTTACGCAGGGAAACAATGGCACCAGGACACCAGGAAAGAAGGCAAGGCAGTGTGACACTTTGGGCAATGTTCTGCTGGGAAACCTTGGGTCCTGGCATTCATGTGGATGTTACTTTGACATGTAACACCTACCTAAACATTGTTGCAGACCAAGTACACCTTTTCAGTGCAACAGTATTACCTAATGGCAGTGGCCTCTTTCAGTAGTATGATGCACCCAGCCCCGCTTCAAAAATTGTTCAGGAATGGTTTCAGAAACAAGACAAAGGGTTCAACGTGTTAACTTGGCCTCCAAATTCCCCAGATCTCAATCTGATTGAGCATATGTGGGACATGCGAGTCAAACAAGTCAGATCCATGAAGGCCCCAGCTCACAACGTACTGGACATAAAGGATGTGCCGCTAAAGTCTTAGTGCCAGGTAGCACAACATACCTACACAATATAAGGCAGGCAGTTTTAATGTTATGGCTGACCTATGTACATCTTAAGTAGAAAAAAAAACTATATTTTAGCAAGGTGCACCTCGACCAGTTGCTTTTGATAGCCATCAATGCCCTTCTGGCAGAATTCCGGTTGGATATTTGACCACTCCTCTTGACTAAGTCCAGAGACTTCTTTCTTGGACGGCAGCCTCTCAGTCCATACTAATGTAAAACTTGGCTGTAGACGGTGACACTGGAGTTCCAGCAGCTTCTATTTCATGGTAGGCCTGTGTCTTGGTGGTCGTGGGTTGTTTCTGACCATCCGAACCAATTTCCTCTCAGCTGAACATGACAATTTGGATCTTCTTCCAGACCTTGATAAAGTAGCTACACCGCCCAATAACCTGTACTTACACACAGCTATTTGATCTTGATCTTGGAATCTGCAGTTGTTGAGAGGTTTCTCCAAGAGACATTCCTGACACCCAGTAAATCTACCATCATCTTTCTCAGTTCTGCACTGAGCTCTTTGGACTTTCCCATTGTACTCTGTGTTGGTCAATGCAATGAATGCTGTCAAACAAACCCTTTTTATTGGGTTATTGGGCATTTGGGAACTTTCAGCACAACTGAATTAATAATCTAAGCATATATAAGTGGGTATATGTATGATTTTGACCCTGTGTGAGAGACAAAATCTCAAATACTGTATGTCTAAACTTTAACCTCTACTTTAAGAAATTTATGGCTTGCCTCAGATTTGCTGTGTTACATTTCAGTCCATTGCCTCCACCTGCGAGGGGAAACACCTGCAGAGCTTTAGCCTAAGCTTTTCAGGGGAAAATCTGTCACTTTCCTCAGTCCTGCATGCTTTCTCCTGTTTTAAGGCTTTCACAGTATCAAACACCTGTCAGTTGGATGATGGCACTTCACACTGCCTTTCCATGTCATCCTCACACACACACACACACACACACACACACACACACACACAAACACACACACACGATTGACAATGACATTCCTGGTGTAGACAGGTCCTGGGTGGCAGGGAGGGGAAGAGCCGACAAACGGGGTACCATCTGGCTACTAGTCTGATCACTTTATTTTTGGCCATTTAATTACTAGCACGTGACACTTGGATCTCAAGGAGAGTGGAAGCAGCAGCGGTGCAGTTTTGGCCAGAAATGACTCACTGCACAATGCATCACTAATCATTCATATGACCTAGCTAACTCATCCTCTCCTGGCAAACAAGGAATCATGTAGGTGGCACAGTTCCCACAATGAAAATGGAGGAAAAAAGGTGCAAAATGAGTTAAATTCAATAGAAAACAAGTCAGCAACAATAAACAAAATCTAAATGCAACTGCGGAAAAGCCAAATACACAAACAATATAATGTCTTTGGGTTGGAATAACATAATGTGTAGTTATATATATAATGTAGCAGAAATAATGATCTGTGTGCAGATTATTGAAAATGGTTGTGATTACAGAAAGAGGACTCAAATGTCATTTTACCGAATGCTAGAGACCGAGATATAATTTATAGAAATCTTTTAATACCCCTGTAGGATTTTCTTTGCCCTTTGATATTAATTTAGAAAAGTGCTAAAGCCCCAGGTGCTTACATTTTAGAGGACGATACAGACCAAAGACAAAATCAAAAGAGCTTTCTACTAGGAATAGTTTGTATATTCCTAATAAGTAATAGAGGCAGGTTATCCAAGCTGATTTGAGCACAATGAACACTGTAGCCCTCATTCATCAAAGCTGCACCGGTGTTGTGAGCACACACAAATCCCAGGAGGTCCATCGATCAATTGCTGGCAATTCATGTCTTTTTTTTTTTCAGCTATGGCGTTAAAGGTGTCATATTTTCAATTTGACTGGATCAGAACCATTGTACAGACATAAAAAGAGCACGTTTCATTTATGTTGTATCTTGCCATAGTCATATGAAGAGTAAATAGTAAATTGTAAATTGTCAGAATGGCAGTTGTGCTTAAATGCCTAGACAATTTAATCATTCCTGATTCTTTCTACAATTGTAGATAATATGGCTTCTTATCAAACTGCCTTTGTGACTGACTAGTCACAAATGGTATGAGATGAGATCATTCCACATTCTCTGTGATGTCTGAAATTCATCTCAAACATCTAACAAACTCTTCTTGCTGTAAACAAGGGGGCATGTGTGAATGTGTCACTGAAGATGAGATTTTATGAATCACAAATACATAATCGATTTTGTAAATCTCTAACATTACTGAATCATCACATACACTGAAGTACCAGAAAAGCTGGTATAGCAGTTAGTTAATACTTGGTAGGTCCCCCACAGGATCTTGTAGGGAACGTTGCACAGTCCTCATGCTGATGTTTGTTGAGGCCCCAGCATTGAATTCCAGTGTTACTTGAGACAGGGTTACACGCCTATCACGTGAAACGATTCTTGCCAACTGAAGCTGGTCGCATTCACTCAGAGTCTTTTTATGGTCACGCTGCTGTCGTAAGTTCAAGGTTTTTCCAAGATTCCTTGTAGTCATGGTAACCCTTGCTACTGCTCATACATGAAAATCCAAATTTTGCCAAGCTCCAACTATTAAACCGTGATGAAAATCCCAAAATCGTGATAACTTTCCATTGTCGCAGTGGAAACAGCTCTAGAAGCCTCCATAGATGCTTGCAATGGTGTGCATAGCTGGCGTTGCTATGTGCTTTGCATGGGCTCCAGTACCAGTTTTTTTTGTACTGAAGTGTACATGTTCTCTTCAAACTTCACATCTCGTTATGTACATAGTTTGGCATTTTGAAGTTTCAACTGGAATGTTTGTAAATGTTTATTTAACTATTGTTATGAAGTGTTATTTTGATGCTACTGATTATGATCCTCACTTATAAGTCATTTTGGATAAAAGTGCCCATGCCATGAGCATACCTGGAATTTGTACACGTCTCAGAGTCAGTAGGAATTTCCGTTTGTATGGATATCAAAAAAAACCCACGTTCAAAGAAGTGTGTTCTCATCAATAGGTTTCAGACATGCAGCAACACATGCCCCCACACACAGTGTACATGTCATATGTGGGGAATTTACCACACAGTCAGATGCATACTGAGATAAGACAGCAGCACAAAGTACTTGACCACACTATTTCCAAACTGGTTTCCTGCAAGAACCTACCATCCTCTTTTCAATGCATTAACGACTGAATTTTTCTATCAGGTATTTTGTCGAAAAATAGCAGCAGGGTTTTGTTTGTTTGTCTGGTTTTTTGTTGTTGTTTTATATGAACAGCTTAGGAGGAAGAGGAAGATTCTCATTCTAATGAGCAGGAGGGTGTGCAGTCGGGGGCGTTGCCAGAACTGCAGGGAATATTCTGGCACCAAGACCCTTTACTCAACACACCAACTGCTTTCTCTCCACTACTTAAGCAAATACACCACACAGACACACACACACACACACACACACACACACACACACACACACACACACACACAGCACCAAATCAAAAATCTCCTCAAGTACAAAGGATCACCATGGCAACACATACCATACTGTGTGCTGCTGCTCAGGGGATGACTGACACATATGCACATGAACACTCACACACACACACACACACACACACACACACAAACTAGTAATGCATAATGCATTGGTGGCTTTCATTCCTTTCTCAAAAGGCTCATGCTGCTTGCAGAGCAAGAAAAAAAAAAAAATCAATATCCACGACTGCACTATTTCCATGTCCATCACAGCCTCAATAACAAACTAAAATGCTCATTCTCCAGCACGGAGGCTGTTCCACCCACATACATTAGAAAAAAAATCTGCTTGGTTAATTTAAAATTCCAGGCCATTATCTATTTGCTTAAATCATGACATTTAAGCATGTTTTTAATACATGATACTCAGCCTGTGCTAATTGCCTGAGTATAACCGATTATAGGACTGTGCTGTAATTTATGGATTGAAACATAACTTCGTCCCTGGGTTGGATAAATTGCTAGCCCAGGTACCCCAAACAAGCAGATGATGCCTTTAGGCTTCAGTCTTTCATTAACAGTTGCCTGGCAGACAAGCAGGTTCTTTAGGCTCTTGATATAATGTTCACCTTTTTTTTTATTCATCCAGCAACAACAGAGAAAAGCTCTTCAACCTGTTGCCCTCGGTAAAAGAAAACTTGTCATTTATACACTGAGCCTATGCAAAATACATAGCATCTATGCCCGTCTTTGGTTGCTTCCGCCAGTGTGTATATAAAGCGACAGACATCTATGGAAGCCTCTAGAGCTGTTTCTGCTGTGAGAATGGCAAGTTATCACCATATTGCAAATTTCAGCACGGTTTAATAGTTGGAGCGTGTAAGATGGGTCATAGCATTCCAGAGGTAGACTGTGCAATGTTCCCTCCAAGATCCCATGGGGGACCTGCCAAGTATGTGTGGGAATCTTTTACTATCTCACGATTCGATTTGGATTTTTGGGGTCACGATTCGATTCAAAATCGATTTTCGATTCAAAACGATTTGATTCATAATGATTTCTGCTTCAC
>JAOVVH010000043.1:23592018-23602903 GCA_028566435.1 Scorpiodoras heckelii
TTTTAAATCGATTCTGAATCGTAGTAAATGAGAATCGATTTTCTTATGTGAATCGATTTTTTGGCACACCCCTAATACCAAGTATCAACTGCTATACCAGTTTTTCTGGTACTTCCTAGTGCTGTAAAGTGCCCTGATGGCGTGGCATATATAACTTCTCTGCTATCTTGTGCTATACACATGTGCGCTGAGGACGTGGTCTGGCTGTGATAGTAGATCAAATAAAAATGCCTGTCAGGATGCAATATCTTATGTTCGGCAAGAGAACACCACAGCTCATTTGCCTTTTTGTCACAGGTGCTTCATTATTAGTGGCATTATCAGGAGAGGATAAAGACAATGGCTAGATAAAGTTGCTATATAAATGGCTACATAAAGTCACTACATGGCTACATAAAGCTCATCCCATGGATTCAAGAACTGAATAATTAGCAAAATTATTTTAGTTGCCGCTGATTAGACTTCACGGCAAGCACAACAAGGCATTGGGCAAGTACACTAAAGCTGTCACCTGCCTGGTGGGCTAGCTATATATGCTTTGTCCATCCCTGAATCCCTAAAGTGAATAAGTTAATAACTGAACGAATTGATTAAACATGCTTGCTGAGCAAACGTAGTAAAAGTACAACATAACCCATAACGTAGTATGTGAGAATATTCATATATAAAAAAGTGTAGTGCAGATTTGTTTCTTCCCAAGTGGGATGAGTACAAAAATTCTGAGGTATTAAGTGAAAGACACCTGAAACCTGTACTTTAATCTTTGCCACCTAGGTTGCTGCAGGATGCAAATTGGCACACATAGAACGAATCTTGGGAGTTTGTCCCACACCTGCCTTCCTCTCGCCGGTTTTCTGTTTCTCACCCACACACACAAGCTAATTAAAAATCTTCACACAACAGAGTAATTTCTTCTATATCATTTCTCTCTTCTATTTTAAGAAACTTTTGTATCGCAATTGTGTTAGGCTAATAAACACCGCAGTTATTCCCAGATGGGACACTGTGGAGGATTTGGAGTCGTCCACTGGCACAGAGCTTCAGTAGGACTCGAGGGATAGCGTGGCGAAACCCATCTGGAGTGGCCTGCATGCCAGGCGCTGGGCACAGAGCCCTCCGCCCACAGCAGACTGCTACGTCCACTTCCAGCCACTTGCATTCGTTGCATGATAGCACAGTATATATACAGTAAATGCACAATTTTCTATGGCAAACTGTATACGTACTATAGAAATACATATTAAAGAAAAGAGACTGACCAGAGCCGATTCTCGGTCTGCGTTCTTGTCTGTACTTGTGTACTTGTGTACTTCAGAAACATCATCAGTCGCAGCCCAAGTACTGTTCCATTCAAAAGTCTGCATCTAGCCAGGTACAGTTTAAATGCCCGGATGTGTTCTTGCTCCGCACATATTATCAAGGATACATCGGGAGGCGACTTGTGTGGACTTTGGGACTGTCAGATATCCCAGAATGCACCGAGCTCGGCCTGATGGTGGAGGAGAAAACTCACAGCTAGCAGGTGACGTCAAGTACGTCAAGTACGCTGCTGTTCCAACGGCAGAATGACCGTACAGCATCCTTCCATCCTCGGGAATTTGTACTGACCAAGTCTGTACAATAAAGTCCAAACTTGGTGTACTTTGTATTGAGAAACACCCCAAGCCTCTAACTCACCCAAGCCTCTAACCCTTTACTTCCTTAAAGAGATTTCCTAGCACATGTTCACATACAGTTTCTACAGCGAAGAGGATCTTTCTGGTTTCACACTCAGATGTGGTGAGAAAGGGGCAATACAAGAGATAACCATGGCAACAGACTAGGGTGGACACAGATAGGAAGAAAAGAGCAAGAATGAGGAAGGGGGGGTGGATGGGGTTAATTCTACTCAACACATGAAGTTCCATATGGAAGAAAATGTGTCAAAGGTATTACTCAGTATGAAACCAGACAGAAATAAGTGCAAAAGAGGAAACAGGGGAGAGAGAAACAGAGATAGAGAGATAGAGAGAGAGAGAGAGAGAGAGAGAGAGAGAGAGAGACAGACAGACATATGAATTCTGGAATGGTGAGAGCCAAGTGAAAGATCGAGCGAAGGTTTCACACCTGATTAAAGAGGTGTAAGAGGCAGTTGTCCACAACAGCCGCAGGCCACTGGCCTCAAAAGCTGTGTGTGTCTGTGTGAGCGTGTGAGTGTCACAGCAAAGACTGCAGCTTTTTCAGGCATCATACGAGTGAGCATGACGTGAAACTTGGAACACTAGTGAAGAGTCACTTGACGCATCCAACAAGCTGCTTCACTTTTTCACCCTGCAGTGTCCTTTAGCACAATGACTCTTTACTAAATTGATGAAAACCTGCTCAAATTGTAGATTAATGAGTGCAGGAGGGCAGATTTTTCGCCATCACTCCAAATACTGTGACTGCCCCGCACATGTTGAGAGACTTATTAATCGCTACTACTGCTCAAATGTGAATGGAGTGACAATCTTCCTGAAAGCACCACAATTACTCGCACTGCCAGGTGTTACAGAGTTAACATGAGCACCAGCCACTGCGGTTATTGGAGATGAATGAATGAATGAATGAATGACTTATTATTCAACAGCACAGTGGTGTAATACGTAGGTGTCCATGGTCCCAGGAAGTTTATTGTTCACTGAACCAGGAATCTATAGTGTCACACAAGAGGAACTAAGTGGTTTGAATTCTGTGACACTCATTCGTCAGTATTAACAATGGTGTGAGGAGATTTTTAGTTTTTCATGGCTTTTCACACTTAAACACTTCCTGAAGTAGTCTGCTACCAGACATGACAGACACACAGACACACACACACAGACACACACACACACACACACACAAACAAACACTGCTATCAGTCACATCACAGTATGGGGTTCAGAGCTTTGGAGTCCAGCACAGCTCTGCAACAACACGGTAAACTAATCTGGAATTAAAGAACATCTACTTTTAGTCTTTCCTGAGAGAAAATATCTCTTGGTCAATAACCACAAGATATTTTGGATTCCTCTTTCGATTAAAATAAATTGCTGCTTCCTGCACAGGTCAGACAAGGGCTTTGCCACTCCACTCAAATAGCAGCACGGCGCTCCAAGAAAGGAATTATGGGATTAGGTGTCCTGTCAGGGGCTGGTTTAATCAGTGCTGGAGGCAGTGTACCACAAACTGGCTGGTGACCTTTGATCTTTGCCCTTTTGACTTCATAATGGGCATAGTCATAAAGTACGCAGAGAGTGTCTATTGGGTATGACTCTGCTCTACCTCAGCAGTCAGATAGATAATGGTACAGAGTCATCCTATGCATCAGCATGTCTGCCACTTATACTGTCCTCAGTATAAGACAATCATAACTGTAGTCATTTTTAGTCATTTTGTTATAGATATGTATCCAGTCAGACACCAAATTCATCAAACTGTTAGTCTCAGCACTGTCAGCATATTATAAATTATATATAATAATAAAATTGTATAATTTGTAGAAATTGTTGAAATTGAAGTATAGTCAATTCAGGACATTATTATTATAAGGTTGTATCTGGGTAAAGAATGAATGGCAGATAGAACCTGTGAACCAGTGGCTCAACACACTGGCCATGTTTGGTAGGAATACTGACATTTTGTAAACATGCATTTTCATTTTCATATAAACTGTCTTTAAAAGAGCTCTATATTATGGATTGTTACACTGAAGTACCATAAAAACTGGTATAGCAGTTAATACTTGGTAGGTCCCCCACAGGATCTTGGAGGGAACGTTGCACAGTCCTCACACTGATATTTGTTGAAGCCCCAGCATTCAATTCCGATGTTACTTGAGACAGTGTTACACATCTATCACGTGAAACGATTCTTGACAGCCGACGCTGGTCACGTTCACTCAGAGTCTTTTTTACAGCCACACTGCTGCTCATATGTGAAAATCCAAACTTTGCTTCTACCTCCGAAATGCTATGACCCATCTCATGAGCTCCAACTATTAAACCGCGCTGAAAATCGCAAAATCATGATAACTTGCCATTCTCACCGTGGAAACAGCTCTAGAAGCTTCCATAGATGTCTATCGCTTTATATACACACTGGCGGATATAACCAATGATGTGCATAGGAGGTGTTGCTGTGTATTTTGCACAGGCTCCAGTACCAGGGTATACCACTGTGCTGTCACCATGGCTCTGACAGTAGTTCTGGCTGTAACAGAATTCTTCATATTAAAGCTGCAGTTGTTAGGACTAAGAAGGGCATGGACTTGAAAACTGATGGAAAATTTGAATGGGTAAGACTCCAAGGTCCCTCCTCCTCCCTGTCTGCAGCGATCTAGCACTAGCTCGACAACCCCTCCGTGCAGAATAGGCTGCCGTGTACGCACAGGCTAGTAACTATGGCAACTGACATGGCCAAGTAAACAGAACACACCGATATGAAGGAAACATGAACTGAACACCACACAGCTCAATATAACATGCTTTACAGCGACTTTCCCCTGGCTGTCACTGGGCCTCAGTTCATTATCTGTTCATTTAGCGATATATAGTCTAACTTTGTGGAAAAATAATGTTACAGTGTTTCTAAAAGGATTGAAAGCTTATTTCCATAGGTAGCATTTGCTAGTAGGTTATTTCAGAAACGCAGATGGCGAGCCAGCGGCTTATTTACATTTGCAAAATGAGCGGCATAAATCCCACAAATTCGCAGTGATTTTAACTGGATTATTTTTGCAGAGGCTATACATTACTCTTGTGAAATATCAACATTGCAGGCATGCAAAGAAGCAGGAATAAATCTTTTTTATCTTTTTACATGAAAACAATCTATAGCACTGCCTATTCAGTGAAAGAACGAATACACATTTATTTCAGTGCTTAAATGTTTGTTTGATAACAAAAACTGTGGTGAATAGTGCCGTAAACCATTTAGCTGTTACAGCACAGGCACACATAAATATTGGGACAAACAACAAACTGATATGACTACCACAGGCATTTTACAAAGATATTTTCAGCAATTTTCAACTACCGCTAATCAGGAGCCTTAGCATCGGAAACAAGCTAAGGTTAGCCCAACTGCAACATAGTAAGATGAGATATGTGCTATGGAGTGTTACCGTAGCCATTACCATGTTTGCTTTGTGGTAAATTTTGTTTTAAAATCTAATCAACCATAAATCAAGCATGGGTAATTACCTGTCAAGCAGGAATGTGCATAAATCGATGATAAATCCCACCTCTGAATAGCCACTCCGATGTTTACCCTTGTTTTATCTCGGTTTAGTGTAAATCTTTCTATTCATCTTGCTTTTCCTTAGTGGTTTTCTTCTGTGTTCTTGTCTTTGCTGGGTAAGCTGTTATTGGCAAAGGAGGGATGAACAGTTTTTGGGGTTTTTTTTGTAGGTGTTTATCTGTCATTGTACATGGAAATCTCCTGAATCCCCTCACTGACAATACTGAGCTGGAGTGCATGCATTTGTGGAAAGAGAGGGCTGAACCCACTGTGTGCATGAGCAGTGATTGACACTCTGTCAGACACTCCTCCCGGCTCTGATTGGTTGTATTGATTCAGACAAAGTGGATTCTTTCTAATGGCATTAGGAGAACTAGGAGGAACCAGAGAAGTCTAATTTGTTTTCCCAGAACATCTGGCTTATGTACTACTGTCAGGAAATAGCGACAATTTTAGCAAATATGAGAAAAAGTTATTGTTACTTTAACTTGCTCATTCTGATACATGGTACTGTAATTCATGTATCACCATGTAAACCATGTATGTAATTCCTATAGTCCAAGCTCATTAGTGGGGATTTTATGTCGGGGCTGTTATTTAAAGAAGAAAAGGGTATTCGTTGATATGTACGTGTTAGAAATGTATTTAACAGTTATAGGTGGAGTCTCAGGCGTCAGTGCTTTGTAATGGTCAGGAAGCTTGCAGTCATGAAAGAGTCTTAAAGACAGAGGAGTCTGTGCTTTCAGATTTCTTGGTAACATGACAAGTTGCGTTTTTTTTATCGTTTCCTTCAAGTGAGAGGGAAAATGAAGAGGCTGGTGAAGGGATGACCATTTATGGCAGCTATTGTGCAAGTGATAACAGGAATTAAAATTTAACATTTAATGTTATTGGCAACAATAAGTTAAAAAGTATTTTACCATGCTAAACCTTAAGAATAGTCATCTTTTGCAAAAGGATGTGATATAAGAGGAATAAACCTCTGTTATTGGACAATAATCCACTGAGGTAAGCACAGTTCACATTGGGCAGCATCATACCATCCCACTGTGGTCTATTTTCTATTACAGAATGGGCCTGTGGTGTTTTATTCTTTACTTATCCAGGACAACTGGTGTAATAATATAAACGTGACCTCAAGAATAGGCAAGAAAATGAACTGGTCATCAAATAATAAGTGGAAGAGAAATTGACAGTTTATATAAGTTGCACGCTTTATGAGAAGCAACTCAAAATTGAAACTTGCAACTAAGGGTGCTGAAAAAAATCAATTCTTTAAAGAATTGCGATTCCTAGTCCTGGAGATTCTGAATTGATTCAAAATGCCCAAAAATCATTTTTAAAATCGTAAATTTTTAAAATTTACGTTTAATTTTTTTGCCACTCCTACTCCCGAGCGTACTGCATATCGCATTACGTGTCCACTTGGCCGCCGTAGAAGAAGGCCATCTAGGCCACCGTACAGCAAGCTAGTTAGCCAATGGAGTCCGCTAGCATGGAGCAGGAAGCATGGAGCAGTGGGAGAGTGTGATTTAACCCGCCACATCGTCGCTAAAAGCCAGTGTTTGGGCACTTTGGATTCTACAATGTCCCGGGGAAGAGAGAGTTTAACATGAGCACAATTGTTTGCAAGGAGTGTAAAATGAAATTGAGGTATTTCGGAAACACGACAAATGCACGGGCCCATTTGGCGCGACGTCACCCTGAGCTAAAAGAAGTTGAAAAAATAAAATAAAATAATGCAAAAAGATTTGATTCAGTAAGGAACCGAAAAGTATTGTTTAAAATAAATGTTTTATTTGTTTACATTGTCTTTTCATCTCATCAATCACATAATTTAAACAAAAATGTATAGACCGTTTAAACAGAAAAATCGTTCCTGAATCTAAAATCGATTCTGAATCGAATTGTGACCCCAAAAATGGGAATCAAATCGAATCGCCAGACACTGAGAGATTCGCACCCCTACCTTGCGACCACTTTTAATCAGAAGGAAGCAGCTGTCAAACTCTTAGTAAAACTGCAAAAAAAAAAACAAAAAAAAAAGAAAAGAAAAATTCCCAGCTCATAAAGCTACCTATAGATGATGAAGAGAGCAGGCACAAATCCAGAACAGTACTGTAGCATATTGTAGGCTAATGTAGACTAGCTTTCTCCTCATTAAATCTATATTTAGGTTGAATCCCAAACGGTCTTAAACTGCTTGTATAAGCACATTACAACGCATCAAATAATGTCAAATTCCCTGTGCAGTGCACTACATGTTTACTAAGCAAGCCTTTTGCAATTCATTCCTTCTGGGAGAGAAGGGATATGTCTGAACATTGTCAGCCTTAATGCTCATCGTTTTAGAGATAAAAATATACATCATCATGCTTACTCATCATGGACATGAGTGCCATGGCAATATTGGGCTTTCGATGATTCCTTTGAGCTGTTCTTTTTCTGGGGCAGAATGAATGTACGACACATCTTTAATAGAAGAAAACAAGAATTTGGTGAACAAGTTTAAATTTTTTGGGAGTTTTCTGAACTCAACATGTGTGGTAATATGTTGTTAACTGTCCCTTAGCAAGTTGCACCTTGACCAGTTGCTTTTAGTAGTCATCAACATGCTTCTGTTTGGATATGTGGCCACTCGTCTTGCCAGAATTGGTATAGTTCAGTTAAATTTGTTGGTTTCCTGGCACAGAGCCGACATTTAAACACAGGCTAAGGTCAGGACTTTGGGAAGGCCATTCCAAAAGCTTAACATTAGCCTGCTTTACCCATTCCCCAACCAGCTTCGATGTGTAATTGGGGACATTGTGATTTTGGAACCCACAGTTGTGTCCAAGACTTAACCATCCAGCTGATGGGTAGATGTTATGCTGAAGATTTCTGAGGTGGTCTTCCATCTTCATTATTCCATACACTTTGTGCAAGGTACCATTTCCACTGGCAGCAAAAGCATGGTGTTATCACCACCATGCATAACAGCTGGTACAGTGTAATTAGGGTTGAATGGCTCACCTTTACTCCTGCAAAAATACCTCTGCTCATTGTGGCCAAAGAACTCAACAATTGACTTATCTGATCATAAAACTTTCCTCCAGAAGGCTTTTTCGTTCAGCTGCAATATGTAGTCAAGCTTGAAGGTGTTGATTTTGGAGCAGGGGCTTCTTTCTTGAATGGCAGCCTTTCAGTCCATGGTGATATAAAACTTGCTCGGCTGCAGACAGCTTCTACACAGAAGGCATATATTTGGTGGTTCTTGGGTTGTTCCTGACCATCAGAACCACTTCCATTTCCACTCCATTGATGGTGACAGTTTGGATCTTGTTAGAGACCATGGCAAAGTGGCTACACCTCCCACTAACTTGTACTTACACACAGCTGTTTGAACTGATGATCTTGAAATCTGCAGTTGTTTAGAAATGGCTCCAAGAGACCTTCCTGACTTGCGTAAATCTATGATCATCTTTCTCAGTTCTGCACTGAGCTCCTTGGACTTTCCCATTGTACTGTGTGTTGGTCAATCCAATGAGTGCTGTCAAACAAACCCTTTTTATGTGGGCACATGAGTCATGAACACTAACAGGAAGTTAAGAGGCCTTGGCCTGGCCAATTTAAAAGACATTTTGGAAAATGTTTTTTAAGTGGGCTATAATTTTGTATAATTTTGACCCTGTATGTATAATTTTGACCCTGTCTTGATTTCAGAAAACCCACAAATTTTTTTTTTCTATTAAAGTTATTGTACACTCATTCTGCTCCAGAAAAAGAACAGTTCAAAGAAATCACTCAAAGTCTAATACTGCCATGACTTTCATGTCCACGATGAGTGTATGTAAACTTCCGACCAGAATTACAGACACTGAAAGTACTTCAGAAGGAACTGAACAATATTGACACTAGATAATGAGGTTAACAAATAGTTAAGAAATCAAAAACTCCATTCGGTGGGTGTTGAATGAGTGGGCGTGGCTTGGCAGCAAGTGCCTTCAGTCCACAAATGGATTCTTCTTACAGGTCTAAACTTTATATTGTGACCTCTTAAAGGATTCAGTACTTCTACTGAAATACTTCTGACAAATTGCTAAGGATACCGAAATGACAAAGGACTGATAAGTGAGGAAGATGTGACAAATCAGTGCATATTACATTAACAGCTATTCTTGATGTCATTCACATGTTTTTTTTTGTTGTTGTTCTTCTTCTTGTTTTCTGTTTTCCATCTTCCAGTGCTTTGTGAATGCTTTGTATTGTGTATGATCACAAGATTTGTCTGTGTGTATGTGTGTGTGTGTGTGTGTGAGCATTAGCTTTAGCACACTCACCTTGCGTTCCTTGTCCCCATACTCCAGGCCAAGGGTATCCATGGCACGGACAATGGCAGCCAAGGACTGGATGGTGTTGCTATACACCACAGGCTTATACTGCTTCACATCATCTCCAGAGAAGCCATCCTCATGGATAATCCTACACACACACACACACACACACACACACACACACACAAACACACGTCAGAGAAAGCAGACATTTCCAGGAGACACATGCATACGCAGTGCTTCTTAATTCCTCATTTCTTTTGCCAGTATTTGTCTTTCTTGGTTGAAATTGTCATGTGAACTCTGTCAGAGATCTGAGATTCTGTACTCTAAGAACCAGACAGATGTAACGATGAGGAGTATAAAAATGAGAACAAAACAAATAGGTAGGTCGTTGACTACAGCATTCCCACACTAATCAACTGGTCTCAGTACTCTTAGTATTGAGACGGTACTGAGGCTGGTGCTGATATTAGCCTGAAATCTGGGATCTGTATCAGATTGAATTAGTCATATTCTCCAATCTGATCCAGTGATGCATTTTATATCCTGAATGAATGTGGTGTTGACTTGACAACACAGATCTGGCATATAAACACAGGACACAAACAGTCTTATGTCTTAAAACAATAATATGATGACAAGCTTGGGCAGAGAATCATCTTGTCTACTTAGTAAGAGGCAGCATCAGATCAGTATCGGGTATCAACAGATCCTCAGTATTCTGATGTCAAAGCCATGTGAAAAAAGTAAGAAAATACATGATTGGGGCACCACTAAGTTACACTGCAGCTTATATACTGCTTGTGGACTGGTCATGTTACTTCCACTTTTCACTTGAACTGAATGAACAAAGTAAACATAATTAAGTTCCCCTCCTCATCTGCTCAAAGTGGGGCTAATTATTTGTGTAGGCACTCCATCTCTCTATACCGCTACAGGGATTCTTCATTTCTTCTGCATACCAAAGTTAGTTTAACTTCGTATCTAGGCCTGCTGCTCAATAACTAACTGAAAATATGACATACTTTGTTAAAATGACACTATGAGAACATGGGTATGCATTACATTTCTATGAAAGTGTATTGCTGCATGTCAGAATGTCACTGCATAGTGAAACAATTGTAATTCCAGATGTAGAACAATGCAGGATGGTCGGTTTGTGCTAATGAGACATGGTGTGGTGTTCGGTGAGGAAAAGGACCCAGTGCATTAACCTTTCATGCTGCTGAAATGTCTTCCAGATCCAGATAATGTGTGTGTGTGTGTGTGTGTGTGTGTGTGTGTTCTGAAGCAAACCAAGAATTAAAGGAAAGGTTGAGAGGTCTCCA
>JAOVVH010000043.1:23615228-23627474 GCA_028566435.1 Scorpiodoras heckelii
TATATTTATTTATTTAATTTTTTTTTTTTTCATTCATTCATTCGTTCATTCATTATCTTAACCACTTATTCCTGTCCCCAGGGTCACAGGAGAACCGGTGCCTAGCCGGCAGCGTAGGGTGCAAAGCAGGACCAACCCTAGACAGAGCACCAATCCATTGTGGGGCACACACACACTCACACACACTAACGGCACTTTAGAGACACCAATTAACCTAATATGCATGTCTTTGGACTGTGGGAGGAGACTGGAGTACCCGGAGTAAACCCACGCAGACACGGACGTGGAGGACATGCAGACTCCACACAGGACGGACCCAGACCACTTCACCATGGGATTGAACCCGGGACCTTCTTGCTGTGAGGCGACAGCGCTACCCACTGCACCACTGTACTGCCCTACATTATATATATATATATATATATATACACACACACATACATACATACATACATATCAGCCATAACATTAAAACCACCTGAATAATATTGTGTAGGTCCGCCTTGTGGTACCAAAACAGCTCTGACCTGTCAAGGCTTGGACTCCACAAAACCTCTGAAGGTGTGCTGTGGTATCTAGCACCAAGATATCAGCAGCAGATCCTTTAAGTCTTGTAAGTTTCAAGGTTGGGCCTCCATGGATTGGATTTGTTTGTCCAGTACATACTATAATGTTTGATCAAATTAAGATCTGGAGAATTTGGAAGCCATGTCAACACCACGAGCCCTTTGTCATGCTTTTCAAGTCATTCCTGAACAATGTATGCAGTGTTATCCTGCTGAAAGAGGCCAGTGCCATTAGAGAATACCATTGCCATGAAGGGGTGTACTTGGTCTGAAACAATGTTTAGGTAGGTGATACGTGTCAAAGTAACATCCATATGAATGCCAGGACCCAAGGCTTCCCAGTAGAACATTGCCCAGAGCAACACATTGCCTCCATCAGCTTGCCTTCTTCTCATAGTGCATTCTGGTGCCATCTCTTCCTGAGGTAATCTACATACAAGCACCCGACCATCCACATGATGTTAAAGAAAACGTGATTCATCAGACGACAACACCTTCTTCCACTGCTCCATGGTCCAGTTCTGATGCCCATGTGCTTTTCAGTGTTGTACAGGGTTCACCATGGGCAGTCTGATTGGTCTGCTACTAAGCAGCCCCATACGCAGCAAGCTGTGATATTGACACCTTTCTATCATAACCAGCATTGAATTTTTCAGCAACTTCTGTGGGATCAGATCAGTCAGGCTAGCCTTCAATCCAGACGCGCATCAGTGAGCCTACGCTGCCCATGACAATGTCACCGGTTCACCTGTTGCCTTTTCTTGGCCCAATTTTGGTAGGTACTAACCACTGCATACCGGGAAGACCCCTCAAGACCTGAAGTTTCAGAGATGCTCTGACCCAGCTGTATAGTCACAATTTGGCCCTTGTCAGAGATGCTCAGTTCCTTACACTAGTCCATTTATCACACTTTCAACAGATCAACTTTGTGTGCTCACTGTTATTCACTGTCTAATATACCCCACCCTTTGACAGATATCATTGTAGTGAGATAATCAATGTTATTCACGTCACCTGTCAGTGGTTTCAATGTTATGGCTGGTGTGTGTGTGTGTGTGTGTGTGTGTGTGTGTGTGTGTATGTATTATATATATTCTTTAGTGTGCTGAAGTGGTGGGCTTTCAATTTTAACAAGAAGAAATCACGCGGAGACAGGTCAGGGCTGAAGGGTGGATGTAGAAGAACTGGAATGTATTTTTCAGCCAAAAATTCGCTCACAGTCAGTGAAGTGTGACTCGGTCTGTTGTCATGATGGAGGATCCATGAAGAGGCGATCTGACAGCACACACGCAAAACCCTTTTCCTCAAACGCTCCGAAACTCCAAGGTAAAATTTTCCATTAACCGTTTAGCCTTCTGGTACAAATTCTTTATGGACGATCCCCTTGAGAATCCAAAAAGACGATGAACAGTGATTTGAGTTTTGATTTGCTCCTGTGAGCTTTCTTTGGGTGAGGTGACGTTGTCATGTGCCAATCAGCACTTTGTCTTTTTGTATCAGGATCGTACTCAAACACCCATGATTCATCTCCTGTGTTCACTCTGTTCAGGAAATCGGGCTCTCTTGTTAAAGACCAGACCCTTTTGCATTGTTCCAGTGACGAGGCACTTCAGCAGGGTTTCACAAAAACAACTCTCAGGACACTACGAAGGCTAGAATGCAACTGAAATGGGTCCTACAGTTTATCTGAGATCCCACTCTAACTGACCTTGAACAACCGTCCCCATGCACGAGGCAGAATATTTTGCACATGATCCACTCCACTTCATAGGGAGACCCACTATCCAATGACGTGAAAATAAATGCTAGTCGAACACCTGGGTCCTCCTCTGAGCCTGAGCTGCTTCAATTAACCCAAGGCACAACAGGCCGGGTGTTTAAAACACACACATAATGTACAAGCTGCTTTATGAAAATAAACACTTGAAATTCAACCCACTATTCCGAATGGGCAACACAGTTCAGCTTTCAGTGGACAGAAAATCAGCGAGGTCTAGATTACTGGCAAAGGACACACGGATGACAAAGCAGAAAAAGCTTTATAGAATATTAATTAGGATTCAAGTCTGGAATATGATGATTTGACATTTGATTTTCCCGTGGCAGCAGTGGTAATAATACAAGGAGAATACTCTGTGTATAATAATGAGTTTTAACTCTACAACCATTACTATATGGAATGTGGAAATGGTATGATTATGTAAAAAAAAAAAAAGGTGCAGACAGGAAAATGAGATTATTTTTTTCTGTGTGTGAGTGTGTGTGTGTGTGTAGCAATAAGTTTCATGTTAAACACTCTTGGCCCATGCTGGGCTAATAAAGCAAATGGATGCCATGCTGCCTGAAGAAATGTATCATAATCACAGGGTTTACCAACATGACTGCCTCGCTGTGGCACACACAGGCACACACACACACACACACACACACACACACACACACACACACACATACACATATGCGTCACATGACCAGCGCTGCTTCCTACTGAAACGACCAAGTCGCACCTTATCACATCTCATTTCTTGGCTTGTCGCTTACAGCCACAGCAGGTTGTGAACTTGACTGCAATTTCAATCACATGCCCTAGACAACAGATCTGCGACTCCTTCCATATCACCATCATCAGCCATGAGCTTCCCTTGGACTAACAACATTTAGCACCGTTTACTTGATTATTAAAGCCTTCCTTATAAAATTATGCATTTAGCATTAAGTTTTTCAGTGCTTTCTTTGAAAAACTCTACAGATTTCTTTCACCCTTTATAACAGAGGTCCATGTTCCAAGCAATCATTTACCCAGTAACAACAGACTTACGAAAGCACTGACACGTGATGATGGTCACAATATTCAGGATATAATCGTGCACTAACGAGATCATATTGTAATTCTGCACACTTGTGCAACCCCTGGGCTTTGGAAACTGGGGGGTTTTTTTTGCCTATGCATTTACTGCACACACTCAGCCACATGAGAAATCGTTAATGTAATGTGAATGTTATTGAGATATGATTAAATGTGTGAGTGTGGGTGGGGAACCCCTCCCTGTCGCCGTGCTCCACACACTGCCATGAGAACATCCACTCGCTGCGTTCTGCCTTCTGCTCTCGCGCCTGGCGTTCCGACAACTCCGAGCCCGGAAAGACGCGACACGCCGAAAATAGCCGAAGACAGCCGAAGGAGCACGAAGGCGACGAGGCGCTACTGGGCGCTGTCCACCAGCCAAGGCGCCTGAAATTCGCCTATTCACTAAAGCCACACAGCCAAAAATAAAAAAAAAAAGGTGGTGTGAACTCGCCTGAACGATGTAGCCACTGAACACAGTCGTGGTGTGAAAACACAATCGTGTTAAAAGGACAGGCAAAAGCTCACAGGCTATTCACACAGCCTGGGTTACTAAGCTAACTACTGGAAAATGGCAGCTTACCACCGGCGAACCACCAGAATCCACATGAACACATTAAACCGTTTTCTTACCCCGTGTATTTCACCAACAGCCTACTAAAAGCGCTTTACTTGGACCCATAAACATGGAGAGTTGCCCATTTTGTGAGCCCATTACCCAGTTTATTGCAGCAGACTAACGGAGTGGTGTTCAGGAGATGACACGGTTGAGATGGAGACGGAGGGAGGGACCAAGGCAACGCTACCAAAATGCGATAGCTTTAACCTGAACGTCTCCACGGCGTCTATAGCATTTAATGGCGGTTTTATTTCTAGTTATAAAGCTTTCTCTTTTTTTTGTAATGGATGCTCGAAATCATAAACGCCTGAGTGAACAAATCCGGGTGTTGTCACCAGCCCAGCCCAGCCCCCCACACCCAAAAACGCTCCCTGTAACCCGGCGGTACAGGCCCCGGCTCCGGCCCCTCAATCTGCAGCTCTGTGTGGAGTAAATCACCGATGTGCTATTAAAGAGCTCAGTAAAATCACAAGGGCGGTTACTAATGCACACGGAGCCTAGTAACGGCCACGTATTACAATTACTTTCATCTCTGAGGCGAAAAAAAAAAAGACACCTAAGATGAAACACGACGTGCGTCTAAAATGCCGCACTGAAAGTCGCAGCGCTACAAGATGCATCTTACAGGCTCCAGTGAGCAAAACCGAGACCAGGAGGGCGGATAGGGACAGGGACAGGGACAGGGACAGGGACAGGAACAGGGACAGGGACAGGGACAGGGACAGGGATACGGATAGGGATAGAAAAGGCAGGAGAAGGAACATTGGGTTAATTGGCATCGAGATGAATGATCATACAGAAGGATCAGTTGTGCAGTACCAGGGCGGTTTATAAAGAGGCGGCTGCACGGTCACTCTGAGTGGACGGCAATGAACCGGGCTTTCAGCACCATATTCATGAACAGCACGTCGGTGATCATTAAAACCGCAACGCTCCAGGGGGATCGAGTCAAAATGGACCGCGGCACAGCCACCGTGTAGCATCATCATCATCATCATCATCATCATCCCTTCAGCTAGTTGGGGGGAAAAAATGGCGGACCTTAGGATTGGCCGTCGGGCGATACGTGTGCGCGCGAGTGCGCTAGAGACCAGCAGACATTAACGGGGAGATCGCATTGAGAAACCGTGACACTTACTTCATCTGTTTGACGATGGTGCTTTTCCCGGACTCGCCAGCGCCTGCAGACACAAGAGACACAAGGGAATGAGACTGTCTGCTCTAATGGAAGTCCAGCACCATTCTTTGCTTTATAAATTAGGGTAAAAAAAAATAAAATAAGCCATGAGAATTGTTCAGGCTTCGCTACAGATCAAACGATCGGGTGGTCAGTGATGATCATGTCCACTCCCTGCCGAGCGGCGCTCTCATTACCTAGCAGGAGCAGCTTCACATCCTTGGCCGCAGTGATTCCGTCCTCCTTCAGGTTCTTCTCGATCGCTTTGCTCCTGTCCAAAGCCGCTCTCTCCTCGGCGCTCAGTGTACATCCCATGACTAGACCAACCTCGGCTCTGCGTCTGCTCCAAAAGAGTGAATAGCGAGCAATCCGTTTTTTCCCCCTTTCGAAAGGCTACCTCTTCTTCCCTGTCCCTCTCCTAGGCTGCCTCTCTCTCTCTCTCTCTCTCTCTCTCTCTCTCTCTCTCTCTCTCTCTACAGCTAGAGCATTAAATCCCGCGAGCGACGGTGTGAGATAAACGAATCGGACACAGAAGCTCTCTGAGGCGTGTCTCCGAGGTGTCGGCACGGTCCTGTGGCTCTACCAGCTAAACGGGGACCTTCTGTGCTTCGCAGTAGTTCTCGTTACTGGGCGGCGGCAACAGGAGCGCGAGCTCGCATCGTCCGGCTTGCTCACAAATGGAGGCTCGGCGTCGGAAAGAGCGCGCGCGCGTCGCCGGGTTCTCCACTCTCGCGCGAGCGCGCTGACGTCATGCGCCGGCGGGCGCGAGCGAGCGAGCTGGCTGGCTGGCTGGTGTAGTCGCGTGCGCGCGCGCGCGCGTGGCGCTAAGCAGCCTACAAAGTGGATTTACGACACGGCGGGCATGCAAACAGAAATCCCGTTTTCCTGATGCAAATGAGTAAAGCTTTATACTGTCTGATACTCCGCTTGACCACACCGCAGCACGGAAATGACGCGCGTGGCCACGGACAGGCCGGAGGTGCACAGAGAAAGAGGACCGAGCAAGGTGTGGTCACGCGCCTGGCGTCGTTCACACGCAACATCAATGCACAGTGTTAACAATCAGAAACGAGAAAAAGCAAACCAAATTCGATAGCCGACCATCTTCGCCATCTTAACTCGTATGGGGGGAAAAAACAAGACCGGTTTCATTTCAGGGGTCGAGCAGTGTGTGTGTGTGTGTGTGTGTTTCAGCACAGGAAGCTGCAAAATGCAGCACATTTCACGTGGCCGTCAGCAGCTGAAAAGTATTGACTGAAGGGTCTTGATTTCCTGCTGCACAGTCAATTAAAACAACTACTGATAATGCAGAGAAACGGAATCCTGCTGTAATTAAACAGAACCTTTCACTGTGAGCTGGCACTGAAATTCACATGAAAACACTTGATGCACTTACTACATTTGCATTATTTTCTGAAGGTCACTATATCTGTGTGGCACAGTATCAAGTTAATAAAAGAATAAATCCGAGGGTTTCTAGAAGGGGTTCTGGGGGGAGGGGGGGCTGGAGCCAATCCCAGCGTCATCGGATGAAGGCGGGGTTCACCATGGACAGGTCACCAGTCCATCGCATGGCCGACACTCACTCACGTACACGTTCACACCTACGGGCAGTTTAGAGTGACCGATCAACCTAACATGCATGTCTTTGGACTGTGGGAGGACACCGGAGTACCCGGAGGAAACCCACACAAGCACGGGGAGAACATGCAAACTCCACACAGAACGGGCCGGACCGGGAATCAAACCCGGCTCGTCTTGCTGTGAGGCGACAGTGCTAACCACTACACCACTGTGCCACCGTTTCTAGAAGTTAATGAAATCAAAATCAATAATGGCTGAGTATTAGGAGCACAGGAACTCAGATAGGGATGTAAAAGAAACCCATGAAAAGTAATCGTGGTGTGGTGGTAATAATATATTGTATTAAATATAAACTAAAATACCCTTTTTGTGGTTAATCAAGATACGTGATTGAAACACACCACAGTGATATGAAATCAGCGTCGCTAACCAAAAGCCTGGTAATTTGGCAGGCTGTAGTGTGAGGGTGTCAGGTGATGAATCTTGCCTGCCTAAAAGCAGAAAAAAGTTGGTTCTAGCAGAAAGTTAAGCAGCCTAAAGGCCTGGTAGGAGGGTTAGATATGGAAAGGCCAGAGAGCAAAGCAAGACTGGAAAGAGTTGATTGAATACACCCACGCTCCATTACACCAGTCAGTCTGAGCTTGTGTTTTCACAGATAATGGCCATCATTATGGATCGAAACCATTTTTAGGTACCATGAGTACACATGCAATTACTTGGTGCTGTTCACATTTGAATATTTGTCACATATTAGCCTGTAATGGTGTACAATATTAGTCTAATAGTTTATGTCGGTAATCCAAAGGTCTGAACTGAAAAATGGAACAACACTCTGTAGAAGGTATTAATTTTTAACCTGGACAAATTTTGGGAATGTGTCAGGCTGTCACAGATAGGCTCAAGGGAAAACTCAAGAGCACAAATATCCAAGCTCTGTTACAGTAAAGCAGCTGAAACTGAAAGCTGTAAGTGGCTTATATGAGAAATGCTCATAACATGTAGCAAACTTCTTAATAAACACAGGTGACTTTCAGTGATGTTTTATGGCATAAATCTTTCAAAAGTCAAGCTGCAGTTAGGAAAAGATCCCAGGTGGTAAAACAGTTATGTTATTCAGTTTTGTAATTGTGTAGCATTTACATTTGCTCCATTATTCTCTGATTCTGATTTATATTTCTGTGGTTTTAAATGATAATTTTGATCCCTTTCAGTAAATGTATATTTAAGACAGTATATAGTCTTTTGTTATTTTAATATTGTTGCATCAGCCTTTTTTTGTGCTGTGTATGTTGCCACATTTCTGAATATTGAAATGACTATTGTAACACAGTAGCAGGGTCCATAAGTATTTGAACAGTGACACAATGTTCATAATTTTGTCTCTGTACATAACCACAATGGATTTGACATGAAGCAGTCAAGGTGTGAATGAAGTGTAGACTTTCAGCTTTAATTTAAGGGGATCAGAACAATATTGCAGTAAAATGGTCAATTATAGCCCTTTTTTTCACACAGTTCCTCCATCTTTGCAGGGTAAAAAGTAATGGGACGGTTGGCTAATAAGCTGTTTCCTCACCGTTTCAGACAGATTAAGAAAATAAAATGTCTGGAGTTGATTCCAAGTGTTGCATTTGCATTTGGTAGCTGTTTATGGGAACTGTCAATATACAGTCCAAAGAGGTGTTGATGAAGGTGAAGGAGGCCATCATTAGGCTAAAGATACAGCAGAAACTTTAGTAGTGGCCTAATTATCAAATTGGTACATACTTAAACACAAGGAATTCACTTGAGAGCTAAGTATCACCAAAAGGCCTGGAAAACTACAGAAGACAACTAAGTGGATGATCCCAGAAGAAAGAGATTTTTCTTATTTCGTGAAGAAAAACCCCTTCACAGTATCTAGCCAAGCCAAGAACACTCTCATTGTGATAGGTTTATCATTGTCAAAGTTAACAATCAAAAGACACCTTCAATGATGTAAATACAGAAAGTTTACCTCAGGATCCAAACCTCTGGTTTATTTATTTTACCAGAAAGTCCCACTGAGATAAAACAAAATGTTAATAAAACCTATCAATGCATGGTACACCGAATTAAGGCTTTGTAAAATGGAGAAGGCTGCATGCATATACAATATATCACTGTAGTCAATCACAGGCAGAAAAGTAGCTTCCACAAGTTTTTTTTTCTTAGCACTAAAAATAAAACAAGATTTATTTCTGAGATAAAAGCCAATCTTGACATTAAGCATGAAATAAACACGATATGCATGAAATAAAAGCTTGTCTTTATCCATATACCTAATTATTTATACAAGGGCACCCTTTCAATGGATATACCAACAGATGTGCGCATGCTAAACTGTAAAGCAACTGTAAGTATTTTTTGAAAACAATGAAATTTGTTTTCTGAGCAATTAAGACCAATTTTAAACTAACGGAGCAGTTGTAATGATGGTAATGTAGTCTGAAGCTCTTGTACCACCTGTACTATGGAGGGAGATGCATATAAATAACAGTGTCATCAGCAGAGAGGCGTATTTTTGCTTGAATTTCTGTACCCAAGTTATTTATAAAAATAGAAAACAGAATAGGTCCCAGAATGGAAGCCTGGGGGACACCCTACGCATAGACACCCTGGGTTCAATTTATCAGAGAATTCTAGAACCATTTAACAGCCTTAGAACCAATACCCAAGTTTCCTTAGGACCAATGCTTACATTTCCTAATCAAATGCAATAAATAGAGCCACAAATAAGGCAGCACAATGCTATTTTTTGTTCAAGGCAGCATTGTGTTAATTTATCATAACCATAGCAAATAATTGTGCTGTGGTCTGTTCTAAAACCAGACATTAAATCACTTAAAATGTTATATGAGTAAATATTGCTTTAACTGTAACTTTACCTGGGATTCAAGGATTTGTTAGTAGTTAGTAGTCGCATAACATGAGGCAGATGTATTTAAGCTGTCAAGTACAGACCTAGCACAAATAAAACACACAAAAACAGAAAATCCAGATTAGACTTTGCTAGAAATCATCTAAAAAAATACCCCAAGTTCTGGAACAAGAATCTTTGGACAGATGAAACCAAGATGAACTTGTACGAGAATGATGAGAAGAGAAGAGTATAGAAAAGGAAAGGAAGGAATTTTGACCCAAAGCATACCAAATTATCTATCAAATATGGTGGAAGCTGGGTTATGGCATGGGAAATTATGGCTGCCAATGGAAGTGGATCACTGATGTTTATTGATGATCTGACTGCTGATAGACATAGTAGGATGTGTTTAGAGTTATGTGTATATGTGTTATGTGTATAGAGTCTGCTTAGATTCAGGCAAATGCTGTAAAACTGATAAGATGGCACTTCATAATACAGATCAATAATGACCCAAAACAGACTGCAAAAGCAACCCAAGAGCTTCTTAAGGTAAATAAACGGAATGTTCTTAAATGGCAGTCACCTAAACTCAACCCAATTAAGCATGATTTCCACCTACTGAAGACCAAACTGAAAGCAGAAAGGCCAACAAATACACAGCAAATGAGGGCAGCTGCAGTAAAAGCCTGGCAAAGAGTCTCTCTGTAATTAGGAACCACCAATGGTCAAAAGGTCAGAGAAGGGCATGGCCCACACTAGTTGTAAATTAAACCACTAGTTATAAATTTAAATTTATGGGTGACCCAAATAAAGAAGTCCTTTACACCTCAGTGCATTTTCATTGTTTTGTGTACTTGTTTATTTCAGTGTGCCAAGACATTTACTACTTTGTATAATTACTCACATAAATCACAGAACCAATTAAGATGTATCTAATTTGCTGATGTGGGGCTTAGTATATGCAGGCCCAGGCTTTCCTCAGTGCACTTTATACAAAATATTAGTTCGATATGATGCAAAAGTTGAAGGTAATTGTTCACTCACTGGCATTAATGTTACACTATGGCTAACTTAATTGGCCGCTCCAATGGTGGGCCTATTTGAAGACATTTTAATTTAAGACCATTGGTCAGTGCATATCAGGATAACATATGCACAGTGTGTTTAATGTTTCTTTTAGTAAAAACGCAACCCAGCATTTATAATGCCTATTTTTCTGCAGCAACAGTAATGGGATTCAATAGGAACGCATGTATTGGTTGTTGTTGTTGGTGGTGGTCATATACACTCAGTAATATGACATTCATTAATTACTATGCATTGTAGCTTTTTATGTCTGAACTTTAATTAAGGTGCATTTCTTTCGTCATCAAAAGAAGCAGGGCCTTACAAATATATAGATGCAAGACAAAATGGTCCATCAAGCATATAAAAGTCAGTGAAAACAAAGAATGAGAAAAAGAGACCTAGTTAGTGTGCCAATTAATCATAGACATCCAGCCTAGCAGATGGCAGAGGCTGATCAGAAAAAGGGAGACTACCGGTAGATTGCTCAAGGCTCTGAGGCTGACAAGGGTAGCAATGACTCTCTCTCACTCTTCTCTCTAATTTCTTTTCAGTTGACTAGTGATGAACATAATTAGCTGTAATGCCTTGCTTGCAGTGATCTGGCCTTAATGACTGCCGGGGTGTGGTGGCTGAGAGAGTGGAGTGTACACAATGATATGGTGGAAAGAAAGACAGCAAGATCATTTATGAACACCACTCTCATCAGGATCACATCTGCAATTGTTGTCATCTGATTCTTCGTAGCTGTCAATCTCAGCTCCAGTACCCTTTATTATTACTATTCTTGACGCTAGGGTGGACTTTGTCAGACAGATTTTGGAGACCTAGTCATTACTGAATGCACAAGCATTGTTCAGTGTAATTTTAGTCCCAGGTACTTGCCACATCATGTGGTCAGCTTACAGTAATAACAAAACCAGAAAAAATATCCAAAACATTTCCATGATCTCATGGTGACTTCCTCTGTCATCAGCACTTTGCTGAATCTTAAACAAGGTAATGCAGGTGTGCCTGTGGAAAATATTGATATTGTAGTGTATTTCATTGTCCTACTCTCTCTGCTAGCTGTCATTTACTCATCTTATTTGGTTTAAACATCAAAATGATATTCAAAGAGTATTCACACACACTTTCACATTTTTTATAAGGAACACTTTGCATTATCACTTTTCATTATCAGCGATCTCAAAAAATTTCTCTACCATTAAAGAGCAGAAAAAAGGACCTGATCATCATTACATTCAATCTCATATTCAATTCAGTAATACTACTGATTTGCTTAAGACACGTAGGAAACTATACTGAACAAAAATGTAAATGCAACACTTTTGTTTTTGCTCCTATTTTTCATGAGCTGAACTCAAATATCTAACACTTTTTCTATGTACACAAAAGGCCGTTTTCTCTCAAATATTGTTCACAAAGTTGTCTAAATCTGTGTTAGTGAGCACATATCATCTCAAGATGCTGATTAGACAGCATGATTATTGCACAGGTGTGCCT
>JAOVVH010000043.1:23653257-23664213 GCA_028566435.1 Scorpiodoras heckelii
AACCCACGCACACACGGGGAGGACATGCAGACTCCACACAGAAAGGACCCAGACCACTCCACCCGGGGATCGAACCCGGGACCTTGTTGCTGTGAGGCGACAGTGCTAACCACTACACCACCGTGCCGCCCCTAGCTTAATTTCTATTAATTATAATTATAATTATTTATATATTTGTGGCTAAGCTTATATTATATTTATATAATATAATCGTAATATAATATAATATCATTTTCACACACACATATATACACTGAAGTACAAGAAAAACTGGTATACCAGTTAATACTTGGTAGGTCCCCCACAGGATCTTGGAGGGAACATTGCACAGTCCTCACACTGAAGTTTGGTGAGGCCCCAGCATTGAACTCTGAGTTGACACAATGTTACACGCCTATCACGTGAAACGATTCTTCACCCAGAGTCTTTTTACGGCCACACTGCTGTCGTAATTCGAGGTTTTGCCGGAATTCTTATAGTCACAGTAACCCTTGAACTGCTCATATGTGAAAATCCAAACTTTCCTTCTACCTCCGAAATGCGATGACCCACCTCATGAGCTCCAGCTATAAAACCATGTTGAAATCTGCAAATTGTGATAACTTGCCATTCTCACAGCAGAAATAGCTCTAGAAGCTTCTATAGATGTCTATCACTTTATATACACACTGGAGGACGCAACCAATGACGTGCATAGGTGGCATTGCTGTGTGTTTTTCTGGTACTTCTGTGTGTGTGTGTGTGTGTGTGTACCCCTGTTCAAATGTCAAGTTTTTGTGATGTAAAATGAGACCAAGATGAATCATTTCAGAACTTTTTCCACCTTGTATGTGACCTACAATCTGTACAGTTCAGTTGAAAAACAAAGTGAAATCTTTTAGGGGGGAACAATAAAATGAAACACTTACAATAACATGCTTGCGTAAATATGCAAATAAATATTTCTTTTTTTTTCAAGATTTTAATATATATCTTCAAATATTTCCAATAATATTTCCAAACAATAGGCCTGTATAGATGGAAAAGCAGTTGAAACACGCATATAATTCACACAACACACTCATGCCCAGGTTTTGTTGGAGCATTGTGTTTGGCGTAACAGTGCAGTATTATTCTAGGCTTTGTATGATCATGCATTGTTCCTGTGGCCTCTTTTGTTTTAGTATTGGTGATGAGGCTGCATCCTCTCTTTATGCTGACACAAGCCTGCATGAACGACACGAGCCTGATATGGCCAGATGACTGAGCCAGAGAGAGGGAGCAAGCAAGAGATACAGGATCAGGAACTCAGGAGGGCAGACAGCAGAGCAGACATGGACTGAGGAGTCTTGCATAGCAGATGTATATTTATACGCACTGTACGAAAACCCAAGACCAAGGCTGAACACAGATATGCAGGAGTCACCAGGTTCCATAGGTGTGGATGGAGGCTATGGCAACAATGTACCGGCATTCCTCACCAAGCTGTGGACGCTGGTGGAAGACCCGGAGACCAACCATCTCATCTGTTGGAGCACTGTGAGTCAGCCCTTATGCTTCCTATTGTTCTAAGAGCAAATTTAATTACCAAAACTAAATCTTAGTGAATTATAACACATTCTCTAGGTCAGCTTCTTATTTAGAGAAGAAACACCTGATAAAAAATAGGCCATGGGTGGATCTAGATATTGATTTTACATGTGATTTAAAATTACATAGAACCTGCAATGTGAACTTGTTTGCAAAATTCTTGGTATTATGACCATACATCCAAGTTTCACTGTTGAGGTATGTGTCTGTTTACAATTTTCAAACTGGAAGATATCAAATAATGACACAGTGGCCGAACAAGTATTAAAAGTGTATTAAATTATCAGCAGCCAAGATTATTTGCTAAGCGGATAATGTTCACAATTTACTAATGCAATCTTCTCTGCAAACAAGGCTGTAAAATTTAGAAATGGATTTTAAGACAGCACGTTTTAAGGACAAGAAATAAGTTGTGATCTAAACTGGTAGTCTTATCACATCATACAGATTAAATGTGTCATCAAATACATAGTATTCAGAACAATATCCTTACAAATGTTAATAATGTGACTCACATAAGTTTAGTAATGTCTTTGTTTATTTTATGCTGCTATAATAAAGAAATCCTTTGAGGTTCTGTTTCTGCACTGAAGTTGAAAATCTTGTCCTGACTATGAAAAATACAGTATTACTTTATGTTGCTTTGATATACATTCATTTTTATGAGGATGTTGGGCCTAAATTTCTAATGCTACTGAGTGATGCACTATGTACAATGTACATTTTTACCAGAATATTCAAATAGGGTCAGTAAAGAGTCTGTGAAGCTCTTTTATAATAAATAAAGTAGTCAGCAGTAGAAAGCTAAGCATCTAAGAGATGATACATATTCAGGAAATCTTGGCTTTGACTTGCCAACTTGAATCATACTGCGGCACCATTAACATCAAAGATATGAATAGAGGTTAAATGCAAATTAATATGCAATTCATATTAACCAAGGTGTGGATTTAGCCGTTGAATGGTTGACCAGTGGCAGGTGTGAATCATGTGTATAAAGATTTATGTTTTGAGAGAGATTCTTGATGAAAAAAAGAGGGTGCTTGCTGGCCTGAAGGTCACCAGAGAATATTTTTCATTATCTGGGTTTATAATGAAACCAGAAAGAAAGGGAACCTGATAAGAACAGGTAAAGAAGTGTTATTTTTCAATCTTTCACTTTTAATGCCAGATTCCTTGATACAATCCTCATTTTTCATTTGCAAATAAGTAACCCTGTAAATCAAAGGAAACTGCTTGTTAACACCTTAAAAATAAAAAAAAAAACTGTTATTTTTCACTGCAGTGCGTCTTTGTAGCACATCACAATTACAGCACAGCTGACTGAAGGGTTTCTGTGAAATCTTTCTGATTGCCACCTGAACACTAATTAACAGCCTACATAATTATTCCACTTATAGATTTCCACAGATATTTCCAAAAGAATATATGCTGTCCATCATTGATTTCATACATGGTTAAAATTATTAACAGTCTATGACATATTTGAACTAAAGATTTTAATATGATAATTAATAAGACATTTGCCTACATAAATATAATTTAACCAGAATATTTGATATTCTGTTAATACCCAGACTTTTTTTTTTTGGTTGGTTTCTTCTGTCTAGACCGGTACCAGTTTCCACGTGTTTGACCAAGGCAGGTTTGCCAAAGAGGTTCTGCCCAAATACTTCAAGCACAACAACATGGCCAGCTTTGTGCGCCAACTCAACATGTGTACGTACTTTTACACAGCACAGCAAAAATCAAGCTATTTGTTACTTGATAGATTGAGTCGCATTTAGCTATAATTATAACCATGATGCAATGTTAAAACAAAAATAATTATAGCAACTGAATCCTATACATCTTTCCTGTATTATAAAATGTGGGGAATTTTCTATCATTTCTGTTATTAATAGTAAACATCAGCTTCTGATTTTGAGCAAAGTATTGTATCAGTAATTGGACTGTAATAATTAGTGTTCTCCTAAATTAGCATTACCTCAGTGTAGTTACAATAAAACTATAGCCTAGTATTTTTTTCTCTCGAGTAGCTTTTTTGACTACACAAGCTCTAGAAGTGTTGTTACTCAAACATATAATAAAACTAATAATTTCTCATATGGATTACATGTATCATGCACATCCACTTGTGTACGAATGTATCATATCGTATTGTTGCAGACGGCTTTAGGAAGGTGGTGAATATTGAACAGAGTGGGCTGGTGAAACCAGAGAGAGATGATACAGAGTTTCAGCACCTGTACTTCCTCCAAGGCCATGAGCATCTGCTAGAACATATCAGGCGCAAAGTATGACTAATACATGGCTATACACATACACATACACCATTTCACACAGCCACAGTGTTTTTACTGGCATGCGCGCATGATGATTCTCCAAACTGATTCTTGTATGTGTTCTCTATCAGGTGTCTATAGTAAAAAGTGAGGAGACTAAATTCAGGCAGGAGGACTTGAGCAAGCTCCTGTATGAAGTACAGGTGCTGCGCAGCCAACAAGAGAACATGGAGTGCCAAATGCAAGATATGAAACAGTGAGAGCCCAACTTTATGACACAAATATTGTACATGATTAGAATTTGCCATTATTTGCAGTCCGTGGTGGTGAAGCAGTAGCTCGGTTTACAGAAGTGGCTCTTTGTTTACTGTCCATCTACATCCTTGTCCTCACCTATGGTCACATGAACTGTATCGAGTGAATGAATAATGTCACTAGTACAGGTGGCAGAAATTAGGTTCCTCTGCAGGGTTGCTGTGCTTACTCTCCATGTAAGGGTGAGGAGCTCAGCGGACTGGGAGAGCCTTGGAGTAGTGCTGCTGTTCCTGTAAATTGAGAGGAGACTGATGAGGTGGTTGGGGCACAAGGATTCCCCCTGGTTCTGGCTCCTGGAAGACTGAAATGGTTTGAGCCGCTGGGACAGACCCAGGACCTACTGGAGATGGAATGTGTGGCCAGGGATAAAGTGGACCCCCCCCCTCCCCCCAGCAAGAAAGAGGAAGGAAAATAAATCAATTAGTGTTTGTACTCCCTTCTATAATAACAAACGGAAAGCATTTTCACCCCTAAAGGATTTGACCCTTTACCTCTATTCACTCTCATTCTTCACCTACTTTTGATCTCTATTCACTGAGCCTGTGCTTTGTGCATGCTGTTTGAATAGAACTCTCCTGACCTTTTAGTGAGTTGCAGTGAAGGTCACGTGCATTGATCATGTCCTGGACCCTGTGGTAGATCAACGGGCTTGTGTATCAGCAGTGACAGTAAACTGTGATAAAGCTATGATAAAACTGAATTTCTTTAAGTATTAACAGGATATCTCTCTATTTGTGTAGGCAAAATGAAGTATTATGGAGGGAGGTGGTATCACTGAGACAGAACCACACACAGCAGCAGAAAGTTATGAACAAGGTAAAAAAAAAAACATACACATTTAAAGCATGTACACTGAAGTACCAGAAAAACTGTTATACCCCCTAATGCTTGATAGGTCCCCGATGGGATCTTGGAGGGAACATTGCACAGTCCTCACACTGATGTTTGTTGAGGCCCCAGCATTGAATTCTGATGTTACTTGAGGCAGTGTTGCACATCTATCACGTGAAACGATTCTTGCCAGCTGATGCTGGTCACATTCACTCAGAGTCTTTTTACGGCCACACTGCTGTCATAAGTTTGAGGTTTTGCCAGAATTCTTGGAGTCACCGTAACCCTTGAAATGCTCATACGTGCAAACCAAACTTTGCTTCTGCCTCTGAAATGCTATGACCCATCTCACCAACTCCAACTATTAAACCGTGTTGAAAATCCCAAAATGGTGATAACTTGCCCTTCTCACAGCAGAAACAGCTCTAGAAGCTTCTATAGATGTCTATCACTTTATATACGCATGACCTGCGTAGGTGGCATTGCTATGTATTTTGCATAATCTCCAGTGCCAGTTTTCTGGTACTTCAGTGTACATGCTTTGGAGTTTGATGCAGTAATGCTGAATCACTCTCTGGCTTTGTTATTAGCTGATTCAGTTCCTGTTCAGCCAGATGCAGGCGAGCCCCCCAAGCACGGCTGGAATGAAGAGAAAATTGTGAGTACACGTTCTCACTTCAGGCTGATACACACACCCACGCTAGGATGCAGCTGTGCTTGGATTATCACACCCACACATTCAAAAAAGCAACAAGAAAATTGCAAATCAACATATATGGACTGGTCTAATAAACACAGCTGTGCGAATGACCAACTCAGCTGGATTTGGTCAGCTGACACAATTCACTAGTTCAGCTGCCCTGAATGGAGCTGAATGCTGAATCAGATCGACTGAGCTCTATGGCCCACACACACACACACACACACACACACACACATACACACCAACCCACTGAACCACAGTGCATGACCCTCTACCCTCTGTGAAGAAGTGCACTGTCAGCTAGGGTGACCTGTGAAAATGAATCAGGTAAGAGGGAGGACAAGGTCTAGCAATATACCACCAAATAATACTGCATTTGTTCAGCATATATCATTAAATTCAAGCTGACATAAAACTAATATTTAAGAAACACTTTATCCTTAACATGCCAAGGAAGAAAAATCTGTGACTGCTTTTTTGTAGCCTATAATAACATTACTGGAATCACAGGTCTGTATGTTGTGTGTTGTTCCTGACTTCCCTCCTATTCCTCAGGCCCCTGATGTTAGATGATGGCTCCATCACTCCTCCTACCTCCAAACTCAGTCATAGCCACTCCATGGAGTCCATACAAGAGGCTTTCTACATCCAGCCGGTAATATAGAATTCAAGTACCAGCAATAGAGAATACACAGGATTTATTGAAAATCATACTTTTTAGGATGATTTGTATGTCAGTGCTAGTCAGCAAATAAGCACAATAAGGCTTACAGGATTACATGATGATGGTGACCAAGAATTTTGAAGGTGTTTATATATTGTTTTCAAATAATATTAGATAGTGTCCCTATATGTTTATGGAATATAAAATATTAATTATTTTTTTAAACTTTGGTCATAGTCAATGCTAATTTTGCTAATGATTACAATAGTGGCTGTAGTCAAATGGATGTCCTGCCAACAGATTGGAAATCTAAGCACACTGTAACTATAGTATAAGTATAATTTAGACCTCGGACATATTGCAAAATTCTGTGACCATGTCATTTGGGATAATAGTAAGGGATAAAACCTATAAATTATATTAGTATTTTTTGTCTTTGTAAAGCTGCTTTGGGACGATGTCCATTGTTAAAAGCACTTTAGAATCGAAATTGAAATTGAATAAAAGATAATTTGTCACATATAATAAGTCTGCAAGTGACATTTCTCCTACAGGACATCTCATTTCTTTTTTCTTATTCTCAGCCATCCGAGGCTGCATCCTGTTCCATGAGCAACACAATGACAGTAGGGTCAGTCATCTCTGATGTTACCGACATGCCACAGCCTAGTGCAATGGTTATTCAAATGGAGGAAGCACAGTATGCATATTTGCTCTTTTTGAATTTGAATATCTTCCATCTTATGAGATAGAATTCAAGTGTGAACAATTTAGATATAAACGTTCCTTAAGAAGTGTTTATTCTATGTAGCTAACCTATGTCATGTGTACAGTGCTGTGTTTTTGCAGTTTTGCCTTCCCAAGTTCCCAAGATAAAGACAACATTAGTAAACACAAAATGCAGCTTTAAATGATGATTTATGACCATTTATTCAAGGAAAAATACTATAATTGTAAGCAAGTAATTGCCCTCTTAGCTACTAAATCAACCACTTAACCAAATTCAAATGACAATTGGGGTCAATTTCACTAACCACACCCAGGCATGATTACTGCCAGACCTGTTGAATCTAAACATCACTTAAATAGAACCTGTCTGGCAATGTGAAGCAGGCTAGAAGGTCTCAAAGAGCAGCACATGATGCAATATTCTAAAGAGATTCGAAGGTAGATGTGAAACAAAGTCAATGAAAAATACCAGTTTGGAAAGGGTTACAAAGCCATTGCTAAGGCTCTGGAACTCCAGCAAACCTAGGCAAGAACCAATATCCACAAATGGAGACAACTTGGAACAGTGGTGAACCTTCACGGGAGTAGCCGTCCTACCAAAGTTTCACTAAGACCACAGTGATGTAGATGATTCCACAATAAGAAAGACACGGTGCAAAAATGGCATCCATGTAAGCGTTTCAAGGCACAAATCACTGCTGACCCAAAAGAACACAAAGCCTCGTCTCAGATTTGCCAAAAACACATCTAGATGATAGACGAGACTTTTGGGATAATTTTCTGTACACTGATGAGTCAAAGGTGGAACTTTTTGGAAGACATGGGTCCTGTTACATGCGATATCAATTAACACTGCGTTCCACCATAAGAACATCTACCATACCTAAAGTCAAACATGGTGGTGGTAGTGTGATGGTCTGGGGCTGCTTTGTTTCTGCAGGACCTGGACAACTTGTCATAATTGATGTAACCATGAATTCTGCTCTCTGTCAGAAAATCCTGAGGGAGAATATCCACCCATCAGTTTGTGACCTAAAGCTCAAGGGCAGTTGGGTTATGCAGCACGACAATGATCTGAAGTACACAAGCAATTCCACCTCTGAAAGGCTCAAAATAAATAAAATTAAGGTTTTGGAGATTCTGCAGCAAGACTTTAAATGGGCAGTTCATGCTCGAAAACCTTCCCATGTTGCCGAATTAAAACACTTCTGCAAAGAAGAGTGGGCCAAAATACCTCCATATAAGACCCATTGTAGGTTAGTTGATACTGCCAAGGGTGATACAACCAGTTATTGGGTTAGGGAACAATTACTTTTTAACATGGGAGATTTCCAGTAAAGGGATTGACATTTAAAAGCTGCGTTTGTCTTTATCTTATATTAAAATGAGTTGGATGACCTGAAACATTTAAATGTGACAAATCAGAAGAAATAGAATAGAATAAATAGAAGAAATTGAGAAAGAAGCAAATACTTTTTCACAGCATTATATGTATTTGACATCCCATGTTCTCATTTTGTATTAAAAGATACAGTACATTATTATACATTCCATATTACATGGCCTGTTCATATAGGGAAAGATGTCCAATGATTATTAAGGAAGAGCCAGTGAGTCCAACTGTCCACAGTTGGAACGAGGACGTTTGTTGTGGTGCGTGTGAACCCCCAGTTCTCCCCTTGGCCATGGTACAATCTGTGCTAGAGGGCCGAGGATCAGGCTCTGGAGAGAGGAAGGCCAAGAGGACCATGGACAGGTTAGTGTAGTGGAAAAATACCTTTGATTTGAATTATTTTATATTCTTCACTATGATCTAATATTGTGTGTATGTGTGTTAGGCCAGAAACTTCTGAAGCTGTTGAAAATGTGGACATGAGTTTTGAGGAACTACAGATGCTCCTGAGAAACCACCAGCAGAGTATGGAGTCCAGCTCTGCCAGTGTGGATGTAGGTACAATATATATCCATATAAATACTTTTTAAATAATAATGAGAAGAAGAAACAAACATTGGCCATTCAATGGTCGATTGAATTTCCTAACTGTTAACACTACCCAAAGCTTGCAGAGTTAATTACAAGTATATTCTTTAGGAACAAAATACAAGTTTGCTTTGCTCTTTTTACTTTATATAATCTGTGTGTAGAAACATGCTAGGTATAAGAGTTTCAGCAAAGTCAATATACCTGATATAACCAAGTTTGAAATACAGCCAAGTTCATAACACCTCCTGTTAGTCACTAGCTAGTCACTCTATGATGAGTGTAATGAATCAAACATAAGGAGGATAAATCACATGACTAACAGTCACTACTTTCACACAGAATTAGAGAATAAATAAATAGCTTAGATTAGTTAAGCATGAAAAAGCTGCCACTCCTGTTGTGTATCACACTCAAGGATATTTCTGTGCATACTGTATGGAACAGAAATGACAATTCTTTTGTTTTGGCTATACACTGAAGATATTTTTTATTTGAGATCAAAAGATGAATATGAGAAAATTGATCAGAGTTTCAGCTTTCATTTCCCAGAATTTACATCCAGATGTGTTAAATAACGTGAACATCACACCTTTGATGGCAGACCAGCTAAATATTTGGTGAGCAAAAGTACAATAACAGATTAAAGTAAAATGAATGTAAATAACACTTAATATTTGTCTCCTTTTCAGGAGGTGAAATGCATGCACAGTTGTGTTAAGGTCCAGTGAATGACTTGGCCAGTCTAAAACATTCCACCTTTTTTTTCCCTCATGAAGTCCTTTGTTGTTTTTGAAGTGTGTTTTGGGTCATTGTTGCTCTGCATAATGAAGTTCCTCTCAATTAGATGCATTTCTCTGTAAATTGTCAGACAGGATGTTTCTGTAGACTTCTGAAATCATTCTGCTGCTACCATCATGAGGTATATCATCTATGAAGTTTGGTGCACCTGTTCCAGAAGCAGCCATGCAAGCCCAAGCCATGACACTACCTCCACCATGCTTGACCAATGAGCTTGTAGGCTTTTGATCATGAGAAGATGCTTTCTTTTCTTCACATTTTGGCCTTGTCTTCGCTAATCTTGGTTCCAGAACTTTTCTCTGTATTTTTTTATAAATTTCAATCTAGCCTTCTGTTTATTACTGCCAATGAGTGATTTGCATCTTGTGCTTTGGCCTCTATATTTCTGCTCTTGAAGTCTTCCTCAAGTGATGGATTGTGATACCTTCACTCCTGCCCTGTAGAGGTTGTCACTGGCTGCTGTTTTGGGTTTTTCTTTACAGCACTTTCAATGCTTCTGTCATCAACTGCTGTTGTACTGGCTGTGTCCAGTGCTTGAATGACTGATTTCCCACTTTTCTCAACTTTAATATTGCTTACTTTTCTCCTATAGACAGCTCTCATGATGGTTTATCCTTTTTAACAGCAAATGCAGTTTTCACAGCTGAAACCCAGGACACAAACAAGGAAGAGGCGTTCAGAGCTGTTTAAAAAGTCAATCAGGGTCAGTCACGCGTTCCAATATTTTTGATCACTTGAAAAATGGGTGGGTTCCAAAAAAGGTGCCATGTTCTAAGTTGTTTAACACATCTAGATGTAAAATCGGGATATTTAACCTGAAATTGTGGTCTATCATCTCATATTCATCTTTTGATCTTAACCAAAATGTCTCATACACTATATTGCCAAAAGTATTCGCTCATCTGCCTTCACACACATATGAACTTGAGTGACATCCCATTTTCAATCCATAGGGTTTAATATGATGTCAGCCCACCCTTTTCAGCTATAACAGCTTCAACGCTTCTGGGAAGGCTTTCCACAAGGTTTAGGAGTGTGTTTATGGGAATTTTTGACCATTCTTCCAGAAGCGCATTTG
>JAOVVH010000043.1:23685450-23706743 GCA_028566435.1 Scorpiodoras heckelii
AGGAGGCCCTACACCATACTAATAAATTATTGTGGTCTAAAACCAGGTGTTTCAGTTTCATTGTCTAACCCCTGTAGGTTAGTGCATTAATGATGGTCACTGGGCACATGTCCACATGCACCATGTCCAGGTGTTTAGACAGCAGCTCGGTCTTTGGCTTACAGTTTGAAGAAGGTGGTTCCCAGCTGCAGCAGCAGGACATGCGGCAGTCTGTGCTCGTGCACAATCAGGACTCCCTCCACCGTGCGCCTCATCCCGATCTTCTCAAACTCCTCGCGCATGCGCTGGAACCGGGCGGCCACCGAGCTGTCCTTCTCATACAGCGGCTCTTTAGTGCCAAACGTGTAATTGGTCAGAGGATATCTACAGCAAAACATCCAAACATTACAACAAAACCAACAAAACCACGGCCACTGTCGGCTAACTAGCCGCTCTGATAATAGCGTATAGCCTCCCTGCTGCCTTCACAGTGTTAATGTTAACTAAATAACCTCATATACTTTACTGATAACTAATATACCTTATATATATATATATAATATAAAACATATTGCATAGTTGCATCGTAAACAAAATGAAGTCTATTCAGCAAAGTAACTCACAGGTTGATGGTCCTCTCCAGGGTTAAAGGTTTAGCCGGTGGGCTAATGTATTTGTTTCCGAACTGATTCACTCCGCGCGGCCAGCCAGTCGACGAGCGATTCGGGGGAACCACTGACATGCTTATGTGTTAGATAATTAAAGTGTGTACGTTAAAATCTACGTTACTGCGCACCAACTGTTTTATTACTCTTACAATGAACAAAACGACTTTAAGGTGCTCAACGAAGTAGTTTGTATTAGAGGCAAAAACGAAAACACCACACTTTGCCGTAAAGCCACATCCGGCGTGGGTATGTCAGTTCCTGGATTACGACACCGTGCCATGTTTTACGTTAGCACCATGGAAACGGGCCGGCTAGCGCTAGAAATAATCAGAAAGGTCCGGAAGAATTTTTTTTCCTAAGAGATAAAATGGCTGATCTAGTAAATGGTTTAATTGCTTCTCTAAGACAGTGTTTATGCATATTAAAACTGGCACAACTCAATTACTTTATTGTGCTAGGTAGTTATCTACCTGAGTAGCTACCACAAATATAAATATACTAGCAAATATAAATACCCAAAAATCTTTGGGATTTATGAGACATGGAAACAGTGTCGCCATCTTAGAGGAGGAGATCAGCTTTTAGTCGTTTTACATCCTAACTGCTGCTTTGCTGCCACCTTCTGGATCAATCCATTACACCACCGTGGTCAAAGCCTATTAATTAACCCAGTGTGGTTCAGGAAGTCGCCCTTTTCTGCCTTCATTTGCAGGGCAGACACCCTTATCCAGAGAGACTTACATTTGTCTAACAGCAGAGTACATGAGGGTTGAAGTGGTGTGGATTTGAGCTCACGACCTTTAGGTCAGCAGTCTAACATCTTAACCACTGAGCTACACTGCCCCGATTTCTAAAACACTTAAAACTGATACTTCTGTTAAACCAAGCTGCTCATTTCTGCACACATCTCCTCTCTCACCTCCTGCATGTTATAAGCATATGCTGTACTGTCTGGACAGAACCTGTTTGGATGCCAAATCACCAAACTTAGAGGACTTCGCCCAGCTTTTGTACTTCTTAACAGATAAAAATATCACAGATATGATACAAAGTAATTTTTTGTTTAAAAGCTGAACATTTTGGCTTTATGACACATATCTCAAACAAATAAATTTAAATTGTGTGAATTAATGGCATATTTTTTCCAGATCAACTAGATTTAAAAAAAAAAAAAAAAAGGGCTCACCTTGTAATTTGCATTTCTAAAAAAAATACTGACACAAATCTCTCTCTCTCTCTCACTCATTATCTTACCCGCTTATTCCTGTTTCCAGGGTCACGGGAGAGCCGGTGCCTAGCCGGCGGCATAGGGCGCAAGGCAGGATCAACCCTAGACAGGGCGCCAATCCATCGTAGGGCACACGAACACACACATTCATACACACACTCGGGGCACTTTAGAGACACCAATTAAACTAATATGCATGCCTTGGACTGTGGGAGGAAACCGGAGCCACAGTCTATTGGAGTATTGTTGCTGATCATGTGAATCCCTTCATGGCCTCAATTTACCATCTTCTAATGCCTACTTCCAGCATGATAATGCACCATGTCAAAGCAAAAGTCATCTCAAACTGGATTCATGAACATGACAATGAGTTCAGTGTTCTTCAGTGGCTTTCCCAGCCACCAGAACTGAATCCAGTAGAACACCTGTGAGATGTGGTGAAACAGGAGATTTGTGGCATGAAAGTGCACATGAACAATCTGCAGGAATTGTATGATGCAATCATGTCAGCATGGACCAGAATCTCAAAGGAATCTTTTGAACATCTTGTAGAATCCATGCCATGAAGAATTGAAACTGTTTTGAAAGCAAAGGGAGGTCCTACCGAGTATTAATATAGAGTTCCTAATAAAATACTTATTGAGTATATCTAATATGCCTATAGACACACCGTGTGGCAGAGTAGGTTCATTAGCATTTGAAGTAACAGGCACTGAAAGCAAGAATTTGGAAAAAGCTGTTTTAGACAGGGTGAAATGAAAGTTGTTGTATTTGATCCATGTGGTATTTTGACCAAATGTCGCAGACGTTACATTAAGACCCCAGGGAACTGTATTAACTTGTTGGAGAATGGGTGTAATAGGTCAACTTTAAAGGTCCAGTGTGTAGAATTTGGTGGCTTTTAGAAATAAGTTTGTAGAGTACAATCAAACTCCTCCCCCTTTCTTTGCAAGAATGTATTACATGCTGTGGTTTTATTATATAACATAGCGTATTCTAAGTGCAGTTTCTTCAAGGGGGGCATTCTTTTCTATTTCTACAATGACAATGTTAAAGAAGTCTCTTTATTTATTGATATCTTTATTGGGAAAATATTTCATTCATGAGGTAAAATGGTGAGCAGGTAAACCCTCAATCATTTTCTTTAGGTCTGAATTAAAAACTTATTTAACTTAGTTGAACAGTGTAAAAATCAAAAGGCTATAGCAGTAGTTCGAGTAGTAGTTCTCGGCCACACCACAGGACTTCAACTCCCAGACAGTCCCGCGGCAATCAGGGGAGATGATGTTCACCTGCTCATGCCTCTATTTAAAGCTAGGCTTGACCAGGGCTCACTGTCCCACCCTCGTTTTTCGTGCACTCTTGCACCAGGCTGTCAGGGACAGGTGTATTTGGTACTGTCTGTTGGCGGGACGTAATATCTATGGACGTTGAGTTTCTCTTGGTGTGACTTCCGTCCCTCCTTCACTCCGCCATTTTGGAGAGGCGCTCCTAACCTGTACTCTCTCTCGCGTCACCCTCGAGATTCGAGGCGGCGTCCGCCCTCCTCTGTTTCCCCCTGCTTCCCTCTCTGTGCTCATTCCACCTTTCACTTAGCAGGTGACGGCACGCTTTCTCATCACCCTCGCTAGCAGTAGTGGTGACGGAGATACCGTGGTTTCAGGAGGTCTCGTCAGTTTCCCGAGTAGGTTTACCCAACGTTTTCCGGGGTTCAACCTGACGAGTAAAGTAAAAAACATAAAAAGAAATAGGGGAAAAGAAAAAGGGGAAATAAAATACACAAAAAAGTCTAAATTATTAAACCACTTTTCGAGGGGAAAATAAAATAAAGAAAGATAAAGTTCTTGAGAAAGAGGAGATCACGCTTATCACGCCAGTTTCGTGCATTGCTTGGTTCCGATAGATCTGTGGTTTAAGTTGCTGGTGCATGCCACCCGAGGATCATGTGCACCTCAGCTCTCTCGTGCCGACTCATTTTGGGACTGTTGCGCCACATTTGGGTCCAAGTCCCCTGGTGGCCCATAACAATGGTCTATTGTTTCTGTATATTATTCTGTACTTTATTTTCAGTCAAGTGCAGTTAAGTTTATTTTGCACATGGGGGAGACAAAGTAACCAAAGGACAAAACCATAAAAAAACAAAAACGACAAGAACAGAGCGTGAACAAAAACGGGCAGAAACAAAGTAGCAAAAGAACATAAAACAGTCCAGGGAAAACGTAGGCTCCATGGAAATAGCAGGACGGGGCACACTCTGTCTTGGGAAATCTAGAAAGACAAAAAGAGAAGGCGAACTGAGAAACGGGAGTCCAAAAAAACAACGGGAAGGAAAAAACCGAACAGTAATTAAGCAAGCAAGAAACAAGTACCTAGCTTTGGAAATTTCAGAGAGCAGATGCAGTGAATCTTCTGTTTTAACATCGAAGTTGATCCGCACTGGGGATTGCTTCACCAGTCCTTTTATCCCCAACACGGCTGCCTGGCTGATGATCATTACTTGACGGCAGGTGATGCTCGTTACCTCTAAGTTTTGGGGAGTTGTATTTCTTGGTCGTAGTTCTAGTTACGGCGATTTGTCGTCCCCGTGTGGTGACGGACGTGACATTTGTAATATGTGTCAATGTCTATCTTTATGAACATTGTATGTTCATTTATCTAAATAAAATAATTAAGCTCAAGCTCAAAGTTAAAAAATATAAAAGGATTAGACAATAAGGATTTTGGTGCTTTTAGCAGTGTCCATAATTGAAAAGGATATATTTTGTATTATTGGTCAGATAATTTTTTTTTATCGTGGTCATTACTTGACAACGCTGTGTCACACAGAGAAACAGCTAGTATCATCGTAAAGGGTATGTGAAAGATATTAAAGGGTTACAGCAAAATCCTTCTCTGTCCATGGATATTGGATGAAGCTACAGTTTAGGGCATTGCTTAGTGTTTAGATTTTATCTAAGTTTTTAGCTGATGTTTTAATAATTTAATAACTTCTGCATGAAGTTGGGTAGGTACTAAGATTAGTTTGTGTAACTGTTCTTCAATTAAGCTTAAGTGGGCTTGAGGTCTATCATGCTAACTTTATCCAATAGGATAAGTATATAGTAGTAAATGTGGTGTTACATAATCAAATATAAAGTTTATGCTTTATGATCTTATGTTACTGACAATTCATGTTATGTGAATTCACTCAAGACTTGCAGATTTATCTTTACAATCAAATCTGAACACTCCAATACTGATTTTACACAGCTTCATCACATTTATTAGCATCCTCAGCCTGCATTCACTAGCAATCGACAAGTCGGTCTCAGTGTTGCCAATACGTTTCAGGGGTAAGTAGTTCAAAGTAGCTAGTAAATGCTCAAAAGAAAGTCGCTAGAAGTCACCAGGTGGCGTCAGAAACTAGTTTGCATATCCATTGGCTTGTTATGAAGATTTTCAACAAAATGTGTTACACGAAGAGGACAAATAGAATGCCTTGAGAGCAGACAAGTCTTTCACTTCTGTTGAAAAATCACTGCTCCCTCTCTCTCTCTCTCTCTCTCTCTGTCTCTCTCTCTCCACCTCTCCCTCAAAATAGCACTAAAAGGCCCTTAATCCTCTAACTTAAGGGTGTAACTTTCTGAGGGCATCTACCAGGTAAGGGGGTAAGAGGGCAGTGGGGACAGTGCCACTGCCAGTGAGATCCCAAGTAGGAGAACAGGCAAATGGTAAGCTTTTCACTGGAAAGTGATATGGAGGAACTGCTGAGACAAACTAATATGAGATGGGACAGAGAATTCCTGTGCCATCTGCCATATCCTCATCACACCATCCTCCGGTTAAGAGACTATCTGATGCCCTGGTAGAGAGTTCGTCCTCCTCCTAGGTTTCAGCTGCAGCAGGTCCACTAGCAGGCTCTGCACAGGGTGGTTGTAGATGATAAGTAGAGTCTTGATCTCTGCAAACTCAGAAGCCAAAGTGTCCACCTTCTGGACTAGGAGGTCTACTTTTGTCCTTACGGGGCCTGCCCATGAATTGGTTTTGTAGCACTGGTGAGAGATAGGAGACATGGCGGTTTCCTTCTGTGCAGGGGGCCGCTGGGAGCTTGTCCTACACTCTGCCTCAGCCAGCCTGGCTGATCATGCTGCTAGACTCATCCAACTGCAATGCTAGCTCAGTCTGTGCCTGCCTCAGGTGTTCAACACCAAGCCAAGAGGGACATGGCCTTCCTCAGGCTCAAGCGGGGCCCAGCAATTGCTGCAGGTCATAAACACATCTTGTTTACTGCCTTACTAGGGCTAGCTTCAAGCAGGGCTTATTGTGGTTCTTAGCATGTGAATGCCTTATCAGGTGATAACAGTAAACTATTTATGATTTCTAGTATTTTCCTTTTTTATATATGGTCCAATAATAGAAGTAGCAGCTTATGTGGAGCAGACAAAAATCCCTGCACCATAGCAAATAAATAAATGAAAAAAACCAATGAGAAACGCCAGTCTCAGTCAAATCTATTATCAGGGTGTATTACATTAATTAGCCTACCCTACAGACAATATGTCAGTTATCCAGAATAACAAAACAAAATAAAACATGCATAATTACCTCACTTGTATTTTAAATGATTAAATGCAGGCGAGTAGCCATGCATGCAATAATAATAACCAAAAAGCATGGAGTTCCTACACAACTATCTAAACAAAGGCTTATTATTTAGGGACAAATCACAGGGAATACATCCGAGTTCCTTCAGTTGAATGCATTAAGGCCAGAGCACCCTTCCATTCTGTAACAAAATAGAAAAGGGAGGGAAAGAAAATATTGGAGGGGATCCCAGCCCAGCACTTAAATTAGTTGTGTTCAAGTTTAGTCATAAGGTGAGCAGCACCAAAACTGATCAAAAACATGTACATTTGAACTTCTAGTTGCTGAATTAGAGCGAGCCCACACCATCCAATGCTTACTCAAGACTACTCTCACAATAACTGAGCTTAGAAAAGGTTAGTTTGTAGCTCCAACTCACTTTGGGTTACACCTACTGATAAATGCAAGAAAATAGCAAGAGACCACTTCCTGGGTGAACATGCCTTTAGTACCAGAGCAAGAGGCATACATCACCCAGGTCACAGGTGATTTTGTTACTAAAAACACTTGACCTGCACGTGATGAACATTCAAGTGCTTAAAACACTGCTTCTGTCAGTCAGTAGAAATGAAATTGAACTGTATTTACCTTGGTGTAATTGAATATGATGACTTTGGTACATAGACCTGGCATACTGTGAATCTCAAACACTGTTATCTACCCTTTCCAAAGCAAATTCCAAATATGAAAAAGAACATGGTAAAATGAGGTTTAGAAGGTTATGCAACATTTGTGACGTGAATATTCACAACCTCAAAATATAAGTTACATAGACTAGCCCACATTCTAGCTCAGGCATAGTATCATGGAGCTGCATGGCCGAAATGCTGGTACTGTGAAAAAAAACAGAGCACCAACACAACAACAAAAAAGGTAGAAGCTGTGCAGAAATGTCCCGTTCCAGGCTGCTGCACATTTCTGCACAGATTCTGCCGTTTTTCTTGTTGAATGATTTCTCTCCTGCAGGTGATACAGCATTGCAACCTCAACCTGTAAGGAGCTAGTCATGCTGTGTGATTTTATCCACTTTTTGACAGTTGAACCCAGATCATCTCAAATGAAAGATTTTATAGTTAGCTAGCTACATTTATTTACTATGTTTCGTTTTTGAGCTCAAAAGCAAGTAGCTAGAATTGATAACATTAGGTACTAGCAAGCTCCAAGTAGTTAGTATAGCTAACTAGACAGCATGATTTTTTTCACAGAAGATCATTTTATTTTCCTGCCTGTGTCCCGTTCAAAGAAAGCCTTGTGTTGTTATATAAATCTACAATATAAGATGTATCACTCTCAGTCCTTTTGCCATAAAGCTCTCATTTATATTTCATCAAGACATAACTCAGAAGCTAGTACAGTTTTTTAGAGAGATATCAGCTACATTACAAACAGCTATGTCCTGAGCACAGAGTGCTCTACATAGGGTGTACAAATTATTATTTCATGCTCTTTCTAGTGCACTTGTCTTGGAAGGACAGTGCAATTTGGAACTCAGCCATCCGCTCTGCATCCACAGCCTCTCCACCACTGAAGTGGAAACGATTGGCATTTGACAAAACATCTAGTCATTCTGTTCAAATCAGATTTGTCTGAGAACTGAATTATGATTTCTGAACACGTTTGCATTTCAGAGAACATCATATCAGCTCCTGCCTACAAATAATGTAGGCTGTATGAGCCATTGCGGTGCCTCGCTTGCAATTTCATTGTTCTTGTACAATGACAATAAACTTCTTGAATTCTGAATCAGGATCCAGCCAATCAGAGCAGAGCTTATGAACATATTCATGAGCAAAATGAGAAACATAAAAAAAGTGAAACAGTTCATTTCATTCTAATGCCAAATTACAGTATATTGTTTTAAATGGGTATGTGGAACCACTTCTGGGCATTTTTCACTCCCACCAAAGTCACACACCTTTATATAAACATCCTTATATATACATTAGACAACAATTTAATATTCTGAATAGATGCATTTTAGGGCACCTTTAACTTATTTCTCAGAGACCAAAGTCATTTTCAGGCAGAGTACTATAAAATAACTATTTGTACATTTACAAAATACTATCATTTCTGTCAAGAATGCAGACAGAAATAAGCAGTGGTCGTAAATAATCAGGATCTAGGCACAAAGGAAACCATTATTGATGCTGTCATTTAACTTTTATTCATTTTAAATATAGCCAGTTTGTCTACAGTGATGGTGTATCAAGTGTATATGATATTTTACAGCAGCCTAGAGAGCTGAAGAGCTGCACTGAGTGTCACTACATTGTTTTATTTTGTGGAGCAGCAATATTAACATTAAATACAACACCTAAGAAATGAGCTAACACTGATTGCTTTTTTGTTTCACATAATTAATCCCTTCTATTAAATGTAACTTTTTTGTGGCTTTTATTAGCCATAACCAGCATGTGGGTCAGTTCAGAAGCATGCTTGTAGGCTACACGAAAAAGACAGTAAAAACAGATTTGAACACTTACTCTTGCAGTGTGAACGTAGCCATAGAGCCATAGTGTATGATTGATTTTTCTCTTATCACACAATGATAAGAGCTACACATTCCCTTACAGAATATTTACTATTATCGTTTCCGATTGATTTTTTAATTATTGTTCTGCCATGATTCAGAACAATGTGACCCCAGGATTTTATTTTATGCTACTGTCCAGACTCATTAGGTGCTATTGCATTTGTTTTTCTAAAAACTGTTTGTATTATGTGTTCAAGAATAAGGTTTGAAGAGTTGTATGGGGTTGTTTGTATTACTTAACCCTCTCTGATCTCCTGAGCCTGTGGCTGAGCCTGCACACTGATCACTTTGAATGGACTTTGCAACAACAAATCAATCAAATTTGATAATAAAAAAAGTTGGACTGAAACGCCACTAAAACATAGAGAAGTGTAGGAAAACATAGGAAACTGCTGCACATGTTACAACAAACAAAATCACCTCTAGTTCATTGGAACTCATTACATTGCACTACACTGCTGGCTTCATTACCACACTATTTCAAAACGGAAATGCGACACAGAATCAGTGGAGGCTGGTGGAACCAGATTAAAAGGACAACCACACATCTGTGATAAAAACAGACAAGGAAGTAAAAGCCTTTACCATGTTTTTTTTTTCTTTAAAGTCCACACAGTAAAGCACATAGGGAATATTAAAATCTGTTTCACAAACACACAGACTTCTTGATTTCCTAATCAAAGCAAATGCCTTAGCAAGGTATCTAGACTGATCATGTGATACAGCTATCTATAAAAGCAGTGTACATAGATTAGTATTCAGTAATTCATCATTTGTAACACCAGACCTGGAGACATGGATTCTAAATTTGGATTGGGTGCAGATGGCTTACTGTATTCTGATTCAGGTGTATGGATAAATGTTTTTATTCCAGTTGAGCTTTTAGTCTGATTTATATATCATTAGAATCTGTCTAACTGTAACTATTAATACATGTAATGGTTTTGTCCTTCTGTCGTTCCTGCTTTTCTTGTTTCTTGCCTAATCGATTCACTGTATATGCTTAGTTTTACTATTGTCCTTAGGAAAAGGTTTCATTTTTTTCTTGTAGAATGCACACGTGAAGATATTAGAAGATTCTTGCTGTCATTGTTTGTCCTAATATCATTAGTATCCTTTTTAAATGATTTTTAAGGCATTTTGGGTTTGTATGATTATGAACACATTGCACCGAGTGCAGGATTTTTACTGACCTCAGTGTTTTTGTACCATGTGGCTTATTTATTGTTCAGCAAAATGAGACACAACAGAGGTTTTGGCCACTTCCTTGGGTGAGTGTGAGTTATCGGAAATCTTCTCATTACAGAAGCTTTAGTGTTTCCCCTAAGCTTTGCAACATAAAGTTACTAGAGCAAGAGTTAACAGTCACTAAAGTCTAAGTCTATACATTCTGAATCCCAGAATTAATATTAACAGAACTAACATTTAAGTAAAGTAAAATCTGTATGATCAGCACACCAAATAAATAAATGTATGACAGTGACATTGAAATAAAAATTTGTCAATTAATTTATTTATAAATACTGTAATGGTAATGGAGGTCTTCACAATTCTAACCACTGACTTAATCGGAAATAAGAAAGATAACGAGATAGTAAGGGGTGTGTTAGGAAAGTATAGTCACCAAATTTATTTTGAATAATTTAATAATTAGACTAATAAATAATAACACAAATTAGTTAACTTTAGATATGAAACCTGCAAATTATATATGAGTATGATAACATTTAGGTGAAGATCAGTTTAATTTTTTTTAAGTGAGGGGTGGGTTCTAGTTTCAGCTTGTTTTCTGGTCCAGCCTTTTTTAAGGTGTATAAGGAAGCCACGGTTTGACAGACAAGTTCAGTCAGTAGTGTTAAACCAGCAGTATAGTTGCCTGGGTTTTCCCACACACGTCTGTGCTTTTTGAACTTCACTCTGAAACAAAGTGTTTTTTGAAATTGCATGACCATGGAGCATCTCAACGTTAGCATCAATCAGTCTTCGGAGTCTGATTTTGTCATCGCCAATGGCACTGTGGGCTCCAAAGAGGTAGGCGCTGCAGTATTTCTAAGCATATGCTGCCTGATTGGATTGCCCAGCAACATTGCAGTTGTCATCGCCATCTCTCGTCAATGGAACAAACGGTTGAGCTTCACTGTGAAGCTAATGCTAAACCTAGCTATATCTGATACTTTGGTCCTTTTTTTGGCTTCTTTTGGAGTTTCTGGTCTGCTGTATGGATGGACTTATGGTCGTTGGTCATGCAAGATTTTGATGTATCTAGTCTACTGTTTAATGTATGTTAGTGTGTTGACTGTGACTCTGATGGCTGCACATCACTACTACACAATTAAGTCAAAAGTTCCTGATCTCAGTGCAATGGAAAGACTGCAGAAGGCTCGTAGACACTTACTGTTAATTGGGCTCTGGAGTTTAGCCACACTTTTTGCCTTGCCCATACTTTTCATTCAAAATGTTGAGCTCAAGAGGGGATTTCCAAGGTGCCAGAGGACCATATCATCACCCTCGCTAAAGGTTACAGCTCTTGTTTTTGAGGTTCTGTTTGGATATGTCCTCCCTTTCACCATTATAGCTGCAACGTACTGCTGGATCTGCAAGACACAGCTACAAGGAGGTAAAAATATTCAACAACGGAAGAAGAGAATGAGAATGCTTGTGATCAGTATAGTCACAGCGTTCTTTCTTTTCTGGACTCCTGTACATGTCATCCACATGATTGACATTGCTACTACTCTGACATCATCTCCAGCTGTCTATGCTCACCTGAAAGTGATTCGTAGATCAACAGGAGATTTGAGCAAAACTGTCTCTGTACTAAACTGCTGTGTGAACCCCTTTCTGTATGCAATTGCATCAGGGATCTTCAAGAGAAAGAGGCATCAACAAGAAAAGGAAAGCAACACCGATGTTACTACAACAAACTGAGTACATATACATTTTTTTCACAATAATCCTGAATTACTGTTTGATATTGTGCTGTTATTGTGAACAATACATGCTGTTACATCCTGTTGGGATTTAATGCATAAACCTTTTAAGTTACTGTTGCATAGCTGTCTTAATGTTTGTAATCCATTGTGATTTCTTATCTGTTATCCTGTTAGGGTTGTTACTGAAATTGGATTTTCACCTTGCAAAATATTGGATGTGTATAACCATATGATCTATTAGTGTAATAATATCACCAGGAGAGTAATTCTTTATTTTACCTAAACTGTTTTGTTGTAATTTATTGCTTTGTGAAGCACTTTGAAATCTGTTTGATTGCATTTAGTGTCGCCTTATATTGTGTACAGTATTATTTAGTGGATTGTATTACTTTTAAACTGAGACTCTTTTGTATTTTTGTTTTTTTAAATAGTATTTTATTTTTTTCATATGTGTTATTATTGTTAAACTGTTGTGTTATTTTGTTATTGTTTTATGAAGCACTTTCATATGTAATCAGAACAAAATTCTAGAAAAATATGAAAGTGCTTGCGTTCACAAAAGGAACATTTTCACTTCCTTTGAACTGTCCACTTCCTTAAAAAGTCTGCTTTCATATACAAGGAAAAGTGTTTAACCACATTTTTGTAACATTAAAGTTACCAACAGGTGGTAGAACCTTCGCTATTCCTGAGAACACTGTGTCCTTTGTGGATTTTTGTGTTCATATCTTATAGAGTCTTTTATCGCTAGCCATTTGGTTGTTATAGGGTATCTGTGCAGGAATGTGTCTCACACTGGGGGAGGTATCTTAGGGATCAGTGATTCCTCTGCTGTGTCTTCCTTAGTTCATATAGGCTGTATGTAAAATGTTACACACACATATTTAAAAAAAAAAAGTTTCTAAGCGATGAAATTAAGTCATGCCATGTTTTCATGTAAGAACTTTAATAACTTTTCCATAAAACTAGACATAACAATTTTTTTGAAAAAGTATTTGATGTTCTGTGGTGTATTAAATAAAATACATTTTAACTAGTTTTGTCTGTGACCCCTGATTACAATTACCTGTTGTAATGTAATCAGTAACCTAATCCAAGTATCATAACATTATAGTAATGTAACTTGATTACTTTCCTTTACTTTTAGTGAAGTTGTTCCTATTTTCTGCTTTAAATACAGAACAATGGTGAAAATTCCACCCCGTGGAAGCATTTTCTCCCCTAGAGGTCATACCAATGTGGCACCAGCATGGAGAGCTTTTTAATAGAGGTCCTTGTCCACCCTTTCTGGCTCTTTTAAACAGCACTTTATTATTAAAAGAGCATTACAACAGTGATATGAGACTAAATAAAAAAGGAAATGGTAGAGGGAGTAACATACAGCAACACACATTTCGTTCATGGTAGATTCACAAAACACAGTAGTTTGCAATGCACGATGTGAGAAAGTTAGTACTCCACCCAAAGTCACCCGAAGCAGCCAAACCACTTCTTAGTTCCGGTGGCAGTCACCACAATAATAAATTGTCGAGAAAGATTAGTTATGGTTTCACCAGCGACCAAAGTTGTGAAGTGCTGTAATACAGTATGTGTGCATGTACATGGTAGTACAACGTTCTTTATTTTGATTAGGGCTGTCAAGTGATTAAAAAAAATTATCTAATTAATTGCATATATCAACATTTCTGTGAGAAGCATTTAAAAAAATAAACTAAAGCATTTTTATTTCAGTTGAGTTATTAGTCTGATTTAAACATTGTTAGAATCTATACTGTAAACATTTTTGCTGTAAATTTATAGTAAAATACTGGCAGCGGAGTTGCCTGCCATAATCAACATTTACAGTATAGTACTGTTATAACCAAATACAGTCTTCTTCTTCTTTCAGCTGCTCCCGTTAGGGGTCGCCACAGCGGATCACTTGTCTCCATCTTGCCCTGTTATGAACATCCTTCTCCGTCACATCCATCACCTGCATGTCCTCCCTCACCACATCCATAAACCTCCCTTTGGCCTTCCTCTCTTCCTCCTGCCTAGTGGTTCCATCTTCAGTACTCTTCTTCCAGTATAACTCTCATCTCTCCTCTGCACATGCCCAAACCATCTCAATCTCGCCTCCCTAACTTTGTCACCAAAACTTCGTACCCTCGCTGTCCCTCTAATCAACTCGTTCCTAATCCTGTCCATCCTCGTCACTCCTAATGAGAACCGCAGAATCTTCATCTCTTTCAGCTCGAACTCCCTCTCCTGACTTTTTTGTCAGTGCCACTGCCTCCAGGCCATACAACATAGCAGGCCTCACTACTGTCTTATAAACTTCACTCTGGCTAATACCAGTCTATCACAAATCACTCCTGCTACTCTACGCCACCCATTCCACCCTGCCTGTACCCTCTTATTAACCTATCCGTTACTCTGTACGCTCATCCCCAAGAATTTACACTCCTCCACTTTCACCAGATCCACTCCTTGCAACTGAACCTTTCCACTGCCCTCACTCTCTCTCACACACATGTACTCTGTCTTGTCCCTCCTAACTTTCATTCCCCTTCTCTCCAATGCATCCCTCCATCTCTCAAGGCTAACTTCAACCTGCTCCCTACTCTCACCACAAATTACAATGTCATCTGCAAACATCATAGTCCATGGAGAGTCCTGCCTAACATCATGGAGCATACGCACTAATGATATTTATCAGCACTCCATCAATTTCCAGCATTACACACATCACACTGTCTGACACTCTCTTCACCTCCAAAGCCCTGTTACTGTACTCTTCCTTCACTATTACCCCTATTCCATATCTCCTCCCATCTGCACCATGGTAAAACAGCTTAAAACCTCCTCCAATGCTCATAGACTTATTACCTTTCCACTTAGTCTTCCGAACACACATTATGTCTACCCTTCACCTCTCCATCATATCAGCTACCTCTCTCCCTTTACCATTCATAGTGCCAACATTCAATGTTCCCACTCTCACCTCCACCATCCTCACCCTCCCCTTTTCTTTCTGTCTCTCAACTCTTCTTCCCCTCTCCTTCTCCAGTTTCCACTGGTACCCTGTTGGTAAACAATACCAGTGGTGGTCGTTGTTAACCTGGGCCTCGACCAATCCGGTATGGAAATCAGATCTGTGATCTGCATTATTGATTTGGCAAGGTTTTAATGCCGGATGCCCTTTATTCGGACTTGGGACCGGCATTAATATGCACTGCTTTATGCATCCAAGTGGCAAGGTTTATTACCAAATACAGTATCCTACTGAAATGGAAAATAATTTTACTGAATTAATCTGTGGTATCTGTGCAAAACATTGTATTTTTATAGGAAAATACTGTAATTACTCTCACTCACTCACTCATTATCTTAACCGCTTATTCCTGTTTTCAGGGTCACGGGAGAGCCGGTGCCTAGCCGGCGGCATAGGGCGCAAGGCAGGATCAACCCTAGACAGGGCGCCAATCCACTGTAATTACTGACTTTATAAAAAATACTGACTTTCCTACTTACTGACCTTATAAAAGAAATACTGACTTTCCTACTGCTGAATTGAATTATTCAGCATTAAATAATTAAAGATATCATATTTTTTATATTTTTCCATAATAGATGAAAAGGGGAAACAAGCTTGAGCTTTAAAATATTTATTTTTCTAAAGCAAACAGCAAAAATTTGCTTTTTAAAACATTTAAGCTGAAATATTAGCTGTACATTTTAATTAAAGATTATTTTTAATGCAGTTTACAGTTAACAATTAATAATGCAGTACAACCATCTTTATTTTTAACATACTTCCAAATGTGAACACGTAGTACAACAAGTGAATTGAGAATGTACAAGTTTTTCAGAAATATATTTTAAAATGGCCCCAAAACTGAAAGAGCCTAAACCAAAATATCGTTTTTTGCAGAAGAAAGGACGCATGTTTTTTTTCTTTTTCTTTTTTTGAATAACTTTGCCAGACTTCTTGGAAGTCACTTTCGCTTTTGGTAAAGCAACTAAAAGGCAGAAGAGGAAAAAAAAAAAAACAGAAGAGAATGTAATATATATGTTTCTGTTTTATTTATAGACAACACAGATGTTGTATGGTAAAACCAGATGACAAGAATTAGGGTTTATATAATTAATGATGTAAACAGAAATCTATGCAATGCTACATAAAGACAAGTCCAGCGTGCTAATGCACAGAACGTATGCTAGCTTTTTTGGCACAAGTTTAACATAGTATTGCGAGATGATAATTATTCAAGAAATTATAATTTTCTTAACACTTTACAAAATTTCAATTGACAATTTTATAGCCAAGTAACGTTCATATTACATTCTAGTTTTCCACATTTTAATATATTTGAAAGTAATCAGGGATGTCCAATCTTATCCACAATGGGCCAGTGTGGGTGCAGGTTTTCCTTCCAGTCAAGCAGGAGCCACACCTAATTCCACCAGTTTAATCAAAGGATCTAATTAATGGATCTTGACTTTCCGTAGTGTGTGGCTTCTGCATGGTTGGAAAGAAAACCTGCACCCACACCAGCCCTTCTCGGATAAGACTGGACACCACTGAAAGTAATGAAACAGAGAGACAGTACAGTGTTTGACACTGATTGTACCTACCTACAACAATCAAGCGGCAGCTTCTACTGGTGTACAGCAACACCACTTGGACAAACCACACTCAGGACTACAGTACACCATACTAGAACCGGTAGTAATAATGTCAATTTGTTCATTTTAGTTACAGTTGTGATCATATATGCTGATGATTATTTCAGATGGTGTTGCATAGTTGCCTGTTGTAGCATAACAATTTTATTTAGAATAGTTTTTATTGTAAGATATTGTGGGAAGGGGCATTTTTAGCACATTTTAATATGGGGGAATGGTCAAACCATTCGTGGAAAAAAGAGTGAAAATGCAAAAGAAAAGCTCAAAAAAGATTGCCTTTCCACATCAACATTCAGATAAACAACTATTTATCCATCTTCTCACGTTCCAAGGTCCATGTATCCTTGTTACAGGCACAAACATTAGATTATTCAGATGAAAAATTATTTCTCCATCTTGTCACGCAGTGCTGCTCATATATCCTGCATCACAACTAAACTAACACTTGTAAAGTGAACCAAAGCTCACAAAACTACTACACACAAACTACGCACAAATTCACACACTACTGGCTTACATTATCAAAACAAATAATTATTTCTGGATTTTGTTCATTAAATTCACACTGACAAATTAAGTCTGGCTGCAGTACAGGCACAAACGTCTGCTTCCATCATCACATGACCTGAAGATAGACATTGGAAAAGAAGTTAAAATGTATTCGCTAGACCATGAAATGAAGGCAAATCAATCCCAGGATGTAATGTCTCTACAGTATGATACTGTATTACAGATGAAGCAGGGTGAAAACAGAAAACTGCTGTATATTTACAGGAATTCTGTAAAAGATACAGCATGTCACTGTTTTATGGAACTACATCAAAATACTGTTAGAAATTATTATAAACGTACAGTAAAGGGTTATAGTGTATGTAATTGTAACTGTTAATATTTGTAATGGTTTAATATATAGAAATTGTATATACTTAGTTTTACTTTGGTCCTCATGAAATTATTCATGTTCTATTTAGTATATACATGTAAAGATTTTAGAAGATATTTGCTAAGATGTCATTGTTTTTCCCAGAATTGTCTAATTCCTAGTGTAATCCTTGGGAAAGGTAGTCTGAGTTTATTTACTGTTTTGTGTTGTGCTGTAGAGCAAAATGGCACACAACAGAGGTTTTAGCCACTTCCTTGTGTGTGAGTTATCAGAAATTTCCTTATTACAGAACCTTTGGCATTTCCCCAAAGCTTTGCAACACAAACTTACTAGAACAGGAAATCACAGTAATTAAAACTGTATATATACATTCTGAGTCACAGAGGTAATAGAGAAGGTAAAACTTTAACATAAATACATGTTCAGAACACCCAATTTAAAAGATGTATAATAGTGACATTTCATTCTTAATGTACTTAGAAAGTCTTTTCACCACCATTTGGTAATAGCAGGTCTTCATAACCCCTTTCCATATGCAATTACAGGCCTTTTAAGAAAAGGAGGCATCATTAAGGCTTTGGGACAATGTCCATTGTTAAAAGCGCTTTAGAAATAAAAATGAAAAACTAAGATCAGGAAAACAGCACAGAGGATCTGTAATGAATAGACTACATATAAATGTTTTCCACAATAACCCTGAATTACGGTTGAAAGATACTGTGCTGTTATTGTGAAGAATAAATGCTGTTACTTCCTGTTGGGATTTAATGCATAAACCTTTTAAGCTACAGTTACATAATGTACATACATTAATGTAACTGTCTTAATTTATAATCCATTGTGTTTTCTTATCGGTTATCCTGTTAGGGTTGTTACTGAGATTGGATTTTCACCTTGCAAAATATTGGATGTGTATAAAGATATGATCTACAATCATCAGTATAGTAATTCTTTATTTTTCCCAAACTGTTGTGTTGTAATTGATTGCTTTATGAAGAAATCTGTTTGACTGCATTTAGTCTCATGTTTGCTAGATATTATGTACAGTGTCATGTAGTGGATTGTAATACTTTACAAGGTGTTTATAGTATTTTATTTTATTCATATGTATTATTGTTGTTGTTAAACTGTTGTGTTCTTTTTTATTTCTTAATGAAGTGCTTTGTAATTTAATCTAGAAAAGAATTCTACAGAAATAACAATATGATTGTGTTTGTAGAAAGAAAACATTCACTTCCTTTGAATTGTCCATTTTCTTTAAAAAAAAAAAAGTTTGCTTTTATTTACAAAAAAAGTGTTTAACCACATTTTTGCTCAGGGGCCCAACAGTGGCAGTTTGGTGGTGCAACTGAGGTAATTAAAATGATCAGATCAGGAAAGCTAAGTTATCAGATTAGAAAAAACTAATAACAAGTTAGAAATCTCATAGAGGATGGGAAAGTCCACAACAGGATACATAGGGCCTCCGGAGTGCTAAAGTTCCAGAGACATAAATGAAAAAATAATTGTCTCTGTTGACAGCTTGCTAAAAAGCCTGTCCTTAAGCACTAAAGCTCGCCAAAAAACCTATCCTTGAGTTTTGCAGCAGTAAGGAAGTTCCAGGGATAAGGCCGGGGATGACCAGGAACAGGGTCTGTGAATGAACAATGAACAGTGAACAATGTTTCCACACATAAGGGTTAACACAAACAGAAAACGCCTGCTTTCTTTTTTCATTAACAGAAGTCTGGTTGGTTTCATTATCTCAAAAGTGAAAGAACTGTATCTTTTTCAAAAGTGTTTTTCCTTTGCAGCTGGGGAATTCAAAGTCAGATCTCTACAGACTGCACCATTAAAAAAAAAAGCTAATCAAGCTTGACTTGGATATAATTGTGCCCAACTGGTGTTTATGAATATGACAATTGAGTGATCTCTTTTTCACCCCTCAACTCAGGTATAAATGTAACAGCTTTGTACACTGAGAAACAACAGCTGAAATAAAGAAGCCTACTCTCTTTTCATTGAAACCCAGTCTGAGGGATTTATTTCTTTAATAAGTTATTATTTTAATTATTGTTTTAGACACTGATATTTCAAAAGGGAAAACTTAGTTTATATAAGGGAAGACTTAGTTTATGTCTGGCGTTATGCCACGACACAACCATCTGATCAGGCGCTCAGAACCTTAACCATTGAGCCACCACTGCCCCAAGTCAAGCACTTGATGCTTAGAATAGGCACAGTGTAACTACCATACAAAGCAAATCTCTGTAGGGTTAAGTGGCCTGTATGTACGTATAAAAACCCCATTTCCAAAAAAAGTTGGAACACTTTCTAAAAATGCAATTAAAAACTAGAATCTGTTAATTTTTACAAGTAATTCAAGTAACACTGTTCTGGAAGGTTCCACAATTAGCAGTTTAACTGGTAACAGGTGAGGTCATCAAGATTGAGTATAAAAGAAGCATCCACCAAAGGCTTAGTCTTTGCAAGCAAGGATGGGTCGTCATTCAGCACTTTTTACCAAACTTCAGGAGAGAATTGTCAGTCAGTTCAAATACAATGTTTCTCAGTGTAAGCTTGCAAAGAATTTAGGTGTTTCACCATCTACAGTTCATAATATCATGAAAAGATTCAGGGAGTCAGGGGAAATCTAAGTGTGTAAAGGCCAAGGGTGGGAACCGCTGCTGAAAGTGTGTGATCATCGAGCCCTCAGGCAGTACTGTTTCAGAAACTTTGATGGACATAGCCACACTAAGATGCTTTCAGTTCACTGTAGCATCGCACAGTTAACTGGGACAGATCTAGTACATTACAAATATCATGAACTGACTTGTGGCAAAGGCAAAAGGTGACAGTGACATTTAAAAAATGTGAGTTCTTCAGTATGAACCATTCTACTGCCAATGTTTTTCTATGGAGATGTCCTTGATTTTATGCATGTTAGCAGTAGGTGTGTCTGAAATGCCTGAACTCAGTAATTAGGAGTAGTTTCCACATACTTTTGACCATATAATATATTATAGATAGCTAGCTGAATTTAGATTTCTACAAATGAAAAAATAAAACCAAAAAGGGACAGATGAATCCACCCTCACCTCCAATTAATCATCCTGATACAGAAATAAAGGTGCTAATTGATTATTAACCCAGAGTTTACTTGAATACACTTAAAAAAAAATCCTGCAAATAACCAATATGTACTAGTACATAGCTAATTGCCTTAGCCAATGGAATTAATTTAAAAAACACAGGATAGCTAGATAAATATAGCCAGTCAATGTCAACAAATTAGCAAAACATAATGTCTTACCTCAACATGCTTTTTTTAAAGGAAATTGCAAAGAGTTCATGGCTTCTACAGCAGTGGGGTCACCTAATTACATATAACTCTTTGCTTAGTTCAGCATATTGAAGTATTTTGCTGAGGTAGGGCCAGGGGCGCCGATCTTCAAGTTTCACACTGCAGACTAGTGTCTTATTTATATTCAAATGCACACAGATAGCTGCTGCATTAACTACACAGTGTGGCATGAGAAGGTTTTAACTACATTGTTGATTTTGATTGGATACATTCAATTTAAATTGAAATAAAATGATGCATCACCTCATATGATAAGATATCCAAGATTCATAATGAGTATGATGTAGGTCTAAATACTAATGTAATGAGAAAAACTTAAGTATGTGTCTTGGTGTAGCACAGTGGTGTAGTGCTCAGCACTGTTGCCTCACAGCAAGACGATCCGGGTTTGATTCCCGGTCCGGGCCGTTCTGTGTGGAGTTTGCATGTTCT